>JARHVA010001019.1:3417500-3892500 GCA_037957365.1 Torreya grandis
TGCTATAATCTATCCCTATGCCTACACTAATCAACCATCACCCTAAGCAATCATACTCTAAACATGGGCCTATAGCTGGTCTCGCTCATGAGTAATACCTAAAATCTCTAATAAACACACCTAGATCTCTATTTGTAAACACACTATCAGATCTTGTTGGCTAGATATTTTTCATGGAGTCAAAACTACCTAGGTAGTCATGGGATTAAATCCCCTTCATTTAATGATGAATCTCCCATAAGTTTATGTTTATCTACTTCTAGTTATACTCTGTTTAGATTTATTCAAGACTATGAAAATTAGGTGCAGGTTGATTTAATGTTTGTATTACTTTAATCACTTTGTTCATGAACCATAACCAAGAGACTTTACAGCAAGCAATTAGTTTGAATCTAGGATGCATAGAAAAGGAAGAATCAACTTGTTATGTTTTAGAATGAGAAACAATAACAGAAGTGCATATCATAATAAATAGACTTGCAAAGTTTATTGTGTATATACAAGAAAATAAACATATAGTATGTGATTCTTTTTTGAATAAATACTATGAAATCAATTTAGCCTTAAAGATAACTCAAAGATTACCAATTTATCTTCATTTAACTCACAAAAAGATTTCCATAGATGAAAATTTCTCTAGAAAATAATTCTCTTTATTTCTAGATAAAATTCATATAAAATAATATGATTATCTCAAACTCAAAAATTTGGATTTCTTAAACCACATGTACAATTTAATAAGAAAAATATCATCCCCCCTTTTTGGCACGTAGTCCTACTCATCTATTTATACAATTTCAAGATACAAAATTCTAATAGGAAACAACTTCCTCAATTCATGTGTGCTACATTAAAAATGGAAGTCATTAAATAACACCTTCCTCAAATATTTTCTTCATGGCATGCAATGATCAATGACATGTGGCACTTTTTACACTCCTTATTTGGATTGATTACAAACACTTTACATGCAACACAAAGTTAGATTTAGTAATCCACTTTTACAAATGACTCTGAGTAATAGCATTTTAGTCGAGTGACTTAAGACATTGAAATTTACAAAGTAATTTCACTTTTACAAGTAAATCATAAAATGATATTACCTTTACATAGGATTATTTATAGAGTGATTATGAAGAAATAAGAGAAAATATAAAAAGAAAAAGAATGTGTTTAAGACCCAGGCTTTGGTGAGTCTACTTGATGAACTTGGCTTCTGCATCTCTTTTTATTTGATGTGTTGTGATATTATTGATTGGATTGATGCATCATTTGATTTAGCAATTAACTATCTTTCTATTTCCAATCTCAACATCTCTCTTTCAATCCTTCTACAATGATATTTAGTTTTCTCAATCCTTTGTCCAAGTCTCTTCAATTCTTCCTAACACTTGATCAACACTTTGATAGATTTGGTTGTGAAAGGAGTCATGGCTTTGTCCATCTTCTACATGAATTGTTTATCTAATTTTTTGACTATTCTTGGTAAATTGCTTGACCATATACATGTGATCCCAAAGAGAGAGTATTCTAGATTAGTATTTGTACCATGTGCATCTTCTTCTAACTTCTTGATTTCTTCTCCTATGTCTGGTAGATAGTTTAAACGAAAGGATATGAGATATTCTTCTTAATTTATCTTTTTTTGTAGAAGGTGAAATATATTCCTCAATCAAAAAAAAATCATCTAAATTCACTATTCCTTGAAGGATTTCCTATTTGAGTTTAGAAATTCCATTTTCACTTTCCAATTCAACTCTCGTTGCTCTAACTTCTACTATTTTATTCAAAATATCAATTTGAGCATTCTTAATGAGTGGGAAGAAATTTTGAGCCTTTTACTTCATTTTGTCAACTCATTTGTTTATAGATTTAGCCTTATCCCCTACCTCTTCCACTTTAGTAATCACTTATTGAGAAATTACAACTTCTAAAGCTGATGCATGCATAGGAGTTGATCTTGCCACTTTAGTAATTATTTCACATAATTGGTCATTTTTATCTTTTAGCTTTGTCTTGGCAGCATTTTCCTCAACCAACATCTAGAAAAGAGAATTGATCAAATATTGTGTATATTACTTCAAAGTTTCAATTGTTACCTCCCCAAGAGGTATTCTTGTGAAGGTTAAGTCACCCCTTGTGACTTCTTGTTTGTTCATCCCTTGGGGAGGAACTGCTAACTCAAAAAAAAATTGTCCTAAAGATTTAATTATTAACTTTGAAGTTACTTTTCCTATTGTTGGCTTCTTTCCCCTCTTATCAATACTTTTAATTAATTACAAATCTATCTCCCCCATATTTATCACTTCTTTTGATTTAAGAGTAGTTTATATAGCCATCCAAGATGAGAAATCAATTATCATAGAGGTTCATAAATGAATGATTATTTATTGTTGGTTGTTTTGAACTATTAGTTCCTTAGAAGGAACCTCTTGATCTACCTTATCTATTTGAGCCTCTTCTATGGATTTAACAACTTATTTTTCTATCTCTACTTCCTTTCTATCCTCTGCTTTTATTTCTTTTGTCTTTTTCGCATTCACTCACAACTCATTTTTCAATTTCAATCACTGGATTTGATTGAGAAGCCTCTTGAGAAATTACTTCATTTTCTTTATCCTTTTCCCATTCACTCATAGCTTCTTTCTCAATTTTAATCACTGGCTTTTCTTGAGAAGCCTCCTGAGAAATTGCTTCTTTTTTTTTGTCTTTTTCCCACTCATTCACAATTTATTTCTCAATTTCAATCACTAGCTTTTCTTGAGAGGCCTCTTGAGAAATTGCTTCTTGTGAAGTCATATTTTTAGGTTCTTTTTCAACTATGGGTGGCTCTTTTGGAGAAGGTGGTGGTGAATCAAGTGGAGGAGATGAAGGAGGTGGAGGTGGTGGCTCTTTCCTAAGAGGCTTCTTAGGAATCTTAGTGACATATACTTTTCAGGGTGGTATTAGTATGGAAAGATCCATAAGGGGTGGAGTGGAAGTGAAATGAGTGGAGGTAGGAAAGGGAAGAATGGAAACTAAAAAAGGAGTAGTAGAAACCAATAGTGGAGCAAAAATAGTTTATTGTGCCATCTATTTGTCTTTTATTATTAAGAAAGTGTTGTCAACATTCCTCTTCAATTTTAGCTTTTTAATAAGAGATTGAATATTCTCTCCTCTTATTATGTATTTCCTCTTCTCTCCCACTCTATTAGTATCATTTATAAAATATTTCATAAAATAAACTTTATCAAGTAACCAGTTTAAAGTCATTGCCAAAACATTTTAATTCCTTTTTGAGATTATTTATCATGATCATCTCAAAAAATGATTGCTGGAATTGGAGCATTATCTCCTCCTACTACATGAAATACATCACTGGTGACAATATAATTATCTTTGATGTCTTTAGGGATGAAGGCTAAATCAAATCTTTGAATCTACTACATTGTTAATATACTATTATCCCTTCTTTTTATTTCAAATTCATCCTTGAAATCCATCCAAAAATCTTTAAGTGCAAGGATATGCATATACTCAAGTGAAACTATACTTTGTGCTATACCTCTTCAATCAAAATTTTCCCTAGCATCAAAATGTGTTTGATTGTAATGGTGATACATTTCTTTCTATACATTCCTAGCTTTATAAATGCTAGGATAATGATAGTGACCAATTATAGTAGGAAAATTAATGGCTACCTTGTGAGCCTTAGACTACAAATCATGAAACTTAACTAATTGCCTACTCAGCTCCATTAGGATCCACTTATCACTTGGATATTTTGGTAGCTTGATGGGTGCTATTGAGAAACCCCCTACTCTGAGATAGGTGAAATCAAGAAATTAAATGAAAATGCAACCATATAGTGAGACTACATCCCATGCTTCATCTAATACTCTTCTATGTTTGAAATATTTCTCCAACTTAAAAATAAGCTCATAAAAGAAACCATCACTCACTATAATGTAATAATTGTAGTATTCTTCAAGGACCAGTTGAGGATAAATTTCATATATTGGTACCATTGGTCCTTAACATTGATAAAGCTTTATTGGAGGTTGTTGTATATACAAGATATGACATTATCTTGAAATTGTAAGTCTACAATACATTATTCAATTATTGATCCATGTTATCACTGATTATTCTTGCCCAGTCAATCTTCAAATAACTTTGAGTTACATCAATGGTTCTAATATAGGCATACATCCAAGGTGAAAACCATTTGGCATTCTTGTGTCTATGGATCTTTCATAATAACTAAATGATAACATCTACTTCTTGGATGAAGTTAGATCTCTCTACCTTGTTAGGGAATATTGAAGGTTGCTTTACCTTATTTAGGTAATATGTATTCATAATCTTAATACACTCTATTATTTTGGTTTCCTATTATTTCTTAATTTTTTTCAATGAAATATCAGTCACTTTTTGTGAGGTTGGAATCTTAAAACAATAGTTAAGATATTGAACATCTAGCCTCGCAATCACATTCCTAGTATTATCTCTTACTACCCTAGTCAGAGAATCATAGTACTTAGCACATGTTAACACAAACTTAGGAAGCTGGGTTGAACTTGGGAAAGTTGTAGCCTAAAGAATCCCACTATTAGTCATGGAGTGTAAAAGTGGAGTCTTTGCAATGGCCTTGATCTTTCCAAAATCTCAATCATAGATATGTGCCCCATATCTATATCACTTATATTTGTCAACTTTGATGATATGCATGACTCAATTGGGTAACCTTTATATTCATACTTCATTTTTGGTTCTTCGAATTTAACTCTCTTTGCCTTTGCTTTGCCCTTTTTATTGGGTTCTAGAATCTTTTCAAGTGATAACTCTTGGGCCTTCTCAATGATCTTACCTTGTACTCCTATTTTTGCTATATCTTCCTCTAACCTTCTTGATCCCTCTAATCTAGACATTTACTCTTTTAAACTTTGACTAACCTAAATTAGTGATTAAAAACACTTACTGACTACTCTGACTGATTTAGAAGTTTGATAAAAAGTGTTAACTTATAACCCTCTAAGTATCTCTAAACAAGCTCTAAGTTTTAAGGAATTGACATCTTTGAAAACTTAAGTAACTTGTTTTTAAGTAGTAGGGTCTACAAAATTTGGGTTGGTCTTTGAAAAAGTGAGGAGTTTCAAGTATTTAAAAACCTAATTAAATAAGTTAGAGGAAATAAGCATATTTGGGTCTTCAAACTTTTCATAGTGAACAACTTTGGGTTATCTAAGCTATAAGACTTTAGGATCTCAATAATAAGTTACTTGAATTTAAAACTCCAAAGTAAATAGGGTTGACAAAATTAAACAAGTAGTGAGGCAAGGAAAACCTGATTAGGTCTTGGATGATGGTTCATGGGTTTTCTTGGAGTCAATACTTTGGGTTCTAGTGGGTAAGAAACTTCACTTAAGAAACCTGAAGTAAGCAAAAGGGGAAGAAAAACTTGATTAGGTAAGCTTTTAATGTTGTTCAGGGTTTCCTACATCAATTATGTAGAATAAGAAATCCAAGTCAGGAGTAATGAATAACCCAATTGGATAGGGCCTTTTTGAATTGTATTTTTTAGGGCAAGTTGCTAGGTTTTGAAAACCTGAAGTAAGGGAGATTGATAAACCTAATTAGGTAGGGAAATTTTTGGAAACTAGGGCATTCTTGAAGATTTTTTTTATTTTTGGGGTTTCAACATGAATAAAACATGAATAGAGTTTGCAATTTCAATTTTATAATTAAAAACAACAATTTTACTAAGAAATTGGAAGAGAAATAAAACAAAACAAACTTTGATAGTATAAAAACCATGACATCATGGGAAATAAATTTTAGGGAATAAAATGCCATAAAGTAAGCAAACAAAAAAATAAAAAAGGTCTAAAAATAATCTACTGACCTCAACTACAAATGGGTCAAGAAGAAAATTTCTTAAAATTTCTCTAGAGAATGAAAATACATTGCTCAAGATTTGCAAGGGAAACTACTTGATTGAATGACTTGAAAATGAAGTGGAATTTCCTAAATTTATATATGTTCTAATGCATTTATTATAAGCATGGCAAAGCCATGTCAGCCTTCTTTGTAAATCTATTTTTTCAAACCACTTTATTTATACTAGATTTTTAAGTAAAGTACTCCAATCGCAATTAGGTTTAGGTTCATGAGTAAGTCAGGTTCATAAAATCAAGGTGATTTTACATATAAATTTTATGATTTGAGTAACCCCAAAAACCTAATTAGGTCTATAGAGTGTTAGTTAGGTTTCTAATACTACTTAGCTTATTTTATTTTCTTAAGTACCCTAAGAAACCTGATTAGAATTAAGAAGTGTTGATCAAGTTTTTGAGTCAACTTAACTTATTTTCAAGGAAGTGAAGTAATTTAGAGAACTCAAATTTCACTACAAATGAGCTAAGTTACTTTTAGCTTATTTCAACTACTGAAATGGATAAGTAAAAGGATCTGAGTGATATTTTTAAGAAAATGCCTTTAGTCCTCTAGAGTAATTAGGAGCAACTAAGGAAAGAAAACAACAAATTAAAAAAAAACATTATTAGAACCTAAGTTATTTATTTAAGAGACAAGAATCAAGAAATATAACTAACATGTTGGGTGAATATTTTGTCAGTTAGCATACTGATGAGCAAAATAGGTCTGATCAACCATAGTAGGAAGATTGGTCGGCCAAATGTGTAGGTTTACCACATCAAAAGGGGACTAATCTCTCCTCTCATTAAGGAGAGGTTCCCTATAGATATGTAGGAGTTTATATACTATATATATATATATATATATATATATATATATATATATATATATATATATATATATATATATATATATATATATATATAGAAAATAACACTCAAGGGTAGGATAAACCATCCATCTCTCTTTTTTTAGAGATGATGTGCACAAATCAAAGGATAAATCTTGATGAAATGATAGAAGACACTCCTCTTCTTTCAAAAGTGTTGTTCAACAGACAAAAAGAATCTTTTGGGTGATGATAAGTAACTGTAATAGGGTGCAATAACATGGCAGGATGAAATGAGGCACAAAGTCTCCACCTCAACTACCAAAGAGTGAAATACAAAGAAAAATGAGGGCACAAATTCATCCCAAGGTTATTTACATATAAATAGAAAATAAACACACACTAAAGACAATTATGATAGCTTAAAGTCTGAAAGTAATTGGCTCCAGGACACCTTCTTTGTCACTTTCACTAGCTCTGCTTGCTAAATTGTATAAACAAGAATACATTTAGTAAATAGACATAAGAACAATCTCCTAGAATGATACAATATATAACAGCATAAAGTTTGAAAGTAACTTTCTTTCTAATTCATACAAAGAAATATGTGAACAATCTGAGCTTAAAGTCTCAGTAATGCCTTTCAATTTGGATAGAGTTTTTGCTTCTAGTAACTCCAAGAGATCCCTTTAAAACAATAAGAGAGAGTCCAATATATAGCCCTCTAAGAAATACTTGGGGAGTAGTAGCACATCATGTTGCATTAAATTATATAAAGAAGATATGTTGAAATCAGGTGTATTTGCCCATTTGCTTTTCTCAATGTAGAGAAATGGGTCACACCATTGAATGTTTGTGTCCTCCAATGTCTACTTGGTAGTCTGCTTCTAGAAACACATCTCATGTGTGGATATTTTTGGTCTTTCTTCATCATTCCTCCTTTCTTGGCTATTGAATCAGGTCCTTGGTTTAATCAGATCCTTGGTTCAATTGCTTATCTGTTCATTGGTCACTTTTTGCTAGTCTTAACAATTGACACATGGCAAGTTCTGCTACAAAATAGATCAAGACACTTGGTAGTATCTATGGGACTCTGAGAGAAGCTTTAAAGCTTATAAGAAACTCAAGATGTGGATATAGACATTTGTCGCACTCCATGGAGTTATAATGGGAGACGTAGCATATTCTAGATGTCTTTTGAGAATCCTACGGAGGATGACACTTGGAAGCTTCTGTCGAGCTACCAGAGACACTATGAAAACATTCAGGACTCTTTTAGATTTATAAAAATGATGACACATGGTGACTTCTGCTAAATTTAGCCACTTACTTGGGACCCACTATAGTCCTTACTCAATAAAAGAAAGAAGCTATGGATGTTGACACTTGGCAGCTTCCACTAAGTTTTGTAGATGACACGTGG
Source organism: Torreya grandis (assembly GCA_037957365.1). Classification (NCBI taxonomy): domain Eukaryota; kingdom Viridiplantae; phylum Streptophyta; class Pinopsida; order Cupressales; family Taxaceae; genus Torreya; species Torreya grandis. Next base: position 3,425,669 of record JARHVA010001019.1, read on the forward strand.
TGTGTTCTGTTGCTAGAAACTATGTCTCAGCAGATGACATGTGGCAGTTTTTGCTACTTTTTTAAGGGACACATGGTGGCTTTTTAGGCTTTTATTTCCTCAATGGGTTTTCTATTTTGGCAAACTTTTCCTTTCGATAAAAAGTTTGAAGGAATTCTTTCAGACAATTTTTCTGAAGGAAATCTTCCTTCACTTTGCTTCTGCTTTTCTGTCAGGCTTTCTTCTAGGGTGAATTTCTTCAAACAAAAAGTCTAAAGAATTTTTCCTTAACCATTTTTCCATGAGTTCTTTTCTGAAGGAATTCCCTATGTCTATCTTTGCTCACTACCCTCTACAAGGGAATTTAGATTAGTTCAATGTCCTCCACAAGGGCACTTTTTATTTTGGCTTTACCTTAGTTGATTTTTTTCTAATCTCAACATGTGACACATGGAAACATCCACTATGAAATAGATGAGGACACATGGCAACATCCACTTAACTTATAGAGGCTTTGGAGACCTTTTGAGAGTCCCATAGAAGATGACACATGGCGACTTCTGCTGAGCTTGAGAAACACTATAGAGATCAATGGGACTCATTTAAATTCTCTCAAATGATGACACTTGGCATGCTTTGCTTACTTTAGTAGCTCATCAGGGCCCACATAGTCTTTATTCAATAATCAAAACCAAAGGAAGAAACTGTGGATGTCAACACTTGGTGGCTTCCACTGAGCTTCATTAGGGACATGTGGCAACTTCCATAGTTTTTATAAACTTGGTATAATGGGGCTCATCAGATGACACTTAGCAGAATCTATTGAATCCTGAGAGAAGCTTAAAGAGAAACTTGAATTTGATGTCTGTGGGAATGTCACTAGTTGCTTGGCACTTCTTTCCTATAGAGTCCATAGAAATGTATCTGCCAAGTCCCTTAGCAAAAAAGTTTGAAAAATAGAGAATTTAAATTCTCAAAACAACTCTTTTGAGAAGGGAAGAGATAATTTTAGCCCTGCAGGACCAAAATAGCTTATATGTTGTTCCAAAAATGAGTGACATTTTTGGGGAACAACATGACACACAAAGCCAAAATGAAAAAAAAAATCAAAAAGGAGGTTCTCCAAAATCTTTAAGTGTCAAATTTTAGGGACACTAGCTAGCTTTGACTAGGGACATCCTTGTTTCTATCCTAAGGAAAGAAATAAGGGTGAGATATTAGTACCTATGGTTTCACATTATATTCATTGGGTATGGATTCATTATATAAATTGAGTCATATAAACTATTGACAAGTAGAAAAACACAAAGACTAATCAAAACAAAATAAAAGATAGAAAGCTTTATTTATGTACATGCAGGAGTTACTATGCTAATCAATTCTTATAGAGATTCAAGTGGTACCCACTAAAAGGTAGTGGTAGTGCAATTCCATCTTGATAAGTTAGGAAGAAACTATCTTTCCCAACAATGTTTTATATAGTGAAGGGTCCTTTCCACAAAGAATCAAACTTCCCATGCTTTCTTTTATATTCATTCTAATTATCCCATAAAAGAGCTAGATCTACCACTTCAAATTATCTATCTCTATCTCCTTTATAAAATATCTTCTTTACCTTTGCTTGATGATCTATTAGCCTATCAACAACATGAACATGAACTTCTTACATTATAGTGAGAAACATGATTCTATTATCAAGTGAATCTTGATAAGTAGCATCTTTAATGGCTTTTGATAATTGTAAAGCAGGTAACTCAGGATTTTTTAGTATGTCAACATTTATTCCATATATTAACTAAAAAGGAGACATACCTATTGATTTCTTTGGAGTAATCCTATCATCCCACAATACATCAAATAGATTCTTGTGTCAGGTCCTTTGATTGTTGTCTACTAGCTTTTAGATGATGTTCATCAAATTCTTCTTGCTTGACTTAGCCTATCGATTACCCTAAGGATAATGATTTTAAACATGAACTAATTTTATTCCATAGGAATTAAATAATTCAGTGAGTTCCATGTAAGATAAATCAGCTGCATTATCTATCACAATTTTATGTGGTACCCCAAACTTGAGAACAATATTTTCTTTAATTAAATCACATACTACTTCTGATGTGGCATGTTTGATAGGAATAGCTTCAACCCATTTAATAAAATAATAAGTACCTATCAAAATATAGTGATGTCTAGAACTAGATGGAAGATTTAATACACCAATGAAATCCATTCCCCATTGTTGAAAAAGCTCATTAATAATTAATGGTTTTAGTGGCAAAGTTGGTAGATTGACTCATCGTATAAAGTGTTGACATGATTGACATTTAGCATTTCATTCTAAAGTATCTTAAAACAAAGTAGACCAAAAATAACTTGCTTGTAAGATTTTATGCAATGTGACTCTTGTATAAAACTGACCTTGACATGCTTTATCATGAAATCCTTTCAATAGTTCAGCTTGTTATTATTTATCTACACAATGAAGGAAAACACTATCAATGCTTCTTTTATATAGACCATTGTCCCAAAGGACATAATCCTTTGATGTTATCCTGATGGTTCACTTTTCTTTCTATGTTAGATTATTTGGCATATCTCCATAAGTCAAGTAGTAAGCAATCTGGTTGTACCATTCATTAACTAGATCAATAAAAAGTACCATGGGTAGTTATTCCTTTGTTTTATCTTAGATTGAAAGTGTTGTTATATCTATAACATCAAGCCTTCTTTCCATCATCAACTAGCATAGGCCTCTACCTCTTATTAGCTTTATAGGTTTGATATCAAGGTCAAACTCTTACACCTTGGCTACGCAAGTGCCTCTGAGTAATCCCAACTCTTGTTGAGTTAGAATTAAATTGATAACAATGTCTGGGACATATACTAAAGTATAATATGATAAGATGTAATACCTAAAAATCTTACATGCTTTGACCATTGCAAACATGTGTTTCTCCATCTGTGAGTACATCAATTCTAAATTCTTCAATGGTTGACTCATGAAATCTATAGGAGATTCAACTCCATCATTTTTTGCATGAATATATATGACATAGTGTGCTCTGAAGAGTAATAGTAAAGAATAAATTCTTTTCCAAAATTTGGATAAACTAACAATGGAGCTTTATCTATTTCTTCCTTTATTTTTTCAAATGCCAATTTTCCTTCAACATTCCATTTAAATTCTATCTTATTTTTCATAATATTTGAGATGTGGTGAGTTAACTTAACAAAATCAAGAATAAACCTTCTTAAGGAATTTACTTTACTAAAGAAAAAATGCACACCTTTCTTGGATGTAGGCATAAGCAAACTCTGAATAGCTTTTACCCATTCTAGATCAATTTTAGTTCCTTCACTTGATACTATATGCCCAAGGAGCTTATCTTTAGTTATAACAAATATGAATTTCTTTGGATTTAAGGAAATCCCATGTCTTCTACATTGGATTAGGACTTCTTCAAGATCAGCTAAATGATTACCTCTTTGCTTTGAAAACACCATCAAGTCATCCATATATACCACAATACTCTTGTTCTTAACATGAGCAAATGCTAGGTCCATAACTCACTAAACAGTTTCCCCAGCATTAATTAGCCTAAAGGGCATATTTTGATAATTAAAAGTCCCTCATGGTGTTGTGAAAGCAGTTTTGTACTGATCTTCCTCAACCACTTTTATTTGATTGTATCTAGAAAATCCATTTAGCATATATGAAATTTATAACCCTATAACTACCTACAAAATATGATCCATAATAGGCAACGAATAATTTTCCTTCAAATAGGATTGATTTAGGTTGCATAAAACAACACATAAGTGTATATCCCCATTTTTATTTCTTATTGGGAAAATATTTTCTAACCATTATGAATTGTGGATTGGATAGATGATCTTTGCATCAAGGAGTTTCTAAATATTATCATGAATCGTACCTAAAATGGTTGGATTGTGATGTTGTAAATTTTGCTTGAAAGACTTTATACTTGGGTAAAGTGGAATATAGTGTTGTACTTAATCTAGCTAAAAGGACTTGAGATCTTTATAGGACTAGGCAAATACATCAATATATTCTATAATAAGTTTAGTGAAAGTGTCTTTCTCCTCCTGTGAGTAGAACTTGCCAATGTTGACCATCCTAGGCTCTTCATTACTACCTATGTTAATTTGATCTATTTCTATGGAAGAAATTTCTCCATATTATTTCTTTTTCTTTAAAAACTTATCATGTTTTTCAAATATCTCTTATAAGGAAACTAAACCTTTAGGAATCTTATTCCCTTTAAGCTGAATTATGACTTGATCATGAGATAGTTCAAATTCATTAATACCTATTATTGTTTCACATAGAGGTGAACTACTTCCTTCAAACTGTAATCCTTCAAAATTATCATGCTTCTCTAAAAAGGAAGCTATTTGTCTATCATCATTGAAAACTTGCCAATGTTCAACATTATCTGGGACTTTTGGGTGATAAACCATTTCTACTTTATAGTCACCTTATTTGAAGATTGTTGGGTACTACTCTAGTCTAAGAAAAGATGTAGTTATAATGAGTGAATCAGCTCTAGAGTTTTTATCTTGAGATATTGAGTTGATTAAAAAAGTAGAGAAATCAAGCATGGCACTCAGAAATCTATCATGGTAGTGTTTTAACTTATCTTTCTTGACTTGATATTGTCCTCTGATTTGTTTGACTATTAACTCAACATATCCTTGTACTTTAAGGAGTTTTATTCCCTACTCTTTTGCTCACTCAAGTACTACCAAGAGTGCTTCATATTCATCTATGTTATTTGTGTTTTCAAATATAAGCTTGAATGAATAGGGAAAGACTTCTCCAGTAGGATAAATCAATACTACTCCTGCACCTAAACTAAGAAAACTATAACTACCATCAAATTTCATGATCCATATCTTGTCTTCATCTTTTTATTTTTCTCTTCAGTCTCTTTACTTGTTTCAAGGAAGTAAATTCCATGACTTGATTCTTCAAAGAGAATTTATGATCTTCGATCTTCAGACTTAGAAAATGTGTATTTTGATTCTTCTCAAGTTATAGCTTATAATTCATTCATTTGATTGGAATATGTGCACATGACTAGTCCATATTCACTTCTCCTCCTAGCTCTTTGTAGAAGTTTTTACTTAGTATCACTCCATATGAAATTGGGATGTTTGCTACTAGGATTGTCATTTTAAGTCTTTTATCTAGGATGGTTGCTATGACAACTTGGGAATCTTTAATCTATCTAATCAGGGCAACTTGCCTTTCCATTGAGTAACATTTTCCTATAGACTTAGTCAAATTAAGACCATGAGAATCATCTACCTTGGCTAGCATAATGTTATTAGAGGCTCCTGAATCCTTAATAAAATTGCTCAACTTATATCCATTAATTAGAAATGATACATAAAATGGTTCTAGTTTCTATGATATGGGAGTGGATGATGATGAAGAATCTAAAAAGTTATTATAGGAAGGGGTTAACCTAAGAATAGGTATAATACCCTTTGTGGCATTTGATGCATTGATTTAACCCTTACTTTGAACATACTTCACTAATCTATTCAACTGATCTGGGTAGGACCTTAAGTATTCAACTTTTGACATCTAAATCTTAGTTTTTTTATGTGTTTAATTATATCAAAAGAAGAAATGGGTGTTGATGAGAGGGAATTGACTTAAAATGTATGGGAATTTGACTTATAAGTTTTCAAATTGGAGGGAACATATTTTTCTTTAGGAATAAAATAAGAAGATAGAGAACTACCTCTTTTAAGAATACTTACATCAACACTAGGTTGTTCCTTCCCTTTCTCTTGTTCTTTCAATGACTTATCGATGGCTTGTTGAGTTTGAGATCTTGTAAATACTATAAAAGATTGACTATGATCTTCATGAAGTAATTTTTCATAATTAGTCTTTGATTCATATTCTATGTAGCAGTTGGAGTTGCTAGTAGGATTTACAAAATTATCTTCTTCAACAAAACTTTGGTCAGTACCATTAGCTATTGAGTCTTCTTCATTCATCTCAACATGATTTTTGAGGACATATTCAATTGTCAATATTTATTGAGGACCAACAATTCAATTTCTATTCTAATTTTTGAAATTAAATGTGGGAGCATTCTTGGTTGGAGCCGCATGGGTTCCTTGAGAAATTTGTCTTTTAACTCGAAGCAAGTTATTAGCTAGTTTTTGTAACAAGCGGTCTATTGTCTGAGGTATGGCCAAAGTGGATAATTGTCCCTAAGATATAATTTTCTTAATTTTCCCAACCATTATTAGGTCATCCTCAACCTCTATTTCAAAATTTTAGTAGCATCTATATAAGTTGGGTATGCTCTTTGAAGTTGGTAACTAACTTCTGGAAGTTGAGCATTGAAGAAGAAACATTTTTTATTATTTGTTATGGGTAACACAGCTTGAGGGATCTTATAAAGTAGTATATTGAATCTAGAAATAAAATAATGTAAGTGTTTATGTGGTTCCTTCTCAGGTTGAGTTAGTTGTGTGAGTATTATATGCACATCTTTAATAGTTTTGAACCTTTTTTCAAATTGATCACACATAGTAACCCAATTGGTCAGAGTACCTAGAATTAGATGGTAAAACCATTCTATTGCTAAGTCATGTAGGGTCTCAAGAAAGATACCAATTAAAACATCTTTGTGCTCTACACTAATTACTCCAACTGACATAAAGAATGTAACCAAGTGCTCATCTAAATTTTGCTTACCATTGCCAATAAATTTAGGAAAATTATTCCTTGAGACTTTTAGTAGGTCGTGCAAAGGAGTGAAATTCAACAGACCAATGGCTAGTCCCCATGGGACAAGATTTGGTAACATCATTCTTCTAGGAGTTAAAATCTAAGAATTGGTTGATTAGATTATTCTAGAGGAATTATGCTAAAGTTGATGCATATGATTTGGTTTCCTAATAGGTGATAGACTAGATCTTCTAGTTCTAGCTTGAATAGGGAAGCTAAAATTAAATTGCTCTTATAGCTCAAATAATTGGTCTACTTGTCCTTATGCTCTTATTTCTATAGTGAAAGGTTGATTGGAAAGTTTAAAAAGTAGAAAGATATTAAGTATCACACTTTTATAATAATTTTGATGGACAAAAGCTTAATCAATAGTCGACTTAGAATGCAACAACTTTAAACAAAAAAATTGGTAGCAAACTGGGCTTTCAAACTAAAGACACAAAAACATACACCTAACTTTAAAAAGATGCACTTTGTTTAAAGTGGGAGTAATTAATCTTAGCTAGGCATTAAAAATAGACTAGTGCATCACCCAAAGCATGCAAGTTTTTGATCAGTGCTTAAAAGTTTTGGAAATTGGAGGTAACTTTTAGATTTGATTATGAGATTTAGATACTTATAGCTCATTCCCCAGTAGAGTTTCTAGAAACTATTAGATAGATATTTTACTTGTTGTCAAAACTACTTAGGTAGTCATGAGATTAATTCCCCTTCATTTAATGATGAAGCTTCCATAATTTCATGTTTATCTACTTCTAGTTACTATTTGTTTAGATTTATTCAAGACTATGCAAATTAAGTGTAGGTTGATTTAGTGTTTGTATTACTTTAACCATTTTGTTCATGAACGATAACATAGAGACTTTGTAGCAAGTAAGCAGTTTCTTTGTTTCATAAAATTATTTTGAATCTAGGATATGTAATAAAGGAAGAATCAACTTATTAGGTTATAAAAATGAGAAATAATAATAGAAGTCCATATCATAATAAATAGACTTGCAGAGATTATTACATATATGTAATAAAATAAACATATAGTATGTGATTATTTTTCCAATTAATAACTCAAATATTACCAATTTATCATCATCAAACTCACATAAATATTTTGATAGATGTAAAGTTCTCTAGAAAACAATTCTCTTTCTTTCTTGACAAAATTCGTACAAAATAATCTGATTATCTCAAACTCAAATTTTTGGATTTGTTAAACTACTTGTATAATTGCATAATAAAAATCATTATACTCCCCTTATTGGCATGTAGACATGCTCATCTATTTATAGAATTTTAAGATACAAAATTCTAATAGGAAATAACTTCCTCAATTCACATGTGTTGCATTAAAAATAGAAGTAATTGAATAACACCTTCCTCAAATATTTCTTTCATGACATGAAATGATCAATGACATGATATTTATTTACACTTATTATTTGGATTGATTAAAAACACTTTGCATGCAATGTAAAGTTATATGAAGTAATCCACTTTTAAAAAATGACTCTGAGTAATAACATTTTAGTCGAGTGACTTAAGACATTGAAATTTACAAAGTAATTTCACATTTATAATTAAATCATAAAATGATATTATCTTTACATAGGATTATTTGTAGAGTTATTATGAATAAATAAGAGAAAATATAAGAAGAGGAATTTGTTCAAGACCTAGGATCTTATGAGTCTACTTGATGAACTTAGATCTTGCATTTCTCTCTATATTTGATGTGTTGAGATATCATTGATTGGATTACCACATCATTTGATTTAGAAATTGAATATCTTTCTATTTCCAATCTCAACATATCTCATTCTATCCTTTTGCAATGAGATTTGGTTATGAAAGGAATCATGACTTTGTCCATCCTCTACTTGAATTTTTCATTTAATTATTCAGATATTCTTGGGACATTGCTTGACCATATACCTATGAGCCTAAAGAGAGAGTCTTCTAGATTAGTATTTGCACCATGTGCATCTTCTTATAACTTCTTCATTTATTATCTTATGTCTAAAAAAATGCTTAAATGAAAAGATATGGGATATTATTCTTGTTTTATCTTCTTTTTAGAAGAGGCAGTTTATTCCTCAATCAAAATTTTCTCATCTAAATTCACTATTACTTGAAGAAATTCCTATTGGAGTTTAAGAATGCCATTTTCACTTTCCAATTAAGCTCTCACTACTTTGACTTTTGCTATTTTATTCAAAATATTAGTTTGAGAATCCTTAATGAGTGGGAAGAATTTTTTAGACTTTTGCTTCATTTTGTCAACCCATTTGTCAATATCTTTATCCTTATCCATAGTATCTTCCACTTTAGTAATCACTTATTAAGAAATTACAGCTTCTAAAGTTGATGCATATATAGGAGCTGATCTTGCCACTTTAGCAATTATTTCATATAATTAGTCATTTTGCTCTTTCAACTTTGACTTGGCAGTTTTTTCCTAATCCAACTTCATAAAAAGAGAATTGATCAAAGTTTATGTATCTTCCTTCAAAGTTTTAGTTGTTACCTCCCCAAGAGGTATTCTTGTGAATGTTAAGTCACCCCTTGTGACTTCTTGTTTGATCATCCCTTGAGAAGGAATCGCTAACTCAACAAATTTTTATCCTAAAGATTCAATTAGTAACTTTGAAGTTAATTTTACTAATTTTGGCTTCTTACCCATCTTATCAAGACTTTTCATCAATTGTAAATCTATCTCCTCTAGATTTATTACTTCTTTTGATTCAGGAGTAGTTTATGTAGCTAGCCAAGATGAGAAAATAGTTGTCATGGACATGCTTGAATGAATGATTATTTGTTACTAGCTATCTTGAACTATTAGTTCTTTTTTACTAAAGTTGGGAAACTTATGGATAATTTCTTAAATAGTAAAGGGATTTGGATTAAGGGGGAAATTAGTAAATAAAAGTGCCTTAATTGACCTATTAATTTATTGAATCTAGAAGTGCTTAACTGATTTATAAAATAGTCAACAAGGGGATAGAGAGTAAAACTTAGTTGATTCTAGGTTGAGACAGAGGTTAAAAATTATTGATCTAGTTGGGTAGACTATCAGAAATAGACCCAAAATTCTATTTTCTTCTAGGATAAGAGTGCCAAAAATGGGACACTTTGAGGTCTAGTGATGTAGTCCAAGTTTTGGCACTATAGTCCTTAGTGTCTGAGCTTTTTAAGCTTTATGGGTTTTGTTCATCTACTCTAAGAGACCCTATGCCTAAAATATCAAGTCCTAGTTGTTCACAAAGTTCTTTGTGAAATTGATTTTGTCTTCAAGGATGTTAGTTCTTCTTCATCCTTAATAGGTGATCTATAATCCAACTAGAAAAAAGGGTTAGTGTGTAATATGCACTGAACATGTGATCACACCCCATGTGTGGGCATGCTGCCTACATACCAATACTCTGAAGTGAGATCAAGGTCAATGTAGTTATCCTAATTTGAATGTGTATTATGCAATCTTGTATATGCAATACAAGTGTATGCAAATTTGGACAAGCTTGAGATGACTCATGACTAGTGCAGGAGCTTGGATAGGTTTGAAATAATAGTGGTTAGTTTTATGTAGATATTATGAAGATTTTCTTGAGTGTTCTTTATTATATTTCTAGCTTGTGCCTTTTGAATGATTTATAACCCTTCTAAATTACCTTTGAATGGGATTTTATAGGGAAACTAGTGATCCTAAGTTAGAAGAACTCACATTAGGCCAATAAGGGAAAATATAAGGATTTAAGCTTCACTTTGCCTTTGCCAACAACCTGACAAGGCTTAAAATCTAACCATTTGAGGCTATTGTGGACTTGGACATCGCTAGAAAGTGGACACCCTAAGTCCCAGTGTTGTAGTCTAACTTATGACACTATTTTATATGGGGAAAGGGACCCTGGGAGATAGATTTATGCCTAGGAGAGGAGTCTAAGATATTAGATGTTGAATCTCAAAGGCTTCAAATTATTGGGAAATAGTGAAAACAACCCTAAATGGGATATGTAAGCAAGTATGAGAGACCTATGGTTTGGATGTCACAAGCCATGCTCAAGTTATACAAATTGCATTTTAGTATGACTACATTTACCCCCCCCCCTTTATTTTAAGTATGTATCAAAGTGAAATACTAGGATAAAATAAAAAAAGAGAAGTGTACATGAACTTACTTATGCAACTAATCCCAAAAAGTTATGTGATGCTAGGTTATGCGAAGCGAGAGCATGTTGTACTGTGTAAGTCTAAAAAAATGAAAGCAAAAGTAAATCAATTCATACCAAATATGTTATATCTAAAATAAGAATGTATAAAGTTGGGTAAATAGAGAGGAAGGAAGAAAAAGGAATGAATAGACCTCATCGGGTACATGAACTAATACAAAACTTGTTATGCTACTAGGTTGTGCTAGATAATGTTTGAAGTATGTTGAACCAAGAGTTATATCGATGAATGAGATGAGTGCTCAATCCCATAAAAGTTGGCTCAAGAATGCAAAGGCAATCCCTTTGGCTCCATCATCACCATCTATATAAAATTAATGAATCATGCATGTACTAATCAATGTTTAGACCATGTGTCTAATCCCTTTGAATAGTTGGCTCAAGAATACAAAGGCTAACTAGTCTTTTGGCTCCATCATTGGCCCATGATGTCAAACTAAATGAGAAAATACTAGTATAGATGAATGTCATATGAGATGGATCATAAAGCCCCTAAATATGCTATGATATGAAAATATTGGCATGGATAGATGAATGTAAACTAGAAACTAGGCCACTATTGGTCACTTTGAAAGATGGATATTGGACTTGTATAAAAACCCCTCCTAAAACTATAATCAAGGCTTAAGAAGCCACTTAGGAACTCAGGTGCGTGGGAAGCAAAATTTTATGAAATTTTACTTGAATGTGATGCCAATAACCTGCATATGGAGTAAGCCATGAAACTACTGAGAATGTGTAAGAAAATGCAATAAACTTGGAAGTAGAGAGGGTGGATGTGCCATGCATATTGCCCCTAATATCTGGTGTCTAGAACATAGATTATAAACTAAAAGTTGTATCAACTACCATGTTTGAACTAAAAATGGAAACCCTCATGCCACACATAATACCCCCTACATTTGGATTCTCTAAGTAAAATAAGTGTAGAAAATTGCTGATTTCTAGAATGAACTATACTAGAAAAACTATGATTGAACTCACCTCTTTACCTAATTCTAGAAAAATTGAATATTATTCTATTTAGAAATTAACACTAAAAACTAGACACTTTGGGGTCTAGCATTGTAGTCCTATTTTTGTCACTATTGTCCAAAACTAAAACTAACGACTAATTTGGATTATTTGTTGTCTACTTGGTCTAGTTTGTCTATGTTGAGTTCTATATTTTAACTGTACTATTCTAAAACTACTTTTTCAACTGTTAAGATCTTTGATCTCTATGACAAAACCCCTATTTATTTCCCCCTCTTTTGAGGGTAGGAATGAAGACCCTATAATAATTACCCTCAGAATAAAAAGCCTTGTAAGTGTGTTAAGATCTAAAAACATTTGATATAGCTTTGATATACATTACCTTAAGATATAGTAAAAGTTGTAGAGAGATATTATTAAATCCATAGGGGTATGCCTAGATAGATATAATAATGTAATATTATGTGCATAAGATTAAACTATAATTTGAAATGTTAGTTTTTAGTTGTTAGTGGCATGCAAGGATGGAGAATGATGTCTATCATGGCATCTGAGAATCAATGTAAATGCATGATTAAAATCATGACATTACACATAAAGATAAGGAATCAACCAATAAGCATACAAATCAAGAAGCAAGAAACATGTGAGGGTGGTCAATGGGCCAAATAAACACACAAGGCATACAAGGCATGTTCAAATGCCACACACACACATAATTGGAATAAGTAAACATTGGCACAAGGGCCACAAGCACATGAGAGGCACACACAAAGGACATTGACAAGTGTCTAAATGAACATGCATATAGATAGGAATAAAGGACATTGGAAAATGTCTTGAAACACAAGTAAGAAGCAAATAGGAATTGGAAAATGCAAACACATATAGCTAATCAAAGTGAAGAGTGTAAGAATGTAAAGTACTAGAAATATAAACTTTTATCTAACTATGGAAAGTAAGAAGCAAGAGTATACAAGATATGTAATACAAGACTAATGTATATGCTATGAAATACAAATGTGTGATATATGCTAATGGATGTCAATGTGATATCTATGTAAGCAAGTAAGGAACATACTAAAATAAGATTTCTAGAGTGTATAGTGTAAGAATGACATAACCTGGATGGTGTAGTCATGTAGAGTATGCCCTTAGTGGGTAGATGTATCAATATGTAGCTAGAATGTATAAGTAAGATGCCCCCTTGATGGGTGGAATGTAGAAATCAAGGATCTAGATGCATTGCACACACTCAAAGAAGATCAAGTAAATCCTAGTAATATAGATAAATCAATAAACAATAGCCTAGAACAATGTAATGTAAGTCTAGCATTACTGGTTAGCAATGTAAAACATAGATGATGCATGTAATTGACATGTTTTTGTATTTTGAAATATTTGAGCTATGTACAATCGAGTAGAGGAAAATATGTACAATCAATACTATAAGGAAATGATACTAACTAATGAGTCTCAGATGAGACTCCCTATCATGGTGTCTTATATCAAAGAGTAGAATCATGCGTGATCATGAAGCATAATAGAAATGTTGATACTATGGCTCTGAAAGCTATATATGTTGTAAATGCTCTAAAATATCTAAAGTAGAAACTAACTATGGGGACCCTATATAATTCTAAGAAGTAGATGTAGATTTAGGGCTCTTAGGGACCCATCTAGAAGTAGGAGAAACTTGTTGAATATGTGCTCTATGTGTAGATTCATGAGATCTCAATGAAACTACTCTAGGTATGAATATTGTAGCTAGAAGCTATCTAGAATCCAAAAGTTGTGGAGGTGTATGATCCCTTTATACTGGTGATGGATATCATATCTATGTTTGATGCTAAATTGGATAAAACATTTTTGGTAGAGCTATAACTAGTAATGGAACTAAAATTGGCTCAAGAACTGAAACTGGCTCTATAACCAAAAGTGGCAATTCATAAGAACTCTAATAACTATGATAACTTGATTAGCATGAATGAATGTCATGCATCAATGTATTGTAGATGGGATTTCTCTAAGTTTTTGTATCCAAGGTCTTCCAAGTACCATGTCAAAAACTCCCATGCTAGGAACTATAGTAAATGAGGTGGTTATAAGTGTAGGACCAACTTCTAGGGGAATGAGGATTTCACCTAATGCAATCTAACTATGTCCACTAAAACCACTGATAACTATATTTGTTCGAGTAATATCTTACTTTGTATAACCTAAATGTTGTAGTAGTGTCATAGTACGTATGTTAACATTGGATCCATTATCAATTAGAACATTGTTAATGGGATGGCCATGAATAAAAGCTCTAATGAAGAGTGCATGATAATCTATGTCATCCTTAATAATATCCTACTCAAAAAAGGAGATCGAAGGTCAAACTGGAATGCTAGAATGAAAAGTACCAATCATGTGGCTCAATGGATGTGAATTATTTATCAGTGCCCTATGTGTAACTGGTGGAGGATGTGTTTGATATGCATGATATACACATGATGTGTCTTATGTCTTTGACTTCATGCTATGGAAATGGATCTAAAAATATTTTTAGTGACTTATCCTACATTGGTTTGGTTAGAGGAGGCTCAACTGAAGTGCTTAGATCAATTTGATTACCATAGATTAGATCTTATATCTTATGCCTGAAACTAATAAATCTATTTGTAGTATGCCCTGGTGCCCCATGATATTCGTAAAATGCATTCTAGTCATATCCCCATGGAAGAGGCTTTGTTGGATCAATTTTTTTAATAGGAGGAAGAGATATGATGCTACATTCTAATAACTACTGTAGAACTCTGGCTGAAGGAACTGATATATTTGTAAAAGGTCACTGAGGAGGTGATGATAAAGTGACTCTCTATGAGGGATCTAAAGTTGCATTAACTATTTTCTAAGTCAGTCCTTTATTGTCATTAAATTTTACATTATATGGGGCTTTGCTATTACTCCTATTAATTTATCTGGTGCACTTGTGTACTTAAGTTTTCCCATTGAAATGAGTTTGATTTCTCTTTATTTTAGAGTGTGATATAATTCAATGAAAGAAGATAAATGTTTTAACATGATTATCTCATGAAAAAAATAGTAGAAGACTCTATTTGAAGAGCTCCTATAACTCATGATCTACCATATGGCTAGTCATATTAGCCAATATGGTCTAGTATTTGAGAAAATACTTGGTGAGAGGCTCATTTGATTTTTGTTTTTGTTGTGTAGTTTGGGCATATGAAACCTTATAAATGATATTAATATTGCAATGTTCTAGGAACATGTCATCAAGAGGATTTAATGCATTAACTAACTAATTTGGTAGACTGTAAAACCATTGTAATGCATAATCCTTGAGGCTCCTAAAAAATAATTTAGTTAATATCTAGTCATTTGGTACATAATCTAAAAATTCTATGTGAAATTCTCTCAAATGTGTCTTTGGATCACTCTTGCCATTGTAAAGAGTGAGCTTAGGTTGTAAAAATCTAGGTGGTAAGGGTGTAGTAGCTATATGTCATGCCAAAGGTGTATGTAATAAAGTGAAGGAGCCCAATGCTTGTGTAGATCTAGTGGTACCTTGCTCAAGATGTTTCACCTTGGATTTAAGAGATCAAATCTCTTTCACAAAGGCTTCCACATTAGGAGATAGGGATGTACTAGCTACATCTAGTGGCATAGAAGAAGATTGGCCTGTTATAGGGGGTTATTGACATAGTTTCCCCCATAGTATCATGTGTAACTAGTGGCTCTATAGTTTGAGAAGACTCAATTTAATTGGACTTATTTAGTTTTATGATAGATTTTAAGATGTTATCATGATCATGGGGCTATTCCCTGAGTCTTTCTCTAAAATTTTGTAAAATCAAATCTTTGTTGAGTATAACTTCATTGTTAACAATGGGTAGAAGTGGATGAGTAGTCCAATGTGATAGAACATGAGCATAAATATGTATCTCATCATTATTATTATCATATTTCTCATTATTAAAATCATGTTCATTGAAATTAGTGTAATATATATGTGCAAGATCTATAATAGAGACCTGAGTTGATTTCTTATCCATGTTATGGGAATGGTTTGTAGGAATCTAGTTGAATTCTAGAGGCTTTCCACTAAGTCTTGTAATTTGTCTCAAAGGAAGAGATGCAAGGAGTTTAAATGGAATAAAGAAAATAATTTGGAAAATAATAGAATAGATTACATAAAAATAATCTAAATAATGAACTGAAATATGCATAAAAAGGATATCAAACTAAGTATGTAAGGTGATAGCTCAATATGCAAAGTAGGGATTACTATATGCAACTAGGGATTTTTTAGAAATATTATTTTCAAAATACTATGAAATTTTGAATTTGAAATTGATTTTTTGAGCTAAGTATGCAAGATAAAATTTATAAAATTATGAGAAATTACTTTCTTGAATGGGATCTAGTAGATGCAACTAGGGTTTTGAGATAAATAATTTTTTTGGAATTTACTATGAGTTTTTTAAAATTGAAGTGATTTTATAATTTTAATATTCAATCAAAATTTACAAAAAATAAGTGGAATATTACTTGAAAATTAATAGGATTTAGTTGATGCAACTAAGCTTTGAAATAATTTTTTCAAAATTAATGTAATAATTTGAAATTTTTGGTATAAATTTGTAGAATTGAACTTGAAAAATTTAGGAAAATTTTGAAAATATTTCAAAAATTAGCAATATATTTTTCATAGTGGTTTGAAAGTGTTTGTATGCAAATAGGACCTAATATGTGCAAATTAGGGTGTAAGTGAATTATTAAAAATATTTTAATTAATTTGTAGTTTTCCATGTTTTAAATTCAATAAAAATTAGGAAAATATTGCAAAAAATAAAAATTAATTAGCCCTATGGTTTCTAGGGTTTTGTGCAAAAATTTGAAGTCAGGTTCACCAAATGTTTTACTAAATTTAGGAAACTTATGGATGATTTCCTAAATAGTTAAGGGATCTAGATTAAGGAGAAAATTAGTAAATAAAAGTGCCTTAATTAACCTACTAATTTATTGAATATATAAGTGCTTAATTGATTTAGCTGATTCTAGACTAAGATGGAGGAAATAGAGGCTACAAATTATTGATCTAGCTAGGTAGACTGTTAGAAATAAGACCTAAAGGTCTATTTTCTACCTAGACAAGAGTGTCAAAAATGGGACACATATAAGTAAATACTATAGTCTAAGTTTTGGCATTATAGTCCTTAGTGTCTGAGCTTTTTGAGCTTTATGGGTTCTATTCATCTGTTCCAAGAGACCCTATGCTTGAAATATTGAGTCTTGGTTGTTTGTGAAGCTCCATGTGCAATTGATTTTGTCTTCAAGGATACTAGTTCTTCTTCATGCTTGATAGGTGACCTCAAATCCAACTAGAAAAAGGGGTTAGTTTTCAATATGCATTGAATGTATGATCACACCCCATGTGTGGGCATGCTGCCTATATAACAATACTTCAAAGAGGGATCAAAGCCAATGTAGTTCTCCCAATTTGAATGTGTATTATGAAATATTTTGTATGAAATGAAAGTGTATGCAAATTTTGGAAAGCTTGAGATGAATCATGACTTGTGTAGGAGCTTGGATAGGCTAAAAATAACAATGGTTGGCTATATTTAGAGAATAGGATGATTTGCTTGAGTGTGCTCTAGTATATTTCTAGCTTGTGCCTTTTGAATGATTTCCAACCCTTATGAATTAATTTTTAATGGGATTTTATAGGGAAAATTTTGATCCTAGGTTATATGAAATTACATTAGTTTGATAAGGGAAAAGATAAGGGTTCAAGAAAATTTGACTGTTTAAGGCTATTGTGGACTTGGACAATAGTGTTGGAAAGTATTTACCCTAGGTCCCAATGTTGTAGTCTAACTTATGGCACTATTGTTCACGGGGAAAGGGATCCTAGGGGATAGATCTATGACTAGGAGAGGAGTTTGAGACAATAGGGGCTAAATCTAGAAGGCTTTGGATGACTGGGAAATAATGAAAACATGCCTAAGTGGGCTGTTTAAATGAGTAGGAGAGACCTATGGTTTGGGTGTTGCAAGTCATGCTCAAGTTGTACAAATTGAATCTTAGTATGATTAAATTTCATTATAAGGAACCTCTTGAGCTACCTTATCTCTTTGAACCTCTTTTGTGGATTCAACAACTTATTTTTTTGGTTCTACTTCCTTCCTAGCCTCTACTTCTTTTTTTATCTTTTTCCTATTCACTCATAGCTTCTTTCTCATTTTCAATCAATGGATTTTCTTTATAAGCCTTCTGATAAATTGATTTTATTCCTTTGTCTTTTTCCCATTCACTCAAAACTTCTTTCTTAGTTTCAATCACTAGCTTTTCTTGAGAAGCCTCCTGAGAAATTGCTTCTTTTTCTGTCTTTTTTCCGTTCACTCACACCTTCTTTCTTAGTTTCAATCATTGGATTTTCTTGAGAAGCCTCCTGAGAAATTGCTTCTTGTGAATTCATCTTTTTGGGTTCTTTTTCAAATATGGGTGGTTATTTTAGAGAAGGTGGTGGTGAAGTAGGTGAAGGAGATGAAGGAGGAGGAAGTGGTGGCTCTTTCCTAAGAGGATTATTATGAGTCTTGGTGACATATACTTTTGGGGGTGGTATTATTAGGGAAGGATCCACAAGTGGTGGAGTGGAAGTGGAATGAGTGGAGGTAGGAAAAAGAGGAATGAAAACTAAAAAAAGCATAGTAGAAATTAATGGTAGATCAAAAATAGTTGATTGTGCCACCTCTTTGTCTTTTAGTATTGAGAAAGTGTCAACATTTTTATTCAATTTTAGATTTTTAGTAGGAGTTTGATTTCTCTGTAGACACCAAAATTGTATCTAACCCTTGTCGTCCTCCCCTTAACCCCCATTTTATTCTCCCATGCCTATTTAAACCCTGTCGACCATTTTCCCATGAGCCTTGACCCTGGCAGCATGTAAAAATGAGCAAAAATCTAAAATTAGCCTATGTCCCCATTCTACATCTGCCGACGTCGATCACTACTTGACTGACGTCACTGACGTCGATCACTACTCAGCCAACGTCGATGGTCCTGTTGGCGTTGGTTATCCTTAATACTATGTTCTCGACCTAAATGTAGGATCCGTTATCTGTTATTCAGTTTCCAATCAGTTTCTCGATCGGTTATCAGACCTTCTTTCAAAACATTCTTTCATTTAACCTTTGGAACGATTAGCCAACTTTTGCATTCAATCAATCTGCAATCAAATCTCTCATATTCTCTCTCTCTGGTACAGGTATTCTGCTTCAGTCATCTTGCTGGAGGTCTACTACATTGAACTTTTGCAACACATCAACAACATTAATTATGTCTCCTACTCTATCTTTAGCATGTAACAGGTAAGCATTTGTTCTATGCTTTTATTTTATTCTCTAGTTATTGTTTTTAATTGATATCACCACCTCGATTTAGATTCAGATTACAGACCCGACTTGACTTCCTCCCATATCACCTCTATCCAACCTTTCCAGAATATATAGTCTGTAACTCTGCCCAGATTTATGCAAAAACCCCCAAACAATCCCTCTGACTCCCAAATCAGCTCCCTAACCCTCAGATGAAACTTCAGACCATTCTGCAATTCTAAAACCCTATCCAGACCCGACCAAAACCCATCCAAAAACTACTGCCCCAATCGACGCTGGTCATTACCCCTACTGACGCCAGCACTTTAATCGACGTCGGTGCCCTTCCTTGACCAACGCCGGCACAGAGACCGACACTGGTGACTGTGCAGAGCAATTTTCTACATATCAGGTACACATTTTGCTTTTTGTCTTTTATTTCTTTCATTCTGTCTTTCACTATTTCTATTTCTATCAAATATTCTATTTTTGATCAGTGGGTTGATATCCCTCAAGGAAGTCTTCATACTTCAGGGATCAAGCTTTTGCTTGATAGCCCACCATCTCCTCATCTAACATTTTTCATGTTTTAGTCTCTTTTTCTTTACAGGTGTCATTCCTCCACAGCCAAAGAGGAGTACCTTCCAATGTCTGATTTCAGTGCACACGACTTCATCCAGGTATCTTCTAACCCTAGACCATCTCTTAGTTTCTCATTTCTCTCTTTGAATGTGAAAGCGAATCTAGCATAGAAACATTCTGGCACACCCGGTGGGACACTAGGGCCTTCCTTCGGTTCTTTCTTTCTTTCTTTTCATATAGGTGCATTAGGTTTCTCCCTTTTCACCTCTTTCATCTCTTCTAAATGACACCATTAGTAGGACTAAAAAGAAATTTTCTTTCTTTTCTTGCACTTCTAGACTAGTCAAAAATCATATTCTTCAACCCTTTCTCAACTTCTTTTCATTCCAATTTCACATTTCAACTTGGGCTTAAAACACATTGCATTTCACTTCTGCTTGCTTGCATTTCTTAGACCACACCTAGTAATTAATGACCACATCATGAATTAATCTAGTCCACTTTATGTTACACGACCAAACCACTTGCACAAAACAACATCTTAACTTACCTGAGACAAGGCCCGACTGGGATTTCATCACCCAGCAGATACCTTACCCATCCCGATGATCTTAATTGGATTTCATCACCAAGGGGAAATCCCACTCTATTCTCTGGCAGAGTCTAATCTCTAGGGGAAGTATATTTTGGCTAAGCGAGACCAGCTTATCACTAGACTCGTGAAGTGAGGGGAGCTTGCTCCTTAGCACTAGGCCAAGTACAGAACCTAACATAGACTTTTGAGCACCATAACTAACCCGAAACCATCCATAGACTACTTCTTCTAGGACCCGACTCAAAAGCCAATCTTCCTCTACACATATTCTAAGCCATAAGCCACTATAATCCTAATAATTTACTCCTAGGGTTTTTTTTGGATCTGCTTGTGTTCTTCATCTTTTCTATTCTTATCTGATTGTTTGAGCTTGTGAGGACATTCTTTCTTGCCTTTAATGGTTCTGACTCGTAGTCAAGCCAAGGCTCTAGTTGATCACGCGAGGCATCATCCACTTCTATCTACCCCGTCCATAACCAGTCCTATAATGGAGTTCCACTCAGAAACTAAAAGAACTCCTACTAGACCATCCCCGACCCAGACTCCTATTGTCCCAGAAGGGGACCAAGATTTTGCATGATTCTTGGACCTTAATGTCAAATCCTTGCAGCACTATCTCGCGAATAGCCGAACATGAGACTCCTTGGGCAATCCAATTTATGGAATGCTGACCTCTTTTCTCGAGAATGTGGCCATATCAACAGTGTTCATAGTTCAACCTTTAGACACCCAGGCTATTGCCTTGACCAATGACCAGCCTTTGACCAACCATCCAAGTGTGGCCTCTCCCTCCATCTTTGGGCCCACTTCCACCGAGGTTTGGCCCCCTATCAACCTCAGCCCACTCAACCACTCTCTACCCCCTTTCAGAATCTAGTCATCTCTATTCCACCTACCCTTGCTCCTATCAACACTAGGGTGGCTACCTATCCGTTGGCCCATGTTACCACTAACCAACCTCCCATGGCAACATCAAGCCTAGCATGCCTTCTACCCAACCATCCTTAGTCTCCTCTTCTATCCCTATGACTAGTCATCCATACGTTGCACCCTTACTAGTACAACCGACTACGTTGTATGCCTCTTCTAGCCTCTTTCAAGTGCCTTACAATCTAGGGGGGGCTCCACCTGCCAATCTGTTAGTAGATATAATCAAAATGCTGATGGACAAGATGTCTAGCCTAGAGACCTCCGTTTCTGGCTCACACAATACTCTCTCATACGAACAAATTTTCAATGAGCCCATTCATCCTTCTGTCCCGATCAGGCCATATCCCAGCCAGTGGGAACTTCCTAAGTTTTCTCATTTTCAAAGCAAAGAAGACCCACAACAGCACTTACAGGCATTCAGACATGCCTGTTACCTTATCACCCACGATGATGCATTGCTTTTATGCACGTTTCCTATGTCTCTCTCAGGTGCTACTCTTGACTGGTAAGCTCCCTTGCTAGCCATTCCCTCTTCACATTCACTCAGTTGGCCCAACTCTTCCTTGACCATTTCTCTATCAACATCACCAAAAAGATCTCAATCACAGACCTCTATTCTATCTGCCAATTCGAGGATGAATCCATAGCCGATTTCATTGCTCGATAGAGGGGCCTCATCAATCAACTTTCCTTTTCTTCACCCCAACCTAAACTTATTAAACTTTTCTCCCAAGCCTACACCAAACATATTTCTTCCACCTTAAGGGTTCAAACCTTCCGCACTTTTGACGAAGCCTTCACGATGGCCCGCAAACTTGAGTTACGTGCCATCGAGGAGAATAAAGTCAAGTTGCAGAGCAAGAATCCCAACTCCAAGACCAATGACCCCTCTTCTAAGCCTTCCTCATCCAATCCTAAATCTAAAGCTTCAACAAATGTTGTGGTCGTTAGATCTTCCTCCTCTTCCCCTTCAACTAACCAGCCTGAGCCATCCATGTCCCAAAGCATCACCCACCAATTCCAATAGAGATACGTACAATGACAGTATACTCCACTCAAAGAATCATACACGTCTATGCTAGAAAAACTCATCAAACAGAGGGTCCTCAGTCTCCCCCAGATCTGACCACCTCCATAATTTGATCCCTCATGCGCCATCCCTATGTGGTATAGGGAAAATGACTTCTGTAACTACCACCGTGTTAAAGGCCATGACACGGGCAACTATAAGACCCTTAAAAACATCATCCAAGACATGCTGGAAAAGGGTGACCTTGTCCTCGATAATCCCAATGCACCACCTAATCAGGGCATCGACATCTTCAAGTAACCATTCCCCAATCATCCACCAACCCAAAATAATGTCCAGACCATGACTGACAACATTCACGAACATAATATACGAAAAGCCAATACAGTCTCACCCTTCATCCCTGACCAGACTCTTTCACAAACTCAAGAAGTCAGTCCACCCCTCAGTCTATCACATGTGGATGACCTCCCTCTCTGGTTAGTTCTCCATCAACTTCTCTTATATTAGAGGATGCCTCGACCATACCAGCTCCACCAGTTTTACCATTCTCTTTCTTGCTACCTATGGAGGACCCAACCCTTTCTACTCCTCAATCGCAAGTGGAGGGTACAATCATCCTTGCCATTTACCTGCTTGAGGAGCCTCATTCTCTGGTTTCTTCTCCACCCAGGGAAGGACCTGCCTCTCCTTTGTCTCTAACCAAGGACGAACCTATCACAACTTCATCATGCCTTGGGACCGAGACTACCACACCTTCGGTCCCACAACTATCAACATCTTCTCAAGAACCTGAACCTCATCCAACATCTTCTCAGCCATTTTCTTGATTAGTGGAGAAACTCAAACTTCTCCCTTCAAGGAAAGTGGAGCATCAGGTATTGTGGGAGCATCTCATAGCTCTTCAACATGCCCGTGCCCTCTCATCTCATGTTGCTAATCCTCCCATGGCAGAATCTCCCAAGACTCTCAACAAAAACTAGACTTCCACTTCTAGACCGTCTACACCTCAACCAACCGCATAAGGACCAAAACCCTCATCTACCCCATCTAAACCAATCAAGTCACTCAGCATTCGCCCTGTCTCCAACCTCACTCATCCACAAGTGAAGGTGAACTTAGACTAGACCTCAACCAATAGTAGTCTTCAAATCAAATCAAAGAAGATTGCCAAACCACAGAGGTGAACTCCTCCTCCCCCATCACCATTGCCCTCCATTTTAGGCCCACATCCTTTGACCTTGACCAAAGTCCTCCCCACTCATACCTCTAATCAAAACTAGTTGCCTCCTCTGCTTCTTTTGCCTACCGCTAGCCTACCCTCTCCCAAAAGGGTGGTACCTCTCATGAAGAAAGTACCATCTCCGCCTGTCGCCACACCATCAACCCAAAAGGTGGTACGGAAGCCTCCTCCAACTCCACCCAAGCAAAAGTCACCAGCATCACACACATCGATGAGCACGGACCCTTTAGTGGGCTCATACTCTTTGATCTTGCAATGACTTTTGTAGACTTCCAGCATAACTCTTCCGCCCATCAGACCCTTCCAACCTCTCAAGTCTAAGCCCTCTTGGTTTGACGATACGAAGATTTGCCTATATCATCATATGCTAGGACATGATACCTAGACTTGATGTGCCCTCAAGGCTGTCATTTACCGCTACATGGAGAAGGACATTCTCTTCTTGAGGACACCGTCAACTGACCCCCAACACTTTCCCACATTCCTCCAACCTCTTCAACCATATCAACATCTCATCAGCAGACCATGATCCCTTCATCTCCTTCACCCCCTATCTTCAAAATCAATGCCATTCACATAACCACCAGGTCATAAAAGGACAAGGCGAAGGAAAAAGCTGCCATTCCTTAGACCTATCCTTTCATCCAGCCACCTCAACCACCCAAGCCTAAGATTTCTATCCTTGGCATGCCTCAACCCTCTTCTTCTTCCTCTTCAGGGGCAATTCATGACTCTATGTTAAAATAGCTCCACCAGACGCCCGTGAAGATGTCCCTTTATGACCTCATCCAAACCTCACCCCAGCATCATTAGGCCCTCATTCGAGCCTTGCAGGTAGTGGAGGTCCAACCTGAAGACCCCCAACCACTCATTGCCCTTGTCCACTCTTTAGCCCCTATTGCCTCCATCACATTCAGTGATTCTGAGATTCCCACATCCAACACGGAAGATCAAGATGCCACCCTCTTCATCACTACCTATGTTGATCAGACATGCATTAAATGCATTATGATCAATAGAGGTGCCAGCATCAATATTATCTCCACCCACACCTTTGATCAATTGGCCCTCCCTAAGAATTGCGTATCCAAAACTGACGCAATCTTGCGATCCTTCAATGACACCACTGCCATAACCATTGGCACAGTCATCCTTCACATCTACGTTGGTCCATGCATAGTCTCAGAGATCTTCTATATCATCAAAGGAGAGTTTTAATATAACATGTTGTTGGGCCGACCCTGGATTCGCACCATGGCCTGTGTCCCCTCCACCCTGCATCATTGTGTGAATTTTGAGCACAATGGGCAAGTCCACACCATTCCCGCTAACCCTTCACCCTTCAAAACTTGTAACACCACCTACCATCCAAATGACATCATCATTCCTATCAAGCCATCAATCTCGACACTGCCTCCATTTGTGGAAGCTTCGACCCATTCGCAACAGGCGGTCGCCCTCACACCTCCCCTTCAAGCAACGACCACAAACCCCATGGAAGACATCTTTCAAAGACTTTCATTGGGGGAGTATCACTTGCTGGACTTAGATATGTTCCAAACTCCACAAGAGTATGGATGCCTTCATCATAGTCCTAGTTACGACCATCGAATTAGGATGATCATGCCTTATGGTCCTCCTCAGCTTCAAACCAACCTTGTCTATGGGGGGCTTGATCAAGCTCTTACTGATGGCAATCCTCTTTCTTCACCACAACCATTCACATCAGACTTCTCATTTCTTGGCAACCCTACCTTTGCACACACCTACCTTTACAAGTGTGCATGGAAGGATTTTGGCTTTAGACGCTATGAGCAAGGCTCCCATCAGCCCATCAAACCGCTCAACGATGACGATGCCAAGAAATGGTATGGCTTGGGATATCATGACCCCACTCAAGCCCTTGCAGACCTTTCCCCTAAACCCACCATTGATCAACCTCTTCATAGATCGCCCATTCTTCCCTCTTCACCTATGGAGTTGATGGTTTCCATCCCTCCTAGTTTTTTTTGCATAAACACCATCCGCCAGGAACCCCTGACCTATCAGCTAAATAGGGTGTCCAGGTCTCTCCCTCTCATTTTTCCTAGCATGATAGAAGATGAGTTGGCAACCATTCACACTGTCCACTGCGTTGATGATGATGCCATTCTTTCCTACATGGGCGCTGATGACTCTTTCATCCAGCACTCTCTCCCTTCTGAGACCCAAGTTATGTTAAATGAATCAACCATTGACATCAACCTCCCTTCTTCTGATGTTCCCCACGTCTTAAAGATTGGTCAATCTTTAGATGCTTAGGAGTAGCTAGACTACACCCAGTTCCTCTCAAACCATAGCAAGGCCTTTGCCTGGACCTACCGTGACATGCCTGGCATCGACCCCACCATCACTACCCATAACATAGTCACCAAACTAGAGGCTAAGCCTGTTAGGCAAAAGCTTTGAAAGATGCATCCTCGCGTTGTGCTCCTTGTCAAAGAGGAGCTTCAATGCCTTCTCTTCGTCTCTTTCATCCAACCCATCGATTATCTACAGTGGGTCTCTAACATCATCCCTGTCACCAAAGCAACTGGGGGGATCCAGATCTGCATGGACTATCATGACCTTAACTTAGCCTATCCCAAAGATGACTTTCCTCTTCCTAAAATTAACCAGCTTGTTGATCTCACAGCCAGCCATGAGATGCTATCTCTCATGGATGG
This sequence comes from Torreya grandis, assembly GCA_037957365.1. NCBI lineage: Eukaryota > Viridiplantae > Streptophyta > Pinopsida > Cupressales > Taxaceae > Torreya > Torreya grandis. The sequence goes on from JARHVA010001019.1 coordinate 3,452,094, forward strand.
GTTTTCAGGATACAATCAAATCTTGATTGCTCTGAAAGATCAGCACAAGACCACTTTCATTACCCCATGGGGGACTTTTTGCTATCGAGTCATGCCTTTCGGCTTGAAGAATGCAAGCACCACTTATCAGCGTGCCATGACTTAAATTTTTCATGATCTCCTCCATAAAATCATGGAGGACTATGTGGATGACCTGCTCGGCAAGTCCAAGCTTCGCCGTGACCATTTGACCATTCTCAAAATCATCTTCTCTCGCCTTCTTCAATACAATGTCTGCCTTAACCCCAAGAAATGTGTCTTTGGGGTCCTCTCCGGTAAGCTCTTAGGCTTTATCATTTCTTTCTGTGGCATCAAGATAGATCCTACCAAGATTTGTGTTATCCTCAAGATGCCACCTCTGACTAATCTCAAGCAGCTTCACAGTCTACAAGGGAAGCTCTAGTCCATTTGTCGTTTCATCTCGCAGCTTTCTAACTGTTGCCAACCTTTTCATCATCTCCTTAAGAAGGACGTCTCCTTTAAATGGGATAAGGACTGTCAAGAGGATTTTGAAGCCCTCAAATGCTATCTGGTCTCTCCACTAGTCCTCATTCCACCTAAAGACGATCAACCCTTTTACCTTTACATCTCTATCACCAACCATTCGTTAGGTGCCGTGATCACACACTGAGATGAGCATCACCATGAGTAAGCGGTCTACTATATCAGCCGAACACTGGTCGACTATGAAACTCAGTATACTCATACTGAGAAACTCTATTTGGCATTAGTCTTTGCCACTACCAAGCTCCACCACTATCTTCTTAATCACAAAACCTTTGTCATCACTCACACTGACCCTCTTAAGTTTATACACTCCAAGCCATATCAACATCAACATAAGGCTTAGTGGCTCATGTTGCTTGCTGAGTTCGACCTTGAATTCATCCAGTAGAAATCCATCAAGGGGCAAACCATCACTGATCAACTGGCAGATGCCCCTCTTCCCAACAATCAACCTTCGCAGTGTGAGTTTCCTGACGAGTCTATCACCATGCTTTCCATCGATGACACTATCTACCAAATGACCATGTTCTTTGATGGCTCCAAATGTCAACTTGGTGGGGGTACGGGAGTCATTCTCATCCCACTCGATGGTGAGCCCATGCCTCTATCTTTCAAGCTCAACTTTAATTGTACCAATAATATGGCTAAATATGAGGCCTTAATTTTGGGACTTCAGACCACCCTCTCTCTCAGCATCAAGTCCATCAACATCTTCGGTGACTTGTAGCTTGTTGTCAATCAGGTCAATGGTTCATACCTCTGTAAAAATGAAATTTTGCAAAGGTACAAAAACTGTGCTGGCATTCTTCTAGCCTCTTTCAACCATTACCTTCTACAGACTGTTCCTCAATCCATGAATAAGTTTGCTAACACCATGGCTTCTCTCGCTTCGCATATCCCATCTTTCTCATCTGCATCTAGACTTTTTGTCATGGTGCATCATGTGCCGTTGCCTTCCTATATCTCTCCTAACATTAATCATGTCAACACTATAGACTCTAGCCCATGAGATGATTGGTATAAGCAACTTGTGGACTTCTTATCTTTTTCTATCATTCCTCCCAACCTCTCTAGTAATGTGCGACAAGCTTTTATCAAGCGTACCGCTCACTATACCATGCTAGGGGGTCTTCTCTATAAGCGAGGCTTTGACAGCCTCCTTCTTCACTGTCTCACCTCCACTAAAGCATCTCAGGCCATTAAGCAAGTCCACGATAGGATTTGTGGTAGACATTTCAGTGGGAATTCGGTTGCCAAGTGCATCCTTCATCTGGGCTATTATTGGCCCACCCTTCATCAAGACTATAGCGACTATGTTCGGTGTTGCATCAAGTGTCAGCAGCACTCTAGCTTGCTTCATCTTCCTAGTCACACCTTACAAGTCACTCAAGATTTCTGGCCTTTTTCTCAGTGGGGCTTAGATCTCATCGGTGAGATTAACCCTCATTCATCTCTTCGTCATCAATCCATCATCACCACCACTGAGTATTTCACCAAGTGGGTGGAAGCCATTCCTCTCATCTCCACAAAAGCCGACAAGATTGTCAACTTCATTAGCACCCACATCATCTATCATTTCGGTGTCCCTCACAAAATCATCACCGATAATGGCAATTCCTTCAAAAACAAGACCGTCTAAAAACTCTGTGACTCATTTGGCATCAAACTCAGTTTCTCTTCACCTTACTACCCACAAGAAAATGGGCAAGCCGAGGCTTCCAACAAAATCTTGACTAAAATTCTCATGAAGGTGGTTAGCGACACTAGAAGGGATTGGCATATTCACATTCCCTTCACTTTGTGGGCCTACCACACTAGCATTCGAACCTCCATGGGTGCTACCCCTTTCTCTCTAGTGTATAGAATAGAGGCTGTCCTACCTCTCGAAGTACAGATCCCATCTCTCTGCATCTCTCTGCATGAAATTCTTTCTAACGATGACTTTCATCAAGATCGCTTAGCTCAACTTGAGTTACTTGACGAGCACTGTCTTGCTGCCTCAACCATCTCCATGTCTATCAACATCGCATCAAGCGAGCCTATGACAAAAATATGTGAGAACGAGATTTCAATATCAGAGACCTCATCCTCAAAGAAAATCAGCACGTGACCAATATGGAGCGAAGTAAATGAGGCAAGTTTGCCCCTAATTGGCTCAGACCTTTCATTATCACGCACAAGTATGGATCAGGGATGTATCGTTTGTCTTCTCTCAATGGACGGCCAGAACCTGAGCCTCTTAATGAATTGCATTTATGACCATTCTATTGTTAGTCAAATACTCATCCACTTGACATTTACCTTGAGCTCATCCCTTGAGCAATCCCTATCCTCTTAGTCCTCATTCCTTTCAACCCTACTCCCCTTAACAAATCCTATATACCCCTTTTATACAGTATGGATGCTTTGTCCTAATGAAAGGGAGCCCTTGACCTTCTATAATCTTGTCCATGACTCACATTTCTATCAAAACAAATCAAGATGTCAAAATATCTAAGGTCACCAAATTAGAATCAAAAGGTAAACTGCTCCCTCGAAAGATAGTTGTACTATCATTGCTGTAGCTAATAGACTGCTCCCTCGAAGGACAGCTATTCAAAGCCCTTATATATAAAGCAAAATATAGACCACTCCCTCGAAGGATGGCTATGACTAACTCTTACTACAAATAGCAATCTTTCTTAGAAGCTTCCCGCATTGATCAGCTTCGCAAATGACCACCAAGAAAATGACATCTCTATGCAGACTTCCCGCATTGATCAGTCTGCACCCAAAAAAAAAAATCAAAAATCATGGACTTGGCTTGTAGTTGTCTCAGGGTTTCCTATAAAAAGGGGCAAAGTTATCTCTACTCTAAAATGGGTTACCCTATCCTCCTCCTATCACTTGCTCAAGGGACTTCAAGCTCACTTTAATGTCAAAGTGATTCGATTACCTCTCTAACACAACATATGGTCAACGATGTCATGCATGAATGGGGCTCTTAGTTCTAATAACCCCTATCTATGCTGTCATTCTGGTCCTTGTCAATGAAAGAGCAATATGTCTTTCACTTCTTCTACACTTTGGTCACATTTAACTTCATCACTTGTCAAACCTAATCAACTCAACTCAACTCTCTTTTTAGGCCACTCCCATAGCCTATTCACACTAGTTTCTATGGACACCAATACACATGGAAACTATCGACCAGATGCAATTTATGTTAAGCATAAACTAATACTTGTTGAAGCATAAATACACCTCAATTCATCTTTAGCATACATCCATCAAGAATATGGAAAATTGCTAGGGATGAAAGACCCCTCAACCAATGTTACAGAATACACCATTTAGAAAAGGCTGTAACATATTTTTCTCCTCATCATTTCGACACATGACCAAACTAATCATCGACCAATCTTCTCAGCTAGTTCGAACTACATTGGTCTGAGGCCCTAAGACTGGGGCTATGTAGGTAGCACTCAGATGACACGATGTTTTCTGGGGTTAGCTCGGCCATCCCATTTGTTCATCTCTCAGATGGACAAACCCCTTTTTTTTCTTCATAACTCGACCTTGACCTTGACCTTGACCAGTCTATCGACCACTTTGACCACCTATCTACCACTCGGACCCTTCTTTCGAACTACATTGGTCTGAGGCCCTAAGACCGAGGCTATGTAGGCAGCACTTAGATGACACGACATCTTCTGGGGTTAGCTTGACCACCCTCATTTGTTCATCTCTCTGATGGACAAACCTTCTTTCCTCCTTTTGACCATGACCTTGCCCTCAACCAAGACCAATTCCATCCCTTTGACCCTTCCTCCCTTTTAGGGAGAACTACATTGGCCTGAAGCCCTTCACACAAGGGCTATGTAGGCAGTACTCAGATCACATAACATTTTCTTAGGTTAGCTCAGCCACATCCTTTTGTCCATCCATCCACCTCGACCAATGACCATTGGAGATCATGCCTTTCTCCTCTAACTTTGACTACTTCCAAGACAATGTTGCCTTGGTTGTTTTTGCCTTTATGCTACCTCATGACTAGTTAGCAAAATTATGCGTAGACTATATTTTGGACCCTCACAAGTATAGGATTGCAAGCCAGTTGATCTGCACTACTTTTGACTTTTTCATGTTTTTAGGAGCACTTCCTGAGCCCAGGATACCTGGAACACGATGACCCATTGGAGCTATAGCTTCGATTGAATAACCCGATCAACTACGACCACATGCTGGGGCCCGGTTACTTCAATTTTGGCACTCCTCGACCCTTGACCTATGACAATTTGACCTGACCATCTCGTGAAGTGGTATGCACATAATCATGACTTTGTAGCATTCACCCTCACCCCTTTTTCATCCACTCTTTGTCAAATCAGCACCTGATTCCCAGTTCCCTTCCCTCAACTCTTGCTTTGAGGGGGAATAACTCATCCATAATCAGGGCAATCCACCTCCTATTTTTGTCTTGCAGTTCATTCAAACAACCAACAAGACAGAATCGACCTTATCCCACACCTGGGGCAACCAACTCCTATTTTTGTCTTGCAGTTCATCTAGAATAACCAACAAGACAAAAAGGGGCAAATATACACACCAAAATTGTGTCTAACCCTTATCATCCTCCCCTTAACCCCCATTTTATTCTCTCACACCTATTTAACCCCTGTCAACCATTTTCCCACGAGCCTTGACCCTGGTAGCATGTAAAAATGAGCAGAAAGCTAAAATTAGCCTCTGTCCCCATTCTGTATCTGTCGACATCGATCACTACTCAACCGATGTCACCGATGTCGATCACTACTCAGCCGACGTTGGTAGTTTTACTGGCATCAGTTATCCTTAATACTGCATTCTCGACCTAAACACAGGATCCGTTATTCGTTATCCGTTATTCATTATTCGGTTGCCAATCAGTTTCTCGATCAGTTATCGGACCTTCTTTCAAAACATTCTTTCATTCGACCTTAAGAACGATCAGCCAACTTTTGCATTCAATCAATCTACAATCAAATCTCTCATATTCTCTCTCTCTAGTATAGGTATTCTACTTCAGTCATCTCGTTGGAGGTCTACTACATCTAACTTTTGTAAGACATCGACAACATCAATTATGTCTCCTACTCTATCTTCAACATGTAACAGGTAAGTGTTTGTTTTGTGCTTTTATTTTGTTCTCTGGTTATTGTTTTTAATTGATATCACCACCCTGATTTAGATTCAGATTACAGACCCGACTTGACTTCCTCCCGTATCACCTCTATCCACCCTTTCCGAAATATACAGTCTGTAACTCTACCTATATTTCTACACAAACCCCCAAACAATCCCTCTGACTCCCAAACTGGCTCCCTAACCCTCAGATGAAACTTTAGACCATTCTGCAATCCTAAAACCCTGTCTAGACCCGACTAGACCCCGTCTAAAAACTGCTGCCCTGATCATCATCGGTCATTACCCCTACCGACACCGACACTTTAATCGACGTCGGTGCCCTTCCTTGACCGATGCTGGCATAGAGACCGACACCAGCGACTGTGCAGAGCAATTTACTACATATCAGGTATGCATTTTGCTTTTTGTCTTTTATTTCTTTCATTCTATCTTTCATTATTTTTTGTTTCTATCAAATATTCTATTTTTAATCAGTGGGTTGATATCCCTCAAGGAAGTCTTTGTACTTCAGGGATCAAGCTTTTGCTTGACAGCCCACCATCTCCTCATCTAACATTTTTCGTGTTTTAGTCTCTTTTTCTTTGCAGGTGTCATTCCTCCACAGCCAAAGAGGAGTACCTTCCAACGTCTAATTTTGGTGTGCATAACTTCATCTTGGTATCTTCTAACCCTAGACCATCTCTTAGTTTCTCATTTCTCTCTTTGAATGTGAAAGCGAATCTAGCGTAGAAACATTCTCTCTCTTATTATGTCTTTTCTCTTCTCTCCCACTCTAGTTGTCTTATTTATAAACTCCTTCATACAATAACCTTTATCAAGTAACTAGTTTGAAGTCATTGCCAAAACATTTGAAGTCCTTTCTAAAACTATTTTATCATGATCATCTCCAAAAATGATTACTAAAATTGGAGCACTATTTCCTCCTGCTGCATGACATGCATCACTGGTGACAATACCATTATCTTCCATGTCTTTAGGGATGAAGGCTAAATAAAATTCTAAAATATACTCTAAAGTTAATATGATATTATCCCTTCTTCTTATTTCAAATTCATCCTTGCAATCCATCTAAAAATCTTCAAGTGTAGGGATATGCATATACTCAAGTGAAACAGCACTCTATGTTACATCTTTGTAATCAAAATTTGCCCTGGCATCAAAATGTGTTTGAGTGTAATGGTGATACATTTATTTTTGTATATTCCTAGCTTTATAGATGTTAGGAAAATGATAGTGACCAATTAAAATAGGAAAATTAATGGATTCCTTGTGATCCTTAGACTGAAAATCATAAAACTCAACCAATTGCTTGTTTAGCTCCATTAGGATCCACTTGTTTCTTGGATAAGTAAAAATATTTCAGTGATTATTTTAAGCAGATGACATTAGTACTCTGAAGTAATTAGGAGCAACTAAGGAAATAAAATTAAAAAAATAAAAATAACATTAGTATAACCTAAGTTATTTATTTAGGAGATTACATTTAAGCAATATAACTGACACACACAAAGGCAAAATGCAAAAAAATTCAAAAAGTAGGTTCCCCAAAATCTTGAAGTGTCAAATTTTGGGGACACTAGATCCTAATACTCTACTAACCTTGATGGTTGATAAGGACCTATACCACCACTACTACTACCTACCTATGCCTACAACTAGGTAACCCCCTATACCTATGCCTAAATTTGAGGCCCTACCTGCACTGGTACTACCTAGTTACCATCTCCCCTATTTATATCCATAGCATCAAGCCCATCATCTCCTCCATCTTGACTCCCTTATGCTAGAATCCATATCCTCTATCTCACCCTCCTCTATAACTTGGCTCATGCCTCTAACACCCTCCTCACTACAACTATCCACACTACCACCTGAGGCCATGTTAACCTAATCAAAATTTAAGGCTTGCCACCATACTACATATGTTATTATAACACCAAGATATGGGATAAATATGTAAAAATCCCACTAAATAGGTGCAAAACTCTCATACATTGTGCATGCATCCCTCATATCTATTGGTCTCCCCCAATTTAGCCTTTCCCACTCACTACATGAAAATATATGCTTGGGGCCTAGTATATCCTAAATAAAGACAAACTAACATTGTACATAATCTAGATGATATCTCTCAATGACATAATCTTACCATCCTATCACATAACATAGTGTAAGAATGTAATGTGTCTATACCTCATCTACCCAGCGAAATTGAATCCCCTTATAAGGCATCTATGTAATGTGCTCAAGACACAAATTATTAAATGCCTCTATATAGGAGTTCATATCTCCATTATGACCTAACTACACTCCTAGTACCACATGCCATCAAAACACCATCAGATGTCTAGGTTCAAGCCTTACAAGTCTCCCTAATGGTTATTGGATTACAATGTGCTCCCAACTTCAAATCTAAAGCAACATTGATGGTCCAAATCTATGTGCTCCCCTTTTGGCCCTTAAATGCAACTACCTTTACAATTTTTCTAAAATTATCTGACCCTAGGAAAATACTTAGTGATCATAGATCATGTTATCAACCACATCACCTAAGATGAGATAGAACCACCATATACTCTTGTTCATCAACAGAATGTCAGAAACAAGAACCATGACCACTAGTGTCAGTCTATCCAAATCCCCCTCATGATGACATTTATCTATATCAATTTAATTATTTTTCATCCTTATCTATAAATTCCTACCTAGCTACTATAATTTAGGAATCAATGTATAGGATCACTAATAGATCCTATCTCCCTATATGGGAAGATGAAAAATCCTATAAATATCATCTAGTGTCATTATCATCTCTCTAGTCATGAAATGAAAGGTACTCATCTATGAGTGTCATTGCTCCACTAATGCTATGATAAAGTCTCATTCCATATGAATCAAAGGAATCATCACCACATCATGCAATCTTACAACTTCTAGTACCTCATACTCCTCTAGTGTCACTCGCCACATCTCATGTAACACCTCTGGATACCATAGTCATAATGATAATATGCTCAAATCCTCCTACATAAATCATTGTCCATCTATCATTATCCTCAACATCAAAATACCTAACTTACCCTCTATCCTACTTGTACTATATTAATCCTCTATCATCCTATGAGATAATATCCACTTAGCCTATTTCTCTAATCACCCTCCCCCATCTAACTACATATTATTCATCCAAATCACTCACTCTTCACCTATTTCACATAGCTAATTCACTATCCTAATGCCCTAAATTTATTTAACCCATCTTCTACCCCTATTTTCTATCACTAACAATCCTACTAGTTGAAAAATTCCCCACCATCATAATTTTGATGAACCCATGATTTGATAATCATGGGATTGCAAACCTAGGATTACCCAGTCATGGGGTTGTAAACTCATGAGTCTTCATTCACAAGGTTACAAACCCATGAATCATTTATTAAAATATTATAATCCCTCCATTATTTAATTTTAGTATTGAAATCTCATAATTCCTTTTGATGATCCTACCACTTTTATTAATAACCCTACAATTGAGGGCAAAACTGCTAGTCATGGGATTGCCTGACCGAGTCAAAAAACATATTTTTATACCAAATCTACCTCTAAATATAAGAAAATTTAACTAGAATCACAAAAATAACAAATTTAAGGTCCTTTTACTTACCATAGGTCCAACATATGCATCTTTTTGGTGCTCTTAAACTCTCTTGCCACAATGGGAAGCTTGGGGAATTCAATCCATATTTCTCTTTTTAGAGTTTAATTCACAAAATACAAAATGTGCAAATGACGCAAAATTATATCTTTTGTCTTATAAGACCCCCTACCCCCCAACAAGTAGCCCCATACTAACATCCCCTATCCCCAATCCCATTTAATTATCCATGATTGCCAATTTCATCTATTTTCATCATCTATTAATATCATTTGGGGTATATCATGTCCCAAATATTTATCATTCTTTTGATCTCCTAGCCAAAACTACATCAGCCTGAGGTCTTTTCAGACTATGTAGGCAACTTGGCCTCTTTTCAAGTGCCCAAGGATAGCTCAACCACCATTTATCCGTCATCACCATACTATCTCCTAACTAGTCACTCAATAATCACATCACTTTTTTTAAAGCCCCAATCTTATTACAAAATAGCTCTTTATAGCCAATTAGTACCACTTGTCAACTATTTTGAGCTTCCACTAATATGTATCCTTACTATGGGACCTATCCATTCTTTCCAACCCATCCTCTTTAATCATTGTCCATTTATCAAACAAAACACTTTCTAGACATTTGTCATTTATCTATAACCCATGTCTTGAGCTACATCATCATCATCACTCTTAAGGAATCTATTTGGTCATATGGGGCATCCAAAACCTAGTACACTCCTAGTATTATCCTAGCCTAATATTCTTATTCATGTGGCCATCCAATTTAGTTTTCTCCAAACATACTCCCTTAAGGGGGCATCATATCTTATTGATACTTGACATCATCTAATATTATGGTTTGTATTTGAAAGACCATTACTCCTTTCAATTTACTCAACTCATAATGCCCTTTCAAATAAGGGAAAAGTTTATACATTAAATTATGCTCACCCTACTAATTTCCATTAATTTCATCTAACTCTAGAGATTTCTATGGAATTAAAAATTACATGGAAATTTCCTAGCCCTTGATCCTAATGGCCCAAATTTGAGTTTGGTCCATTGATCTTTCCCTCTTTGACTATAAAACTAATCTCTCCTTCCACCCTCAAATTAATTATAAAATCACCTATCAAACCATCAATCTCTCATATTGATACTCTCATTTCCTCCATGACAACATTATAGCATCTATTCAAACCATTATCCCTACCTAACAACCATTGGAAGACATTGTCAAGGTCTCATAAGCAATCCAAAAATTCTAGTTTTGATATCAAATCATTCAAGTACAAGTCCTATAATTGAGGCATGAAGAGGTAAAAACGATGGTAAGATTGTTTCATTTGTTATGATTTACTTCTATCCATTCCTATTGGTATCATCAAGTTTTGGGTTTTCTATTGCTATTTTGTTATATTGATTGAACTTGAAATTTGGTGGACATGTATCATGTACCTATGCACCTCACATAAGGAGTAATGAGCCCAAAAAAGTCAATGGACCATTTTTCAAATGGTGCCTAGGAAAGTATGGGGATGAGAGGAATCTCATCCTTATGGTTTGGTTTTCCTATGTGCTGATAGATGTCACATTCTTTTGCATCTTAAAATAGGTTGGCCACCACAAACCTGATTGTATCATCCTACACACCATATCTTCTCCATCACAATGGCCTCCTATAATAACCTCATGCACCTATTGTATTATAAATTCCCATTTTTTTTCTATGATACATTGATGCATGAACTCATTATGACTAAACTTATACAATTCCCTACCAATGAGTTAAAAAGGAGTGGTACAAACTATGAGCTACTTCTTCTCCTTAGTCATCATAGTATGGGGTGTATATCTAAAGGTCAAAAGTGTAGTGATCTCTAATAAGTGTTTATGGATTAATTAGACCCTATAAATTTGTCAATTAAGTATATCATCTTTAATAGGCACTACCACATCACCAGAGTTGATGCAAGATAGATGGTCTGGGCTCGAGTTTTATTTTCTAAGATTCACTATGATAGAGAATTGGAATTCTTAAAAAAAAATATTCTATCAACAAATGCACCCCTAAAAAATGGTCTTGTTTACCAAGTATTTAAGCACCTCATGATTAGTGAATAAGATGAAGGGGGTCACCAATAAATATTATCAAAACTTCTATAGGGCATATACCATGACAAGTACCTCACACTTAGTTGTGGTGTAGTTTTTTTTGTATCTTGGTTAATTTCCTACTTGTGAAAGAAATAGGAAAATCCATTTTTCCTTCACCTAATATTGTGAGTATGGCTCTAACTATAGAACTAGATTCATCAATGTGAATGTGTAAGGGAGTCACCTATTTAATAAATTATAATATCAACACACTTGCTAATTTGAGTTTTAAAGTCTCAAATGCATCTTCCTACACTATGATCCAATATAATGGGCCATCCTTTTGCAAGATATCTTCTAGCAGTGCCATATTTTTGGCATAGATAGTTCACACTTCATTTGTGTTTCACTTGGAATTATACCCCATTCCCACTACTATAGTTCACACTTTATCACATGTTCTATTGCATTCTCCATGATGTAATATTCTGACAAGTGCATAACCATTTCATAATATATTTGTTATAGGGGTAGCCAATATGTGAGGCACTTATCCCCCAATGCCTATCTTGGTGGTGGCTCTCTAATGTCTCCATCCACTAGGTTAGGCATTGGTCCTATCGTTAATTCTATCATAGTTGATTTTGATGGTGTTTTACTACTTTGTGACATCAGACCACTTTATGTAGGTTATTACCCACCTTGTGTTACTAACATCAAATGATTTGGTATGCTCACATTCAAGTTTTTATTATGGTCAACTAGCATCCAATGGTATATAGGTAGTTGCACTCACCTCCTTATGTGGAATAATTTGATCAATCATAAAGGTATAATCCAAGTCTATAAAATGTCTAATTTCTAAGTCATCAATAGAGTCAATCATTACTTCTATACTTTCTTCAAGTGGGGGATCTAATACATGATCATGTACCATAGGTTCAAATCAAGTAGGCACATTGAGCATATCTTTAATCACCAAAATATATAGGAACCCAATGAATTCCACACCAATTAAATACTGAGCTCAATCCATCACTTCATTATATGTCTCATTCTCATGTTGTTGCATTTTGAGAGATCCTTCCATGTGCCCTTCCCACTCGCTATGAGTTCCCTCAACACTTACAAGTTATAGATCTTTCATCAATCAACATTATCTCTTATTATAGGTCTATCTTTTGAGCTCTTTGGTGTCAACTTTCTCATCTCCTTCAATTTCACCTCACCTACACATTCCCTTCTCCCTCTTTGTATTACCCATATTCAATAGGGCTTTAACCTTTCATTCCCAAAGTTTCAAAATCATAATCCACCATTAGAAGTTTTAGATTTGTGCTAAATCCTTCATAAATGTACCTCTAAAGTTGCATAAAAATTGATACTCTACTTCCTTAGGACATGGATATATTAATATTGTGAACTCAAATATGTAGCTATTCAAATCTCCTTGCCATCATTTATCCACTTCTCTAGTCCAAGTAGCATCTAGGGTCTCAAGCCTTTCTAGACATTCATTTGCCCACTCATAGTGTTGTCCATAGATTCTTTATGGTTTGAATATGTAGCCAATCACCTATACACATTCTCAAGTAACTCATAGAAAAAGACCTCATATAAAGCATCATATAGGTTGTCCTAAACCCATTTTCTTGGATTTTGTCCTTGGAAAGTTGGATTCTTTAGTGCAAAGCTATCTTCCACCTATTTCAGCCAACTCTCAATGTTTTCAAGGGATATTTAATACATCATTCTATTGCACCATCACAAAAATCAAATTCACACAATGTCCTAGCAATCACAAAAAGTTATCTTATTCATGTTGATGGTTAAAAGTGTGCTTGTTTCTAACACCAACAATGGGAAGTTTCAAGATGTGGGACTTGTGACTTGAAACAACCTATAGATTTTTAAGAAGCTGGTCTCTTCTTTATATCAAGTGTATACTAGGAAAAGGGATAGGAATTTTAATAGAAACAAAAATGCAAGAAATAAAATCTAACTATGGAAATGCACCTAAATGTAATTTGACCTTAATCCTGAGCATAGTGAGACTATATGTAAGATTCAATTACATTTAAGAGCAAACAAGTGCATGATCAATGTAAAAGATGGAAACAATATAAATAGAGGCTCATAACATAGACTACTTTTGTAGTGATTTAGAAAATATCAATAAAGACATAGGGTTCAATCTTATTATTTGAATTCTCTAGTCACATAAGAGGCACAAAAACATGCATAGTTATATAAACTTTCCAATTTAAGAAAATGGAACAAAGGTAAATGCCATACCTAATCATAGCTCTAGAAAGTGTAAAACTCTTGACAATTTCTCTCAAAAAATTATCTCTAGTTTCTGATGATGATAATCCTTCTAGTGATCTCTGCACCCTTATTTATAGCCTTGGATTCATTCCAAATTGTCTGCTTGTTCTCAATCTAATGGCCCAATTGAAATCTAACCGAACTGGAAGTGTCTAACAGAAGATATTTCATAGACTCTAAAACACTCTATCTTCTGACAGTTCATTGGCTGGAATAGATCACATGACACTCCCTTCTCTTAAATAAAAGATGACACTTAGCCAATTCCTTGAAAAACTTCTTATTACTTAGGAGACACCATAAAATGACACTTGGTGTGTTTCGTAGCACCTACTGAAGAAACATGGCACTTCTCGTGTAATTTATACTCCTTTTATGTCTTTACTTATGAGTGTTCTGCCTTTGACACCTGTCATAATCTGTTTCCTCAAAACTATAACAGCTTAAAAGAAAATAAGATCCATAGCCTTTCTTGCCTAAGCAACTTGAAAAGGAGTATAGGGATAAGTGGTGATTTCTACTTTCCTCAACAAAAGACATGTGGCATTCTCTGCTTTACTTAACTAGGGTTATGTGGTGGTCTCTACTTATTTTAGCTACCTTTTTAGAAACTTGTGGAAGGTGACACATGCTGGTCTCTACTTTACCCTATTTATATCATAGAAACAATTAGGTCTTATTTCATATTTACACGGACAACAACACCTGGTAGCTTCCGCTTGCTTCAGAAACAAAACTTGAGACCCACCATAGTCTTTGTTATATCGATGAAGCAAAATGAAGATAATTTAGATCTTGACATGTGGTGGCTTCCACTCTCTTCAGTTGGGATACGTGGCATCTTTTGTCACTTTTTGGAAAGCAAATTGAAACCTTTCACGATTGCAACTTGGCACTTTCCACCTGATCCTAATACTTGGCTTGTTGAAACCTTTCATTGAAAAGAGATGAAACACAGGTGCTGATATAAAACATAGATGCTAACACTTGTCACATTCTACTGAGTTGCTATGGGACATGTGGCACGTTCTGCTACCTTATTGAAATTATTAAAAGTGCCTCAGAAAATGACACTTGGCAGCTTCTACTTGACTTCAACACTTAGAGAAAAATGAATCAAAAGGAAATTAGAACCTGCACTTTGTTTCAAAACTTCACCATCTCGAACCAATGTATGCAGGGACAATGATTTGGATCATGTGCTACTAAAAATCAGAATGAAACGTAGAGTATTTTTTACTCTATAGTTATTGGTGACCCCAATGACTTTTGAGCCTGCTCAAAAAGAATCTAAAACCCCTGAATGATCTGAAATCACTAAAAAACATAGTTTTAACTAAAATGTTTCAAATAGATTCCATTTATAGGAATCTCTTTAGGTTTACCTTCCATCATTTCTAGCTCAAACTAATTTTGTTATTTACACACCCAAATTTTATAAGGGCCAACCCATAATGCTTCAAACTTAGTGTGTCGACTTGGTTTGGCAACTCTTGCATCCATTTCAAAACAATTGAGCTTATTCTGAAATGGAGATTTAAATTCCTTTTATTAAAATAGTCTTTAATTATTTTTTGATGCTTTATCAACGAATCATGTGTTGCATCCCTCTTTTCTTGAACTTTTAGAAGTTCTATGAGTTTGACCTACATGGGGCCATTTTCTTCAATTTCAATCTATTTGATCAGTTGGAGAGCAAGAATCTCCAAGCTTAGGGGAATTACAACAGTTTTCCCATATACCAATTCATATGGGGACATTTTTATCACTTGTTTAGGCATAATTCTATCAGCCCACAGTGCTAAATTAAGCACTTTATGCCACTCCTTGTGATGATCAACCCCTATTCTTTTGATGAGTCTAATCATGTTCTTATTAGTTGATTCTGCCAAACCATTACCCTAAGGGTAATAATTAGAAGAAGTTTTCAGATATATTCCATGCTTTAATGCAAAGTCAGATACTTTAGACCCTAAAAATTCTTTAGCATTGTTTGAAATTATGGCGTGAGGAGCCCCAAAATGAGTAGTGATACTCCCTAGAAAATCTAGGATCACATTTTCTATTGCTTCCTTGAGTGGCACTACCTCAGTCCATCTGGTGAAATAATCTATGGCTGTTAAGATCCATTTGTGGCTCATACTAGATACTAGATTTATCATTACAATGAAGTCAAGACCCCATTAAGCAAAAGGTTCATCCATAATTATAGGACTAAGAGGCATTGCTGCATTCCTTCTCATCCCCACATAATATTGACAAGATTGACATTTTTTAACCCGTTGATGACAATGTGTAAATAAAGTAGGCCATAAATAACCTACTTCACTTATCTTTATAGCTACGATCTTTGTAGAAAAATGTCCACCTGATACTCCATGATGCATTTCATGTAGTATTTTCTTAGCCTCATCTTTTTCTACACATCTTAACAATTTGCCATCAAAATTTTTTCTAAAAAGAACCTGTTCAATTAAAACAAAATGAACTCCTTGCATCCTATAGTATCTTCTCTTATTTTGAGGGAGTTCTCTTGGGTAAATCCCATTTTTCATAAAATGAATCCTACTTGTAACCCAGGATTCTTGATCAACTTCTTGTATTCTCAATACAATTTCTTCTTTTGTTCCTAAATTTATCTCTTTAGGTATCATCTTTTCATGCTCTTGAGTCATATATTGTCACAAACCCCTACCTCTAACTAATTTAGTGGGTTTGACTTATACATCATATTAAAGGATCTTAGTTATCCAATTTGTTCTTTTTTTAGTAATTTCACCCTCCATGATGTATTCTCTGACACTTGGATGTGTTACAAGTATCAGAATTTTACATTCTGATACTATATGCCTAAACTTTTTGAGAGATTTTAACATAGCATATGCTTGTTTTTCCACAAAGTTATATCTAGTTTCATATTCCCTAAAAGTCCTTGAGAAAGAGGTTATTGAATGTTCTCCCTCCTATTTATCATCCTTTTGTGTTAGGACAGCAACAATATTGAGCTCTCCTCCATATACATACATTACAAAAGGCTCAAAAAAGTCTAGGTTTCTAAGTACTAGAGCTATTAAGATAGCTTTCTTAACCTCTTCAAAGGCTTGCCTTCCTTCCATAGTCCACTTGAAAATTAGGTCTTTTTTCAGCAAGAGTGTCACTAGTCTTACTAAGCCTATAAAGTCAGATATGAATCGACTGACAAAATTAATCTTTCCCAAGAAAGATTGAATTGCTTTCTTATTTACTGGAAGAGGTAAGTTCATTATAGCTACCACTCTTTCTAGGTCTATGGAGACTCCTTCTTTATATACTATATGTCCCAATAATTTGCCTTGAGGGACAGTAAAAATACATTTCTTAGGATTAAAAGATATTCCAAGTTCTTGACATTTTTTAAACACAACTTCTAAATGATCAAAATGATCAACAACATTCTTTGAAAAAATAGTAAGATCATCAAGATAAATTAAGATGATTTTATTTATAAGTTCCCCAAATGCTACATCCATAGCTCTTTGAAAAGTGGCTCCAACATTTGATAGGCCAAATGGCATTTTAGCATATGAAAATGTTCCCCCTTTGGTAGAAAAAGTAGTCTTGTATTGGTCTTCATTAGCCAACCAAATTTGATTATATACAGAGAAACCATCTAGTAAAGAAAACCTCTCAGATCTGGACAGTCTATAAAATCTATTCCATGGAGGGCAAGGGATAGTGATCCTTCAAAGATGCTTTGTTTAGATCTCTAAAATCTACACAAAGTCTTATATCACCATTCTTTTTTCTAACTGGTACTAGATTTGATACCCAAGTTGAGTGTTTGATCAGAAAAATTATTTTAGAATCTAAAAGTTTCTTCAACTCATCCACCATTAGAGGCTCAATCCTTGGATTCACTGGCCTCTATTTCTATTTAACAGGCTTAGATCCTTTAGTCAGTTCTATTGTGTGCTAAATAAGGTCTCTATTATATCCATGAAGATCTTCATAGCTCTAGGCTATGACTCTATCATATTTTTTGCATAATTCAATTAGCCTTTCCTTTTCTACTTGAGTTGTAGAATTTCCAACTTTTAATTTTTTCTCTTCACTTACCTCTATTTTAGAATAATCTACTTTGTTTGCTTGGAACCTTTTCTTCTCCAGGCTTACATCTTCTAGATCAAAAAGGCTCTCTAAAGTGATTAAACCTTTGGGAAGTTTATTATTCTTTAATTGTATAAATTGATCCCCATATGCCTCTTCAATCTTTGGTTGCAATTGATCAGCAAATTCCCTTGATTGTTGCAATAATGAGAGTACTTGAAAATTATTCTCAAATACTTGCCAATTCTCATCATTAGCTAGGATAGTTGGCCTTACTATAACCTTTACTAACTCATTGTTAACTAATAAGCTAGTTGATGGATCAAACTATGAACCAATCTGTGCCATCCTATCAGCTTCAAAATTTTGAATCCTAGGAACTACTTCAATATTAAAAGCTTTAAAATATTCTATTAAGTCCCAAATTTTGTGCTTATAGGATTTCATCTTGACATAATTTGCTATTGCCTTTTCTCTAATTTACTTTACTACTAATTCTGAATCTCCTTTTACTATTAGATTCTTTATTCCCTTTTTCTTGGCTAATAGGAGCCCATGTACTAAAGATTCATACTTAGCATCCTTATTAGTACAAGTAAATTGAAAATGGATATCCCTTAAATTTTTTTGACCATTTGGAGCAGTAAGACAAATGCTTACTCCAGCACCATTTTTACTTTTAGCCCCATCAAAATTTAAAGTCTAGATTTATGAATCTTTTTCAGATTCTTGAGTAGTTGGTGTCTCTTCCCTTAAAACATTTGGGATTTCATGGTCTTCATCAAAAATAACATAAGTGCCTAGACCAGTAGAGTCATAATTTCCATATGGGTCACTTTGCATCATAGCTAATAACTGGTTATTTTCTTTTTCTTGATCATGCTTAGTCCATAATGCTTCAAACTTTTTAACAAAAACCCTTTCTTCCTTATTTATCATAGCATGATCTACCTCTAATTTTGATATTGGTTCATTGGTGATGTGATATTTTGATAGTGGTTCAGATAGAATTTTCATCTTTGAACCACATTTAGTTCTTAGAATTAAGTGAGACCAGTTAAGAGACATATCTCCTCCTATCTTGGTTGTAAAGTCTCTTGATAAACATAAGCCAAATACAGGAGGTATATCTATCACTACTATATCTTGATTTACAATTATATTTGGGTAAGTATATAATTGTAACAGGAATTGTTTAATTCTCCCTATTATTTGCATTGGTTTGCCATCTAGTTGCATAAATCCTTTAGTGAGTTGCTCATATTTTGTCTCTAAAGAATTTGCTATTTGCTTTGGCATTACTGTAGTACTAGCCTCTAAATTAATCATTACATTATGTAGTAAGTTTCTTGCCAATTATCATAGTTAAGTAGAAGGGATCCAGTTTGGATTTGCTTACCTCTAGTGTAATGTTCACTAAGGCTATTATCTAAAGATGAACTGTGTCTTTGAGCTTTCTTTTATCAGCAAGTCCTTCAGTACATTTGGGCATTACTTGGCTCTGAATAGCTTCTTGTAATAGTGTCCTTTGTTTAGGAATAGCTAATATGTCCCAAATTGATACTTATGCTGGAGTCATTTTCAGTTGATCCACCACATTCATTGGTCCCAAAGTTTGAATTCTTGGAAAATAAGGATACCTTGCCTTTTCTTGAATTTGTCTAGGAGCTTCTTGATGCTGCACTGGCTGAAGTACTTCTTGTCTAACTATCATGTTTTGATGACCTTGAAATGGAGTATTCTCCATAACTTCATTTTTTACAACTTCAGGCTGTTTCATCATTCTTCTCTTTGATCTAGTATAGTAGTCTGATTGCACCACTATTTTTTTGGAAACAAAAGCTTCATTCAAGAAGATTGATTCTTCATCTTCAACCCATGAGAACAAAGCATATTCTGGGGCTATTTCTTCTTTTTGTTGTAAAGATATCCCTTGCATCTAAGCCATTAAGACTAAATTTTGCATATCAAAAGATTGGTAGACTTGATTGTCACTAGTACTCGCATAATTATTTTTCCCTACAACAATCTCTATTTGAATTGGGAGGAATAGTCTTTGAGGGTGTAGAGACTGAAACTAATTGATTTTTTGGCTGATGATTATTTTGCCTTGGAGGACCCTGGTATTGGTTTAGCTGTAATGAGAATCTATTTCCTTGATAGCCTTGATATGGAGGCCTAGGGAAATGATTTTGTTGTCTATTTATATTAATCAGCTCATTAGAAAATGTCCTTAGGATATTCTTGATATCATCCAGCTCAGATGACTGAGCAAGGACAATTTATTTAGTAGGTGGTTGAGGATATGTGTACATAGACATAGGTGGGGTTATAGATTTAGGGGCTTCTTGAGGTAATGGTAAGGAAATTTCTAGGAACATGGGCATAGGAGGCCTTGGGGGTAACTTTATAGCATCTATTAAATTATTTTCAGCTTTGACCACATAGTCATAAGCCTCTAG
Source organism: Torreya grandis (assembly GCA_037957365.1). Taxonomy (NCBI): domain Eukaryota; kingdom Viridiplantae; phylum Streptophyta; class Pinopsida; order Cupressales; family Taxaceae; genus Torreya; species Torreya grandis. The sequence continues at coordinate 3,472,427 of JARHVA010001019.1, forward strand.
CAAAGTGTGTCCTCCAAGTGACTGAATCGTAATAGATATATCTAAATTCAAAGCCTTAAGATAAAACACTATGGCCATTCCTAGTAATGGTCTAGCTGTAGCATGGATTCTTTCCCAAGTCTTTCAAAATATGGAATTGAAGTCAGTCATCACTTCTTGTGGTGCCCTTTGGATGGTAATCAATTACTGTAACAAAGAAGACTTATCACCCTTCTCTTCAAATCTTTCAAAGAAAAGATCTCCTTAGCTGATCCCAGTAGAGATGGTATTTAGGTTCAGGGACTAGTACCATTCTAGATCTTTTACTTTTAAAGAAGCTGCTAATAATCTTATGGCCACATTTTTGCTACGTGACAACATGTATAGCACAAACATCTGATACATCTTGTAGATGTTCTTCAGGTATTTTAAATTCTTGCCCACTGAATTTCGATAGAGATTTCAAGGCATTCATTGGGATAGGGTCCCAAGTGGCTGGTGGTATTGGGAGAATCAATGGACTACCAGTGTTCCAACTTGCATAATTTCTTGGGGGTATGGGGGCTCCCATATTTTCTCTTGGTATTGGTACAAACTGGTTGACTCTTCTTCTTGGACTAGTTACCAAAGGTGGCAAAAAAATAACTAGATTTTTAGCAGATTGTGATTTGGTTACTAGTCCACAGCTCTAACTCCTTGTAGCTCTCTGGTTCATACGATCTTGAAAGAAACTTTAAGACTGGTCCCATTGGGCATGCCAAAAACTATTGATAGTTAAAATTGTGCTTGTTTCTAACACTAATAATGGGAAGTTTCAAGATGTGGGACTTGTAACCTGAAACAACCTGTAGATTTTTAAGAAGTTGGTCTCTTCTTTATATCAAGTGTATACTAGGAAAAGGGATAGGAATTTTAATAGAAACACAAATGCAAGAAAGAAAATCTAACTATGGTGATGCGCCTGAATGTAATTTGACCTTAATCTTGAGCATAGTGAGACTATATGTAAGATTCAATTGCATTTAAGAGAAAACAAGTGCATGATCAATGTAAAAGATGGGAACAATAGAAATAGAGGCTCATATCATAGACTACTTTTGCAGTGATACAAAAAATATCAACAAAGGCATAGGGTTCAATCTTCTTATTTAAATTATCCAGTCACATAAGAGGCATAAAAACATGCACATTTATATAAACTTTCCAATTCAAGAAAATGGAACAAAGGCAAATGACATTCCTAATCATAGCTCTAGAAAGTATAAAACTCTTGACAATTTCTCTCAAAAAATTCTCTCTAGTATCTAATCATGATAATCCTTCTAGTGATCTCTGCACCCTTATTTATAGCCTTGGATTCACTCTGGATCACCTGCTTGTTCTTAATCTAATGGCCCAACTAAAATCTAATCAAACTAGAAGTGCCTAACAGAAGATATTTCATAGATTTTGAAATGCTCTATCTTCTGGCAGTTCATTGGCTAGAATAGATCATAAAACACTCCCTTCTCTTAAACAAAAGATGACACTTCACCAATTCATTAAAAACCTTCTTATTACTTAGGAGACACTAGAAAATGACACTTGGCATGTTCTACAACACCTAATGGAGACACACAACACTTTCCATGTAATTTATACTCCTTTTGTGTCTATGCTTATGAGTGTTCTACCTTTGACACTTGTCGAAATCCACTTCCTTGAAATTTTAACAGCTTAAAAGAAAATAAGACCCACAACCTTTCTTGCTCGAGCAACTTGAAAAGGAGCATAGGGAGAGGTGGTGATTTCCACTTTCCTCAACAAAAGACACATGGTGATCTTCGCTATACTTAACTAGGGTTATGTGGTGGTCTCCGCTTCTTTTAGCTACCTTTTTAGAAACATACGAGAAGGTGACACATGGTGGTCTCTGCTTTACTCTATTTATATCATAGAAACAAGCAGGTCTCATTTCATATTTACATGAATAGCGACACCTGGCAGCTTCTGCTTGCTTCATAAACAAAACTTGAGACCCACCACAGTCTTTGCTATATTAGTGAAGAAACATGAAGATAATTCAGATCTCGACATGTGGTGGCTTCCACTCTCTTTAGCTGGGATACATGGCGTCTTCTGTCACTTTTAGAAAAGCAAATTGAAACCTTATGCAATTGCCACTTGGTGATTTTTGCCTGATCTTGATACTTAGCTTGTTAAAACCTTTCACTGAAAAGAGATGAAATGTGGGTGCCGATATGGAACGTAGATGCTGACACTTGTCACGTTCTGCTGAGTTGCTATGGGACATGTGGCACATTTTTTTGCCTTATTGAAATTATTAAAAGTGCCTCAAAAAATGACACTTGGTAGCTTCTACTTGACTTCAAAACTTAGAGAAAAATGAATCAAAAGGAAATTAAAGCCCATGCGTTGTTTCAAAACTTCACCATCTTGAACCAAAGTATGCAGGGATAGCGATCTAGATCATGCGCTATTGAAAATCAGAATGAAATGTAGAGTATTTTTTACTCTATAATTCACTCCTTGATTTTTATAACCAAGAGCAAGCATGGGATACTCCCTTTGTGCTCAACATTTAAACACTTAACTATGTTATCATCAATCCACATAAGGCATAGGCCTTATGCACTCACCCTATGTGTAACTAAAAGGAATCAGGGCCTGCATTGGGCTAGTTATGCCATGATGCAAGGATTCAATAAGGGGACTTGATTAATTCATTGAAATATTTAGGTATATCTATAGGTGAAAGACTTTCATGGACTAATCCTAGTGTCATATAAGTTCTTGAAGGGTTAAAAATCTGATTTCACTCAAACTACTCATGTTAGACTCACACTCCTAATAAGGATAAGACCACTTGGTGCAGACTCTATACTTAATATTTAGGCAAATTATAAATGATGTCATTAACATTTTTAGGGACTCCATTAATGATGTGAACCAAAAGCATGCATGAACATTACTTAACAAAAATAAAATTAAAATACAACATTACAATCATTTCAAATTCTAATAGCAATACAAAAGATGTATAAACCAGACTCATTATACTTTAAGGAAATAATATTCATCATTAATTATAGTTTAAAAAATAATATATATTTCATGGAAAAATATATGTCCAATTCATACTACTTAACAACCCAAAAGATCACAGATGAGCTTAGGTACTTACAAATGGAGCCTTCATGACATCCATACTACTCCTAAGTCTAATGGATACTAAAGAAATGTATGTAGAGCAACTTCATTTTTACATAGCTCCTCTAAAATTATATATCTCCCCTAATTCAACTAGTTTGAGCTCCTTAAATAGCTTTTAGGAGCATCTTTGCCAAGGTGGAAGGTGCACACTAAGTGCCAAAATGGAGCTTTGGTGATCATTCCCACCAGCTCCATGACTTTGTAAAGTTCATATTACAACTGCCACATTTTCTCAAATCATCAAAGATGCCCCAAATATTTGGGAGCTAGTTATCTTCCTACCATCTAGTGTAAGGTATGCACTGTAACCTCCAATTTGTGCCAAAATTCTAAAAATGCTAACCACTATGCAAAATTATTCCTTCATGCCTATGTAGATGTCGTGTTGGCATGAATCCTTTACTTAATGAATTAGGGGCCCAACAGTTCATGATCCCCTTATTTTTAAACATTAATCACATCTTCAACATGTATTCCTCTCATTTGTCTTATGTACATGTAATCTTATATTTTCTATAATTATCTGATCATCTCTTTTAAATATGAAACCCTAGTTGATCTTGATCTTACACCTCTAAAAATAACATTACCTCTATGTGTCATTATTTTACTCAATTTAAAGCTTATTTTTCACAACATGTCAATGACTCAAATGGATTTTTCAAGTAAACGACCTAGTAAGTGAAAAAAAATTCTTTGATATCAATTAGTGAAAATGAGAATTAGGGGGCCAATTTAATGGTTGCGTCACTCATTAACAATAAACTAAATCAAAAAAATCACACATATACATGAGACCAATGTAATAAGTACATTATTCATTGAGACAAATAATTAAATTCACCAAACACTATGATATTAAAATCATAACATGGATTGAATTCTATGTTATTTCTCTAGTCTTCTTCTCTCTATTTATTTATCTCTTGGTAACAATTCCCAATCCTTTCCTTGTGTCTATGATATCTTATTACTCTAAGGGTTCTAAGCATTATAAATTCCTCCCAACTATTTAACTAATCAAGATATAATTGACCCATCCATAAAATGGTTTATGTAAATTTCCTTATGACCAATTACCTCTTTGAGAGGTTTCATGCTTCAGGTCCTTAACTAGTAAATAGATCCTTTTATGAGATTTACATTTAGAATAAAATTTACCTAAATGGTGGATGCATATGAATGTTATAACTAATTTAAATTTTTAGTTCATGTCCACTAGATATTATTCAATGTGATTACATATTAAATTGTGACTAAAGGTGGCCCATGATCATGCCACTTGGAATTATCTTGTGACCTCTACATAATGGGATCCAAGTCTTCCCTATGACATTTATATTACCCATGGAACCATGTGAAACATCAATTAAAACATAAACTTAATACATCTATAAGTGGTCCCCATTGTTTTAATTTATAATTGCATGATTAAACTAAATATAATTAAGAATTATAATGTTTCCATGTTACACCTGATCATTTAATAATTTATGACTCGCCATGACTATGCCATGTGTTACAATCATAAGCTTTGAGAATCACATGATCACCTTTACGTCATGTTGGAGGAAATTGAAGCTATTTTTCTCATGGACATGCACATAATTTTGATGGCCATCATCACTTATCAACCTATCATTATGTATGCAAATTATAAGAAGTGATTATTTATATTGACTTTGAATTTTGATCATGTGGTTGTAGACCCCTTAGAATTCAAATTCTAACTATGTGCACTAAATTTGGGCTAGTTTTTCAAATATGGATGTAACACCAAAAACCCCTAAAATATTAAAAGATAGATTTCAAGATGATAGAACCCCCTACAACAACATAGACTGTCAGAGTAAAACACTGTAGATCAAAGAATAGAGGTCAATCATTATTATTTTTGTGAAGACTGATAATACTATGACTCTTGGTCACAATACTATGATTACTGATGAGCTCAGAATATAGCTCATTTTGACATAACAATTCTTTTGAATCATCTCAAATAGGATACTATCTTATGATAAATCATAGCTTGTTAAGAAAATACTATATATAAAATAGGTATTTGTTTTGTTTATGATTAACCAAAGACTAAACCTGCACTTTGCCATTAACGTCTAACACAATTGCATGTTTTAGTGATTGTCTAATTAAAAGGGATGCTCAAAGATAGGTGATTCCAATAGAATATAAATGAATTTTGATTTTGATTTCCATTTGACAAAGTTTCAGACTCACAGGCAACATCATTCCTTGGAAAGAACAAAACTATGGACTCCACAGGCTCAAAACTATAGACTCCACAGGCTCAAAACTATGGACTCCGCAAGCTCAAAACTATAGACTCTGTAGGCTCAAAACTATGGACTCTACAGGCTCAAAACTATGGACTCCATAGGATGAAATCTATGGACTTCATAAGCTAAAATATATGGACTCCACAGCCTAAAATCTACGGACTTGACAAGCTAGAATCTACAAACTGCATAGGTCACTTCTTCCTACTTTGCAGGGTCAACTCTAAGGACTCAATGGAGATAAGGAGTTGAATGAGCCAGCTGGCAACTAAATAAAAGGAGATGAATCATTCCAGCTGGTGTTTGCCAAGAAGATCGATTGTTTGCTATTTTGAAGGATTTGTTCATAGTATTTTAAGACATCTAGATTCTAGTTTTATTATAAATTGATACTCCTATTTTCTAGTATAATTAGATTTCTAGGAAATCCAATCTCCTATATTCAGATGATTGGATTAACTAGAAATCCCTATTTTATTGCATATCTATTATAAGTTAGTTGTATCAACATATAATGAAGAACATGTTACATTCAAATGAATAATAGATAATAGAGAATACAAAAGACAATTTTAAGAAGGTGTGTTACAGAATACAGTCTAACTATAATTGTTTGTTGATTAGATTCTGTTCTTGAATCTGAAAGGAGCAAGGGCCCACTTTGCTCAGAATCAGGAATCACTGTAGGTATTTAAGTAATCTTATGTGAATTCTTGAATTTAAGTTAAGCAGTATTTTGGTAATAATTGAATTTCTTTAATACAATCAAATTCAGAAAGCACAAAGTATTCCTTTAATCAAAGTGTCTCTTTTCTAGCAAGTGTGTTATTTATTTCAAACTACATGTGTGTTATTTCTTTTCCAGCAAGTGTGTTATCTCTTTTCTAGCAAGTGTGTTATCTCTTTTCTAGAAAGTGTGTTCTTTCTTTTCCAGCAAAGTATGTCATTTCCTTTTTAGTAAATGAGTGGCTTGCAAAGTTATTTTGTTTTTTTCCAACAAGAGTAAATTCAGTAGTTCTAGGAACATTTCTAGATAAGGATAGATTATAACCAACACAACACCCCCACAAAGTACACATCTAGATCTACTATCGTAAGCCTTATTATAGATAGCTTTGGACACCAACCTCGGTTGATAAGACATCAATCTGAGTATTGATTAAATGAGAGTTATAATGATAACTCATCATTTTTGGCACCATTTATGGGGATCACGGTGTTAGTAAGTTAACCATTATTAGTCTATAATAAAAGAAAAAAATATAGAAAACCTACAAAATTTCCAAAAAAATATTCAAGTTGATGAACCGTCCCAGAGATTCTAAAGGATGATTCATTCCAAAATCTCCACTAGAACCATAGGTTGAGACTCCTTCAACATCTTCACATAGTAAATCAGAAAACATAAGTGAAACTCATCTATAGGGATCTCCAAAAACAAGGATAGAAACCAAGATACTACCACAAGCAAGCCCAATTAGACAAATTCCTAAAGATTAACCTATCATAAGAAGACATCACTTAGAAATTGCCTAAGATTTGGAAGAAGCATTTCAAAGATCCATAGCTAAGGAAGATTTTGAAAACCTTGAACAACCCACAATCAATATCACAAACATCTAGTGGGAAGATAACCCTAGTTTTGAAACTTCATCTAAATAAGAGAGTATGGCTCTTTAACAAAATCTACCAAATCCACAACTAGCACAAGATAGGACTTTATCTTTTCCTATTATTGCAGATCCTACTGATCAGACCCCCATGAAAAATATTTCACCTTCAAATTTTCAAAATTTTTGGGGGAGATCTACTGAAGATCTTGATCAATTTTTGTTTGAGTTCAAAGTGCTATGTCAAACCTATGACTATACCACAGATAGCTAGAAATTAAAACTATTTCCATCTACACTTAAAGATTCAGCCATGAGATGGTTTATGGGATTACCTGGTAATTCCATTAGAATGTGGGATGACATGGAAACATAATTCTTAAACAAATACCAATAAAACCATAGGGTTTGAGAGAGAAAGGAAGACTTTTTCAAAATTAAATAGAACAAAGATGAATCTTTAGAGGATCATTTGGACAGGTTCATGTTCACTCATAAAAGAACTAATTATCCACTCACTGAAGAAGTCCAAAAATTGGTCTTTTTAAAGGGATTGGATGAAGACACTAGGGATACTTTAAACTTGATGGGAGGAGGAGACATAAATAAACTAGCTTTTAATTAGATTTTTGAGCTGTGTACCAACTATTCTCAAACAAAACCTGGAATTAAGAGAGGGAGAGCTGGGAAATCTAATGAAGTTGGAAAGCTAATGGAAGAATTTACAAATCTAAAGATATATATTTTGGTAAAATTAAATAGTACTTTAGATGGCCTTTAAGCTAGGGCTAATGTAATGGAACCATTAGCAATTTACCATCCTAAGTGTAGACAAAAACATGCACTTAGAGATTGTCCCTTAGACAAAACCAACGCTTCATCATGTGGGATCTATGATACCATAGATCATGACACTAAAAATTGTTCACTATTGCCTATTTTGAAGAATCAAATGAGAACACAGAGACAATCTATTGAAGAAATAAAATATATACAGAGACAAAACTTTGTCCCACAAAACTAGGCACAAGGACAATTCAATGTAAGAAACTAAGTTAACCCATGGATGGCACCATGGAATGTTCTAGTCCTTTCACCCTTTTGGAATCAACCTCAAATTCTACCAATCTAAAACCCATGGGGGGATAAGAGTGGACACCAACATCTCCTTGGATGATGCCACCATCACAACAACAAAGGACACCACAATAGCAGTAGATGCCACAATAATATCAGCCATGGAATCAATAGTGGAACTCATAGTGGGGTCCACAACAACAATTTTCCCAACCAAGGAAACCACCCCAATAAAAAACTATTATGCCACCTCTAGTCATTCAACACCCAGGGTAAGTAAACCAACCTCCAATGCCTACTCAGCCAATATCAAATCCAAAAAATAAACAACCAACACCTGTTTATGTCAATGAACAGGAAGAAATAATGACTATTAGAGCTATTGAGTGTTCTGATATACACTTAAGGTCAGACAAAACCATATAAAAACCTCTATTCATCATTTCTAAGATGCCTAATGAAAATGAAAAAACAAAGTTATCTCAGCTAAGTACTCAAAAAATTGAAATCAAGATGAGTCCTAAAGAAAGGAAAGAAAACACTACTATACCAGTAGTTCCTTTTCCTGAATGGTTAAAAGAAATCAATATTCAATCAGACTCAAACTTGGTCCATAAACTATAGAAGATCAATATTGAGTTACCCCTATTGAAAGCTATTAGGGATATACCTGAATTAAACCAGGTCATTAAGAATCTATGTATCAAAACACCTAGAAGGAAAGTAAAGTATCCAAAAACCATCCATGTAGATGGCAAGGTCACTGACCTGTTGGCAGAGAAACTGTTAGTTCTAAAGTATGCAGATCTAGGAAGCCCAGTCATTATAGTAACAATTGGAGGGAAATAAATTCCCAACATCCTAATGGATCTAGGAGAAATAATTAATTTCATGACAACTGATACCCTTCAAACATTGTCTCTTATCAAAATGTAACCCACAACTACTATTTTACAAATGGCAGATCAATCAGTAACCAAACCTAAAGGGATAATAGAAAATGTGGAAGTGTTAATAGAATCTTGGAAATATCTAGTAGATTTCATGGTACTACAACTTAAAACAAAAAACTTGGGATATCCCATCATCTTAGGTAGACCATGGTTAGCTACTATGGCAGCTTTCATTGATTGCAGATCAGGAGATATGACCATCTCTAATAGTTTAAAGTCTAAATGTATCTCTTTGTATCCTCCTATAAAACCATCAATTAATCATATACAAGAATTTTGGGTGGATGAATCAGATAACACACTAAATAATGTGTCATCTTTAGCCATGATCACTATGAAAAAGCACTTGGAAGAACTAAATGAAACCATATATCCAGAATTTACGGACTCTGCCAGGCCAAAATCTACAGACTCTACTAGGCCAAAATCTATGGACTCTACCAGGGAAATATCTAAGGACTTTTGTAGTATAGATTCTACTAAACACTATGGAGCTTCCACTTCACATTTTATTGACACCTCCTCATTTTATGACCATAGAATGATTTAGGAAAGTGTGAGAGAACTAGCTAAACAACAACAAACACACTTCTTAGACATGTTCCATTATTCTTTAGCATGAGTAATCCCTCTTGAAGAAGAATTTATTGATAACATTGCCATGTTCCATAAATTAGTTCCTCATTCGTGTCTTATAAACTCATTAATGATTGAATTCAAACAAATTGAATCTAATCATCTAGGCACTAAAAAAATCATGATACTACCCAAGAAGATTCTGAACATCAATAGTTGGTTGAGAAATGAGGAAGAAGAACAAATTTTTGAAGTAATAGAAAGACATACCAAAGATTTTGATTAGGATTATGCTGACATGAAAGGGATCCATCCTAACATCTACACTCATCACATTTTTACAGAATCTTTCAAACTAGTAAGGCAATCGCAAAGGAGGATAAACCCAGCATTAAGTAAGATAGTTAAAATAGAGATCCAAAAATTGTTAGAGGTTGGGTTCATTTACCCCATTTCAAACAGTTAGTGGGTTTCACCTCTAGTTATTATACCAAAGAAAAATGGGAATTTAAGGGTATGTGTAGATTATACGGAACTAAATAAAGCTACATTGAAGGACTATTTCCATTTACCCTTCATTGATCAAGTACTTGATAATCTACCAAGAAAAAAATACTTTTCCTTCTTAGATGGGTTTAGTGGATACAATCAGATAACAATAGTAACTGAAGACCAGGATAAAACTACATTTACATGCCCCTAAGAAACTTTTGCTTATCGAGTACTTCCATTTGGACTCTATAATGCCCCAACTACTTTCCAAAGAGTAGTTCTAGAAATATTCTTTGACCTTACACATGATTGTGTTGAGGTATATATGGATGATTTCACTGTTCATGGTGAAACATATGAAGAAGCTCTTACCAATCTAGAGAAGGTACTAATTAGATGTGAGGAACATCAGTTATCTCTAAGTCATGAAAAAATTCTATTAATGATGAATGAAGGGATAGTGTTGGGACACCATATCTCTACAAAATGCATTCAAGTAGACCCAAAGAAAATTGAGATTATCTCCAACTTGCCCATTCCACAAAACCAAACTAAAATTAAAAGCTTTTTGGGACATACTAGTTATTACAGGTGTTTCATAGATAACTTCAGTCAAATAGCTGACCCCATGTTTTCCTTGCTTACAAAAGAGAGTAAATTTGAATGGGATGATAGATGTCAGCAAGCCTTTGAGGCTATTAAAACCAAACTCATCACTACACTAGTGTTGAGGGGACCAAATTGGACTCAGCCATTCCACATCTATACAGATGCTTCCAACACAACAATAGGAGCTATTCTTAGACAGAAAGATGAAGATGACCACATGTATGCCATTTACTATATCAACAAAAAAATGACACCTGTAGAAATAATTCCTGGCTATAGTCCATGCAATAAACAAATTTAGACATTACATAATGGGCTACAAGGTATTTGTCTACATACACCATTCAACCATACGATATCTTACAAACAAACCAATTGTAGGAAGAAGAATTATCAGATGGTTGTTACTTTTATAAGAATTTGACATTACCATTATTGACAAACTAGGTAGATTTAATGTGGTTGAAGATTTCTTATCTAGGATAAACAGTATAGGTGAAGAAGAACCAGTAGAAGATGACTTTCCAAATGAATAGTTATTTTCTATTTCCGTAAAATCTCTGTGGTTCACTGTTATAGCCAATTATCTGGCCATAAGGAAGTTTCCTATGTATTTTTCAAAGAAAGAAAGAAAATGATTAATTAGAGAAATTTATTTTAAATGGATTAATGGAATGTTATTTAAACTCGATCCTGATCATGTGTTCCACACGTGTGTGACAGATATAGAAGCTTATGATATCATGAGAGCATCTCATGATGGACCAAGAGGAGGCCACTACTCAGTCCATCAAATAATACATAAAATTCTAGGGGTAGGATATTATTGGCCTTAACTCCATTGGTAGGTGAAGAGATATGTGAAACACTATGATGCTTGCCAAAGAATTGGACAATCAACTCTTTCAATGAAAATGCCTCTTCATCCTCAGCTAGTTTTAGAACCATTTGAGAAATGGGGGATTGATTTCATAGGCCCTATGGATCTACCATCTAGAGGAAAAGAGTATCTATTGATATGTATTGATTATGTAACTAAATAGGTAGAAGTGGAAGTCCTAACCCATGCAAGAGAGGAAATGATAGTTGATTTATTATACTTTAAGATCATGCAACAATTTGGTACTCTAAGAGAAATAGTTTCAGATCAGGGACCCCAATTTATGTCTAATATGATAAAACATTTCATGTAAGTATATCAAACTCGGCATAGGGAGACATCCCCATATCATCCATAGGCTAATGGACAAGCTGAAGTCACCAACAAGGAACTAGAAACCATCTTGACCAAATTTTTTGACTCCAGTAGAAAAAATTGGGCAGACAAGGTACCAAAAACTATTTGGGCCTACAACACCACTTTGAAAACAACAACTAGATTTTCACCATATGAATTGGTTTATGGTAAGAAACCCCTCTTTTCTATATAATTTGAATTATAAACTCTAAATATTGCTCTTGAAGTAGGAATTGAGTTAGAAGACATGCAGAAAGAAAGACTGTTATAGCTCAATCAACTGGAAGAGATGATGATGGAAGCATTGCAAAGAATAGAAATGGTACAACACCAAAGAAGGATTTGGCATGATTCTTAGATCAAAGATTGGGAATTCCATAAAGGATATTGGGCACTTTTATTTGATTCCAAGTTTCAACAATTCAAATGGAAACTATGAACTAGATGGTTGGGACCCTATCAAATTGAGGAGATCTTTGATAATGGATCTGTTAAGCTAATTCCTATTGATGACAGTAGAAGGGATATGATTGTAAATGGACATAGGTTGAAAATTTATCAAAAACCTATTAATAGAGAAGAATTTCTCCAAGAAATAAAGGATTATGTGGTTGTTCTAGAAGAGCTTATTTCTTCAAAAGAAATAACTTCTAAAAAAATCATTGATCTAGAAGGCTCTACTTCCTCCAACCACACCTGATCTCTAAAAATTTAAAATAAAAACCAACAATGAAAACCCTCAAGCATTGTTGGTAGTCTTGGTTTGAAAACTAACTTGCTGGCGAGCCAAGTATTGGTAAAATAAGCCTTGTCTAGAAAACTAGTTTTACTGGTTGGGCAAGGGCAAAAAGACCAAAACAACAATGCAATAAATATAAATAAATTATGGATGTCTAATCATTCCCTACACCTGGCTTCCTTAGAACAATCATAATATTCTTTTCTTTTTTGTAATTGATTCATGCGACTTGCTATGTAAGATAGATTGATAGAAGGGCATACATCTGAGGTAAAGGTACGCATAATAGAATCTATTTATCCATAATTAGTTAATTAATAGCTTTTGATTCAAATAATATTCTTTCTATTGAGATGACTAAGCCTTGAATTAAATTTGATCCCTTCCACAAATGAAGGAACCATTAGATCAGATAAACATTCAAGATTAAAGCAGATGGTTTGGTAATGACTATGTGTAATGATTTAATGGACACCTCATGTGCTTAATCTTATAATGATGATGATGTGATGTCCTCAAATCACTTTCAAAAAAAGAGGCACCACTGCAAACATTCACATCACCATACCCCACTGACATTTCATTATATGACATGATGTCTGGCCCATTTCATAGAAAATCAATGCAAGTTGTGGAGCAGTGCATAACAATCATTTTTATGAACTCACTAATAATTGCTACACTATTTTCACTCTAGCAAACAACATTGTTATCAGTGTCAAGTAGGTTCAAACCCTATTTGTAAAGAGAAAGCCATTTTAACTTGATCACAATTAGCACAGCTATTTCATTTTGAATCAAAAGAAAACAATGTGACAGAAGATGAGATTGGAACCAAAGAAGGCTAAAAAAATTAACAAAGATAAAGCTTCTATGGAGGTATTCAGGGCAAATGGATGGTTACCCTTCATCAACAAGTTTCAGGGGTTTCATCAAGAGCTGGTAAGTGAATTTGTTGCTAATATCACTCCTAATAACCCAACTATTCATGGTGTAGTAATTCCAATCTTGACCCAGATTATAAGTGAAGTGATTGAAGTTCCAGAAGAGGTAATGAGGGTAACAGGGAGGACCCCATTTAATGATTTAATCACCCAATTCAATGGGAATGAACAAAATGGCACTTCTTATCTAGTTGATTCAAGGGAAAAAACTAAAGTATCAATAGAAATTCACTTCCTAAACCTTGGAGGTCAGTAGCCAAATGGGTGATCAAGTATGTTACCTTTCAGGGATAGACTAGTTTGTTAGGGGGAGAAGCCATGAAAATATTGATACACCTAAAGCATGGAAGCTAGTACCCCCAATGCAAAATGAACCTTCCATAATTTTTGTATGGAGCCATCCAAGTCTTGGCCACAACTCCTAATGTTGCCTTAAGACACCATGGTCTCATCCACTTGCTCATTCGGCATCATTTCCTTCAGCAGAGTACTGAAGCTTGGGAGACATTTCTAAATAGTGTAATACTGAATGTTTCAAATTTACCTCCATCTACTCCATCAACAAGTGGTATAATTCCAAAGCAATAATCATAGGCTAAAACCTCTCAAGCCATTCCTTCTACTCCCTCAAGGAGGGTTACAAGGTCTCACAGATGGCAAATTGTAGAACCTTCTTGGTCACCACAAGAACCTCAAGTATCTGAATTATAGCCAATTCCCCTATCTAGAAGGAGAATATTGAAATGGAAGGCTACTTTAGAACCTAAGAAGACCAAAATCCCTATAATAGAAAAAGACACTCAGCCAAGTGTGGCACAAAGGGTAACCAGAAGATGAAGATGGTTGATTCTAGCTGATGATGATGAAGAAGAAATTGTAGGTATCTTGGGTAGCCTTAAGACAACATCTTATTCTGTTGAACAAACAAATTCAGATATTGAAGAGATTCCTATTGGATAGAGTTATCCACTTGTCATAGAACAACTTACCATAGAAGAAGTTGCATATATGGCCTAAAAATCAAAAATGGTGGAGCCCCAAAAATCAAAAATGGTGGAGCCATCACATGTTTCAGTTGACATTCAAAACACTAAGGGAAAAGCTGTGTATGAAGAGAAAGGAGGACCATCCAGTCCAAATGATCCAATTGTATAGTTAACTCTGGAACTATCCCAACTTCAAGCTCTAATCCAATAACAAGTACTTGAAATTACTGAGGTAAAAATTCAACTTCAAACCAAAGAATATATCAATTCTTTGTTATAATAGCAGCTAGATACTGCATCTAAAAATCACATTACAGAAATACAACAATTAAATACAATATCTTCTGAACATGAGGTATAAATTTAGAGATTGAGAGTAAAATTACAGATGAGAGATGTTGAACAAGTATATGTTTGGGTATATGTAGAAAACTTGAAGAAGGAGAATAGGAAACTATAGAGTATGATAACTTCTTTTGAAAAGCCCTACAACACTACATCTATTCCTTCCAAGACATATGTTGACCAAGGATGCCAAACCACCCAGATAGATAATTCTTCTTTGCAAATACTAGATTAAATTGAAGAAGAGTACCTTAAACTCAAATAGAAAAATAAAGTTGCACATTCTTCAAATAAAGAATTAGAAAAAGAAAAATAGGCATTGGAAATTTAAATCTAACAATTAGAAGATAGATTACAAGATGCATGCAAACTAAGAGAGTCTCTTTTGGCCTATAGAAATCCTTCTCCTGCATACAGTCTATTCGTGTTTGAATAGTTTTATAGATGGAAACTCCTTAAAATTTCCTATAATCTTCCTTATAAAACCTTGTAGCCAACCACATTCCTTGAAATTTTCTATGATTCATAACTTGACCAACAAGATTTACTCTATGAATTCTATCTACATGATTTCATCTTAGGATACCATGACCACAACAAGTTCCTGATAAATCTTCATGTGGGGGAAGTTCAGTTGAGGGCATTGCACTCTAATTTCAAGAACCGGATTACATAGAAAACCCAATTTGAGGAGTATACAAACCATGCCAAAACCACAAGATTGTGCATTAGGCCAGCATTCTCTCTACCAAAGTTAATTAAACAAAACTTCATTTATGCTTGCAACAGAGATAAAGTAAAGACACATTATTTTCAGGATTTATATGACTGCACTATTTCCTTTGATGTATTTTCTAGACAACATTTTGAAGTAGTAGTATTTGCAACTATAAAGAGATGGGATCAATTATTAGTACCCCTGAGAAGAAGAGAAGTCATGTCTCCAAACAATATCAGGTGGAGCATGCAAAGATCAACCTCAATCCTTGAAATGTTGATTGAAGTCATAAACTTAGGAGGTGAAAAGAAATGGATTAGAATGAGATATCGACCCCCTTTGTTCATTATCCCTATTTCAGGATGGTAGAACTGGTCTCCATAGTCTGATGAACAATTTTATATCTGGAAACAAATGATTCAAGAGCATCAAGGCTTTACCAACAATGCAGATAGGCACATCACAGATGAATTTAAATATTATGACTTGACTAAACATTTTGAAGATAGATTCAAGAATCAGCACCAAGGATAATCATTTTGCAATAGGACTTGCAAAAGGTAAAGTCTGGGGGAAATGATGAGCTCAGAATATAGCTCATTCTGACACAAGAATTCTTTTGAATCATCTCAAATAGGATACTATCTTATGAAAATCATAGGTTGTTAAGAAACTATTATATGGAAAATATGTATTTATTTTATTTATGATTAACCAAAGACTAAACCTACACTTTGCCACTAACATCTAATACAATTGCATGTTTTAGTGATTGTTTGATTAAAATGGATGCTCAAAGATAGGTGATTCCATCAGCATATAAAGGAAGTTTGATTTTTATTTCCATTTGACAAAGTTTCAGAATCACAGGCAACATCATTCCTTGGAAAGAACAAAACTATGGACTCCACAGGCTCAAAACTATGGACTCTGTAGGCTCAAAACTACAAACTCCATAGGCTCAAAATTATGGACTTTGTAGGCTCAAAACTATGGACTCCACAGGCTCAAAACTACAGACTCCACAGGCTAAAATCTATAAACTCCATAGGCTAAAATATATGGACTCCATAGGCTGAAATCTATGGACTCAACAGGGGATTTTGTTGGGCCAATAACTTATATAGCATGGCACATAGGTGCAAGGTATATTTTGGTGGCCATTGACTATTTCACTAAGTGGGATAAGGTCACACTAACAAAAGATTACACAACCAAAAAAATCATGCACTTCATATAGGATAACAGGTCACTTCTTCCTACTTTGTAGGGTCAACTCTAAGGACTCAATGGAGACAAGGAGTTGAATGAGTCAACTGGCAACTAAATAAAAGAAGATGAATCATTCTAGCTGGTGTTTGCCAAGAAGATCAATTGTTTGCTATTTTGAAGGATTTGTTCATAGTATTTTAAGACATCTAGATTCTAGTTCTATTAGAAATTGATACTTCTATTTTCTAGTATAATTGGATTTCTAGGAAATCTAATCTCCTATATTTAGATGATTGGATTAACTAGGAATCCCTATTTTACTACATATCTATTCTAAGTTAGTTGTATCAACATATAATGAAGAACATGTTACATTTAAATGAATAACAGATAATAGAGAATATAGAAGACAATTTTAAGAAGGTGTGTTATAGAATAAAGTCTAGCTGCAATTGTTTGTTGATTGGATTCTATTCTTGAATTTGAAAGGAGCAAGGGCCCACTCTACTCAAATTTAGGAATCGTTGTAGGTATATAAGTAATCTTATGTTAATTCTTGAATTTAAGTTAATTAGTATTTTGGTAATAATTGAATTTCTTTAATACAATCAGATTCAAAAAGCACAAAGTAATCCTTTATTCAAAGTGTCTCTTTTCTAGCAAGTGTGTTATTTCATTCAAACAGCAAGTGTGTTATTTCTTTTCCAACTAGTGTGTTATCTCTTTTCTAGAAAGTGTGTTATCTCTTTTCTAGCAAGTGTGTTATTTATTTTAAACAACAAGTGTGTTCTTTCTTTTCCAGCAAAGTGTGTCATTTCCTTTTCAGTAAATGAGTGGCTTGCAAAGTTCTTTTATTTGTTTCTAGCAAGAGTAAATTAATTAGTTTTAGGAACATTTATAGATAAGATAGATTAGAACCAGCACAACACCACCACAAATTACACATCTAGATCTACTATCCTAAGCCTTACTACATATAGCTTCAGACACCAACCCCGGTTGATAAGGCATCAATTTGAGTATTGATTAAATGAGAGTTATAATGATAGCTCATCAATTACCAAGATGACATCGCCACTAACCAATTTGTAATTTTATAACTTGGATTTCATCTACTAAGGTATTTATCTATGCCCCTATACACAAAAGCTCAAAATACCCAAGAAATCACACATAAATATACACAGGGGTTAAATGATATGTTAATCCATTAATGAACTAGATAATCTTATGCTTTCATTTAAAACCTATAATATCATGATTTTTTAGGAAAAAATCATGAATAATAGAGTTATAATATTGTCTAAGAATGAAGACCTATAAAAAGAAACCATTAGAAGTTTAAGCAATATCATAACTAGGATATGCAAAATCATGACTCACCCAATAATATCACTAATCATGAGTCATGGTATTGTCACATAGCAAAACCTATGTAGTGAATCAAATAGTTAGTGGTTAAGTGGATGTTAAAAGGCAATATCATGACTTAAATGGGTAATTTCATGACTAACTTGGACAATGTTGTGATTCTAGTGCAAACCCATGACTGTAACTTGGGTATAAAAAAATTCAAAAAATTTGAGATTTTCTTGATTTAAATATCCCTATAGGTTAGCAAAAAACACAAGTAACAAGAAACATGGATCAAATGGGAGAAAAGCCATCCCACCATGGTTTCCAAAATGTAGTAGTATTTTGAGCTCTATATTAATTAAACAAACTAATTCAACCCAAAACTCAAACTATCTATTAGGAAGTGTATACACATAATATTTTAAACTTTTATCAAATACTAATGCTTTACATCTTGTAGGAACCCATTGAGATTAAATCTCTATAAGTTAATTCCCTAAGGGGCGTATTGGGAAAGGGATGGGTAGACCTTTGGTGCTTCACATGATTGTTTTCCCTTATTACCACATTATTAAATCCAACCAGTTCTTAAAACCATTCCCTAAGCTATTTCTCCTTGATTTCACACTCCTCCAATCTTTTTCCTCTTTCCATCTTCTTTTTCTTGACTTAATTACCATTTTCAATATCAATTTTACTAGGTCAACCATGGATAACCCTATATAATTTAGGTTATTTTTTAGTTTTTGGGTTTGTTAGCCTTTTGACCAACCTAGCTCAGACCTAGTGAATTATTCCTAAAAACACACTAGGTTGACCATGACCAACCCTGTATAACCAACATTTACAAAAGGATTTAGGGAAATATATATTTATAAATACAAGATAATTTTAGTCATTATTTCAACTATGTAATCAAGATTTAATATTCACTCACACTTCATAATCTGCTCTTCCACCATTATACTTAAGGAGACCTAGTTTAGGGTTTCTACTTAGAGAATCTTGTCTTGTGGATAATTATTGGATGATTTGGACTTTTTAAGTTATCCTTACAAACCAAAACCACCTTTTTTGAAGCCCGTTTAGCAAAGGGAGAGATTGAGTCTTAATGGTTTCACATTCAGGTAAGTATATTCTAACTTTGTTCTTCTCTCTTTAGTAGATAAAAGTATCATAAGTGTTGGCTTGAATAATATTACTCTTAATATTCAATGTATTAGGGTATTACTCATTCTTAGTTTAATTGAGATTCTTTTATACATGTTTTGATTGATTTACTAATCCCTTTAATATGCCACAAGCTTTGGTGTGCACTAGATTAGATTTACTTTCTTGTTTATTAGCATTGGTGAAATATCAAACCTTAGGACTCTTTTAGGGTTTTTGCATGATTGTGTTAGACTAGAAGCTTGGTAACCCTACCTCACATGGTGTATTATGATAAGTGATCCCCTAATCAGGTCTAGCAGATCCTAATATTGGTCATGCTCATACTTAGTAAATGTACTCCCAATTGGAAGTGTAGGTATACTCTATTTTCTCTAATACAGGATTGATTTATAGACATGATGCATTTTTGATTGCATACATTCTATTTAACCTAATGTGAAACTAACCCTTGTTGGATTTATTTCACTTTTTTCATTCTTTTTAACATTATTTTTATCATATATCTATCATATCAGATTAAATTTGTCAACTTAGTTGTAATCTCTATGTGTAGGTTTTCAAGAATAGGCAACTATACAACTTATATGACCCAATATAAGTTTCTAGACTTCTAGTTTAGACTACTAGGTCAATCTAGTTGACCCTGTACACTTTCAGGTATTTAGAAAACATACTAGGCTAACCCTGGTTAACCCTATACATTTTCAATCTTCTGCAATAGGTCCTTGCACAAATTAATCGACCTAATCATCCTAGTTATCAGGTTTTATCAACATTATTTAAGGTTATTGATCAATAAGCTTCCTCCTTTGCATCTTTGATCTACCAAGGTCCCTTTTTATCTCTCTATATCTTTCTTTTACTATCTTTCCTTTCACAATTTTCAATATTTAAAATTTTCCTTTCACAGTCAATTAAATCGACCCTATCAACCCAGTTCTATGTGCTATTTGAAATAACTAAGTCAACCCTAGCCAACCTTGTATATTTATAGACCTTAATTTCATAGTACAGGTTCAATCCTATTAACCCTATTCTATATTTTTTGCATATAGTGTCAACACTATACCTTGTTTCAAATTGGAATTAATCTGTATATGGTAGTAATTAGTTCACAACTATCTTTTATTATTACTTGCATGCTTAGAATAGTTTACATAGTCTAATTAATGGGTTTTTAATTAACCATTTAGTTTCACTATTTCTATTTTATGCACACATGTCCAAATCATATAATCTAAAGAATCACTTTAACATATATTTACCCTTGGCCAACTTACTTGATCATTGCCACTACAATCACTTTCAGCCTAAACTACCTAAAACCATCCTTATATTGCTATCTAGTTCCTTACTTTACAACCAAATTTACATCACATTTAAAATCACTTCTTAATAATCTAATAAAACATTTAAATTTAACCAATTATTTAGCTCTTTGCTTTTCAAGTTGATTGCTTGTGTTTTGCTAAATTATGTGTGCAAAAACTTGCACTAGACAATGTTAGTGCAAGGTTTTATATTGTGTGCTTTGATTGGATTGGCTTGCATTGATCTAATTGACTATTTTTCCCCTTTAGTTCTTAATTTCATATATTAACTACAAAAATTGTCTTATTTCAATTCATAACTTTTTATCAACCTTTTCTCTTTCCCTATTTGTACTAGGTCGACCCAGTTGACTTTGTACTTTTTTCAACCTCTGTCCATTTTATTGGATCAATCTAGTTGACCTTGTATATTTTGTAGAGCCTTTTACCTCTTTTTCATACTTTTTTTTCTATACTATATTGACCCAATTGACCTTGTATAGTTTATAGGCCCTATTTCCTATGCTAGGTTGACCTTATACTATGTTTTGCCTTCCTTATTCATCAATCTAGTTCCCTTTTTATCTAATTTTGCATTTTGCTCATCTTTCCTCAGTCAAAATGAAGTCTCCTATTATAATCTTCTTGGACAACTTGAATCCATTTAGATACTATATGGGATGTTCATTTCTTCCTCTCTTTTCCTCCCAGGATCACCATCACTCTTGGGGCACCTCTTCTCCTTATTCATCTATGAATTGTAAAATGGTGCAAATAACACCTCAAGATGAAGTTGATGGATCTAAACCTTTTCTTACTTAAAAATATACTTCTCATTTTCAAAATCTTTAAACTAATGTGGGAGTGATTGATACAAGTTTACTTAACAATCCCACTAATAATCCTTCTTACAATAATCCTCCCCCTAAAATCAATTTGGGGAGTGGTCCTATCAACACCAACCCACCTCATAATACAACCCAACTTTTAGCCCAAGTTGATTATGAAAAATTCTAACACCCATCAAATGATGCAACTTCAACAACATCTAATCAATGTGGCTAATCAACCTCTGACTATGCATCCTCAAGCTAATCCTAATTTTATTCCTCTACCTCTTCAAGATGCCTCAAGCAATGTTATTACTCAACCCATAATGAATAACAATATGCTTCAAACTATTCAAAATGAGTCTTTATCCCCATTTATTTTATCCATTGATATTGGTAACATATCTCCAACTATCAAATATGATGGGACTAAAGACCATGCTTCATTTCTCAAAGCCTTTGACAACCTTTACAAAGAGTGGATCCAAACTAATACCTTTTCCATAACTAAAATCTTAGTCAAAAATCTTAATGGTGATTTATTAGAATGGTATAATCAACTACCTCAACATTCTACTTGGCAACTTGAAGATTTGGTTAATCCTTTAGTTAAAGAGTTTCAACACAATTACCTTCCCAAAAATTGTCTTAGCCACTTCATCAATGCTAAGCAATCTCCCACTAAATCAACTCATGAATTTATCAAAAGATGGAAATCATTGGCCCATAAACCTAACCATAACATGACTGATGATAATTTATTCAAACTCTTTATCACCACTTTGAATCCCACTCTCCAATATAAGGTTTGAACCTTTGCTCCCCGAACACTAAATGAAGGTCTTGATCAAGCTAAACATTAAGAATTTCTTATGAAGAAATTTGAACATAATCCTAAACTTATTAAAGTATCTTTAAAAACATCTAATGCTATCAATAGTAATACTCTACAAAATAAACAAGGATTTTCCAAAATTGATATTCCTTCACCTTCTCATACACCTCTTATGGTTCAATAAATGAAACAATTTTTATCACCCTTAAAACCATTCATCTATCCTAAATCTCCTCCTAAGTGGTATGAACCAAATCTGTTTTGTTGGTTCCATTATGACATTGGGCATTCTCATGAATCTTTTACAGAGATCACTAAATTTATTGTCTCTTATATGCTTAGTGATTCATTCAATCATGAAGCTATGATCAATCTTCATCATCAAGAATACACTATTGATTTTTAAAAATGACAAACTTTCAAATCTTCTACTTCTAATAATCAAACATCCTCTTCAAATAATCAATTAACCTCTAAGGATGTTTATACCATTAATGTTGATTATGACCAATACTTTAACAATTATAAATATGTCAACACTTATAAGGTCAACTATCATCACAAACTGGCTCACAAAGATCCCATTACCAAGCCTAAAAAATCCATCTTTGGAAGAACAACTTAAAGATACTACCACAAAAAATCCTAATTCGAAATAACTTAAGGAATAACTTCATCCTTCTAATCTTCCAACCACATCTATTCCTCCAAAGTCTGATTTACCTCCTAAACCTTGTGTTGGTTCTTTTAATTCTCATTGGAATGTTCTTTAAGAACTCAACTCTATGACTTGTAAGATTCCACTTATGGAGTTGGTTTAAACTTCACCCTATCATCATAAATTCCTTATGCAACAAGTTCAAGAGATTGAAGATCTATCTTCCATAGATGAAAAACCACCTTCTATTGAATTTCAACCTACCAACATCAATACCATTTAAACCATGTGTCCTTATTCTAAGCCCTCTATTGAATTAATTAAAGATGACATGATCAATGATTAAATTATTTTCCTTACTAATGATCTACCACTCTTATTCAAAAAGTTCTAGTTGATGAAGGTTCTAGTATTAGTGTCACATATTTATGGCTTATACTACAACTTGGTTATAACAAGGATCATCTTAAACAAACTCATCTTGCCTATCATGGTTTTGATAAAACTAATCAAAATCCACTTGGTTGTATTTGGCTTCCTTTGACCATTGGACCTAAGGTAGTTTAAACTAAGCTTATGGTCCTTGATCTTCCTTTATCTTATAACATACTCCTTGGTCATCTATGAACTCATTGAATGAGGGCCATTACTTCTTCTGATAGTCAATGCATTAAATTATTACATAATGGAAAACAATATAAGCATGAATCCAATCCTAACCTTTGGAGTATTCAACTATCTAATCCTAAATCATAATATCATGTTCCTATGATTCCTAAGATCAGCAGTGCTCCTTTACCCAAGTTCATCAACTTGAATCTTGATTTACAAGTTACTCTTGTATATTATAATGATGATGAGCCCAGTGAGTTGAAACATACTTGAAGTACTACCAAGTTACCTCCATACATTTCACAATGGATTCCTCCTTCTCTCTTACCAAGAGATCATACTATTCCTATCATGGATGAGATTACTAATTTCCCACTCCATTCAATGCTTATGATCCTTCTTTACTAGAAGATGCCTTCACTTATAATGATTTTGGAGTGGATAAATTATTTCAATATCCTCTCATCATGTCTCCTCGTATATTAAGTAACATTGGGATTTCATCCTCTAAAACTCCCCTAGATTTTAAATCATGTACAATTTATCTGACATATGATGATAACTATATCATGGCCCAATCTTAATCTAGAGACTTGGATGTCTAGAATTATTAGAAAACCTTGGGCTAGATTCATTCTTTTAATCAATATTTTTATACCATTTATGTGGGTCATACTTTATATCTTGAGGGTCATGTACCTCCTACTAATCCTCCTCTTATCGATACTCCTTAGGTATTAGAGAAAATTATACCTTCTAAACAAATGAAAGTTTTTACATATCCTTTACCACATATTGATACAATCATTGCATCTAATCCTTTCCCCATAATCAAACCCATAGATATTCCAATCTCTTATGCTTCATCTACTTCTACTCCTAAAATTACACTAGATGCCAATGCAACTGATGTTTATCAGATACATTATGAGTATGATCACCATGGAAATCAAATTATAGATCTTGAAGTATATGTCAAGTATTATTATCCTCTTCCTACCTTTATAATAATGAATCAATCCTTGAGTTACTTTATGCTCGAGAACCCCAACTTCCTTGACAACATCGTAAACTTGTAAATTTCAAGACTAAAACTCTTTGCTTTAATAACTTCATTGCTAGAATTGATCCTAATACAAATACAATTTATGCCTTACCTAATGTACCATATCACTTTCAAGACAAAAATGCCATGATTATTTAATAAACCACTTGCATCAAATATGGTACACCATCTTGTCCTTAGCCAATTACTATATCTCATAAACTCTCACTTACTGAACATTATACTTTTAGCTTATTCTTTGGAAAATATTATGAGGCTTTCACTTGGTCCTATGAGGACATACCTAACATTGACCCTAGAATTATGGTGCATAACATCATTACATATCCTCATGCCAAGCCTATGCATCAAAAATGAAGAAAATTTCCACCTAAAGTTTATACTTTATGTCATAAGGAAATCATCAAATTACTTGATGCTAAATTCATTAAACCTATTGATTATTCTGAATGGGTCTCCAACATTTTTCCCATTTGAAAGAAAGTCACTATGGTCATTCACATTTTTATTGATTTATATAATCTTAATCTTGCTTTTCCCAAGGACAACTTCCCTCTACCTTCAATAGATATAACATTGTTGATTTCATGATTAGTTATGAAATGCTATCTCTTATGGATGGTTTCTTGGGATATAATCAGATTCACATTACCCCTGAGGATGAATAGAAGACTACTTTCCCCATAAAATAGGGTACCTATTGTTATGTCAAAATACCCTTCATCCTTAAATTTTTTAGAGCCATTTACCAAAAAGCAATGACTCACATTTTTCATGATCTCATACACAAATTTTTTGAAACCTATGCGGATAATCTTATTTCTAAATCTAAACACCATAAAAATCATCTTTTTTATATTTCTATCATCTTTGACCATCTCCTTAAATATAAAGTTAGACTTAATAATTACAAATGTGTCTTTAGAGTCATATCTAGAAAATTTTTAGGATTATTAATCTCTCTCCATATCATTGATATTGATCCTACCAAAATTAGTACCATCATCAACATGCTCATTCCTTGTTCTATGCCTAACATTCATACTTATTTGGGAAAACTTGGGGTAATTAGATGATTCATCCTAGAAATGGCATATCTAATTCACTTTGTCAATTCCCTTCTAAAGAAAGGTACTAATTTAGAATGGGTGATTCCATGTCAAAAAGCCTTTGATAACATGAAAGAGTCTTTGCTTCATCCACTCACACTTTATTCTCCTTTAATGATAAACCTTTGATTCTATATACTTATTTCATACCTATTTTAGTTGGGGCAATGCTTGCCCAACAAGATGATAAGAGAAGAGAGTATGTTATCTACTACATTAGCTAAGGCCTCATCGACTATCAGATACATTATACTATAATTGAGCATGATTGCCTCACCATCTATTTTGCATCTAAAAAGCTTAGTCACTATATGCTTTACCAAACTAATTATGTCATTATTCATTATGACCCCCTTCATCATTTCTTCTCTAAAGCATTTCTTCCTAGAGATAGAATTATCAAATTGATGGTACTACTTATGAAATTTGACCTCCACATCATCACTCAAAAATTTATCAAAGGGCAAGTCATAGCTGATCAACTTGTTATATCTCTTATTCCAGCCACTTCTTCTTCTCAAGATGATCTTCTAGATGACAATATCCTTTAAATTAAAGGTCTTAATCAAGCTATTTTTCTTAAAGATTACTTTCATAGCTTTAGTACTGATCTTGAAGCCAATCAACTTGATGAATCTTCCACTCCCTCTGGTACTAATAAACCAAAAGTAGTTATCGAGGAGCTACCTATAATTAATGTTGACTTACATGAGGATACTTGGACCCTTCAATTTGATGGTGTTATTTCTCTAAAATTATGTCTATTTTAAGTCTAAATAAAAATATAGAAGGATAGGGATAATTGATTAGAATAAACTCAGATTGGTTTGTGCATCATATCCAAACATTGTGAGAACTCCTCTTTAGCTGGGGAGGACTACCTATAGGTAAGAAACCACTACTACAAAAATATCTTTTAGTAGATATATCAGTGGGCTGCCAAGCTACACACTTATTATAGGAAGTGTCAAACTTTGTTAAGGACGACAATCCACTTTTGAGAAACAAAAGAGTAATAAATAGAAAAGAGAGAGGAAAAGAGAGAGTAAAAGAGAGATATGTTATCATTATTCATAACCTGAATGCAATAGAGAAACAAAGTGCAAGTGGTATATTTAGTTTGTATTTTATAAGTTGTTTAGGTAGGTTTTAGATAGGTTATTGAAAATCCATACTTGTCAATGTTAGTTAGGCTGTTGAGGTCAGAGAGCAATTGTGACCAATGTCTATAGGGGAAATAATTTCCTAGGAGCTTGTAGAATGATTTTCTAGGTATAGGAAATGGTTTTGGTTAGGTTTGGAAGGTTGGGGAGAGTTGTGTGTGTGTGTGTGTGTGTGTGTGTGTGTGTGTGTGTGTGTGTGTGTGTGTGTGTGTGTGTGTGTGTGTGTGTGAGAGAGAGAGAGAGAGAGAGAGAGAGAGAGAGAGAGAGAGAGAGAGAGAGAGAGAGAGAGAGAGAGAGAGAGAGAGAGAGAGAGAGAGAGAGAGAGAGAGAGAGAGTATTATTTGGATGGGTTTGGTTAGAGATTTGGTGTGTTGGGTTAAGGGGAAATAAGTGAGGAAGCTTTATAACTCCTTCACGAGGGTTCAATCAAGAATGCATAAAATAATAAATAGTAGATATAAAGTGATTGTAAAGTAACTACTTAAACACTTATAGAATAAGTGATGTACTTAGCTGAAGAGGTAATTGAATGATAAGTTCCAAATGGATGGCTCTTATAAATCTTGCTAAACTAATGCCTTGAATAGAGAAAATAATCATGTGTTGATAGTTCTCAAGAGCTTGGTTCCTGATCTAGATTAACTTTTGTAAGGTAATAGTAAGCCAAGATGTGGAAATTTGGATGTCAAAAGCCTGTATGCAAATAAAAATAAGTTTTCTTGATTTTTGTTGACCTGAACATTAGTTTGGAGTTTGGATTAAATAACTGACATTGACCATGAGTTGACTGACATCAGTGGCATGAGAATAGGTAAAAGGGCTATTTTGAGCATGTTTTCTATTCTTTCTCATACCAAGTGTGGTATTTATTAGGAAATGGTAGAAATGGGAGGTTAAGAAGGATATAGTTAGTTAGGAGTTTTTATTTTGGGTGAGAACAAGTCATGGGTATTTAGGATAAATGGATTAAGTCTTAAGGTTATTTAGAGGGTAAGAATTAGTCTTAGGATGAGGTGTCTAAGTAAGGTGGCATAAGTGGTTTTTAATTAAACTAATTAAATGTGTCAAGGGTAAAAGCATGGGTTAGGAAGGCTAATTATTATTAAAAAGGGGCTCAAGGGGGTTTCTACATAGGGAGTTATGCACATGTGTGACATAATTTTGGTGTCTATATTTACCCCTTTTTGTCTTTTAATTTGCACTGATAAGTTGCAAGATAAAAATAGGAGTTATATGTTCTAGGTATTAGATGAGGTATCCCCCCTCAAATGGGAACTAATAGAGGAGAAACTAGAATTAGGTACTATTTTGATAAGAAGTGAATTAGGTGAGTAGATGAGAACATGGTATCATTACTTGCACATATACTATGATGATTTATAGTTAACAAAATTAAGAATAGGTAAGGTGGAGGAGGACTTAGATAGAAATAAAAAAAATCAACTCTTATAAGTGATAGATAATAAGGTCAAAATAATCAAAGTTGTAGCTCCAATGGTCCATGTGTGCTAGGTATCCAAGGTAGGAAGTGCCCATGAGAAACACAAAAGGTTACGAGTGACAGGACTATCTTGGTTACCATCTAAAACACATAATATACATGAATGTGTATAATAGCCAATGATAGTGTGATACCATAAGTGGTCAAGACAAGCAATGAAAGGTTGGTTTAAAAGGGTTAATGATCAAGAGATATTCATGATATCCAATCAAAGTAATCATGGGTGGAGATTTAAGTGATATTCAAGGGTGGTTGTCATGGTTGGGGAGATATATGTGATCTCTAGGATGGTTGCCATGGCTAAGTAGATATACATAATTTTCAAGTTGCCTCAAATTAGGGGTAGAGTCCAAAGGGTTTTGGTTGTTGGTGGAAAGTCTAATTTAAGGGTGTCAACATCAGTTATGTCATCAATGTTGATAGGAAATAGTGATGACATCAGTGGCTTAGGTGAGGGATGTCGATGTCGATGTCGATGGATGACCAAACCCAAAACAAAGGGGTTTGGCAGCCCACTAGAACTCATTTACAACATTTGAATGGAGAGAAAAAGAGCTATAAGTGTTGGTGAGATGGAAGAGTAAGGAGGGGACCCAACTAGAGGCATGCCACCATAAGTGCCAGCTATTCCAGCCTATAGGAAATGAAGAGATGAGGTAAGATCCCTTTTGAGTTGATTTTGACTTAAATTTTGTTAATTTTATATTTTAGGCTAAATTTGAAGTTTGGGGGGAAAGAATGCTATTAGTGGGGTAGGAAATAAGGTGAGGGTAGGTTTAAATGAACTTGGGAAGGCTTTGGGGGTAGTTTTTAGATTAAAATTTAAAGTTGTGAGATGGGTTGTTTGGCCCTAGGGCTAAACTAGTCACTGATGTTGGTAGGGTCCATCGATGTCAGCCAATATAGTGCTAATGTTGATGGGGTCTACTGATGTCAATTGACATAAAGTGTTGATGTTAGCATATAAAACTAATATTAATGACCTTAAAGAACCTAAAATAGGAGAAAATGTCAATTTTAGATCCCTAATTAAAGTAGTCAATGAACCTAATATCTGAGCTAGCCTCATAAGACCCCATGTCAATTGAGTGTTTCCTACATAGCTCAATTGAGGGCCTCAGGCCAATATATTTCTCCTAGTGCATAGGGAGAAAAAAATCTAAGGTATAGTTAAAAGTGTGTTAGGGGAAATGGTTAAGAAAGGATAGGTTGAAATAGGTCAGGGGACCTAAGGGTTAAAATATAGGTCATAGGGTTAAAGTTTAGGGATATAAACAATGAGGTATAGAGTTGTGATAGGTAGTTGGGCCTAGGGTGGAGAGAGAGACATTGAGGCCTAGGGTGGAGATGGGAGAGTAGGTTAGATAGTTAGGTGGGTATATGTCTAAGCTAGCCTTATAAGACTCTATGCCAACTAAGTGTTGCCTATATATCCTAGTTGAGGTCCTCAAGCCAATGTAGTTCTCCCAAAGAGAAGTGAAAAAAGTGGTGGTAAGTTATATTAGAAAGTATGTAACTTGAGGTGTGTGAGTATCGATGTAGGCTAGGCAAGAGTTGATTTTATAGGATCACCTACTTATGCTACTAATGTGGATGAAGAGGGAAGTCACCCCAAATGAGTGGGAGCACATGGTAGCTATAGGTTTAGGGGGAGTTCAATGATATTATAGAATTACATGAGATGTGAGTTTGGTGATAACATTGATGGAGAGGTGGGATCACACCACCAACACCTTCCATTTACTAATCAAAGAATTGATAGTGCCGTAAAAGGATGTGTATAGTATTATATGGTTGTATCTCTAAGGTGAGGATCTCTTCTTATGTTTGAGAGAGGAACATGGTCTTCACATGGT
Source organism: Torreya grandis (assembly GCA_037957365.1). Lineage (NCBI taxonomy): Eukaryota > Viridiplantae > Streptophyta > Pinopsida > Cupressales > Taxaceae > Torreya > Torreya grandis. The sequence goes on from JARHVA010001019.1 coordinate 3,502,880, forward strand.
GACATTATTTGGAGAGCATGTTAGTGATGTGACCTATCATTCAATGAGCTTGGCCTACAAGCCACTATACTTTATTAATGAGGAGTAACATTAGTTGAGCATCCTAATGATGATAGGGATTACAATGTATACACTACTAGATATAGATGGTGGGAAATTTCCTATTGCATTGATAAGTGTTCTGGTATAAATGGTTGAGCAACAAAATGTATTCACATGGGGACCAACTTTTTTGGCATAGTTATATAGAGAGATATGGGGGTTGAGACTATGATGATATAGTTTGTGTGTTGAGAATTTAGTCCATTATTAGGCATATGAGCATATCATTTTGACATGACCATTGGGGTTACCTACCATTATTATAGCCTATTTTAGAGTTGGTTTCAGATGGTGGAGACATGGTATGGCCCAGACCTAAGTAGATGACATAGTGTGAGATATTTATCATTATAGGTGCATGATAGAGGGATTGATCCCTAAAGATATTGTGTAGAGACCTTAATTGACATACCCTAAATTTAGAGGATAGTAAAGTAGCTTGTTAGTTTATAGAGCACATTATGGATCAAAGGGAGACAAGCTAATGAGCTAGAGATGATACCCATGGCACAGGTCAAGAGATAGTTTGGCTTGTTATAAGACGTGCCTCCTACCTTCCCTTGATATAAGAGGGATGATATAGAGGTACCCATACCATTGCCCTAGGAGATAGATGGGCCAAATTTTGAGAAGCTACCAGCAAGGTCAGGTGTATTAGATCTTACATGCATAATTGTTCATATTGTGTGGTGGATATGTTTGAATCACATGGTTTAGGTCAGGAGGCCACCACTAAATTTGAAAAGAGTGATGAGAGAGAGAGAGATGTAGCCATATAGTCATGGGATATAGAAATATAAGCATAAGATGCAGCAGTACATGCCTAAGATGTGGTAGTGCAGGCTTGAGATGTAGTTTAGGAATATGTATTGGTTTTACAAGGATAGGTGGTGACATTGTAGGGATAGGTCAGGGAATTATATGGCCAAATCAGGGTATTACAAGGTTAGGTTACTATACTAACAATAGAGATGGATAATTTGCAAGCAATAATTCATGGTACTCTACCTCCTCAACCAGAAGGAAAAGTACAAGTCAAGCCTTTAATAAGTGTGATGGGACCACCATAGACTGTATCTTTAGTAAGGTACAACACTGCCCTTGATGAGATTGCTTATTATCAGAGGGCCATCAAGGAGTTCCCATAGATTTAGAGGTATTTTGAGTTTAGAGAGCAAGAGAGATTAGTAACATATGCCACAACTTCTAGCTCACACAAACATAGATAGGTGAAGAGTAGTGATGACACTACTTCATGACCACATGTATAGCCTCGAGGATTCTGAGTGATAGATTATGTTATTGTTATATATGTTTTATACACACTATCCTATGAGCTAAATATGAGAGATGTATATTTTGAGGGAGAGATGATATTTTTATGATCTATTGATGTACATTCATGTTGAGTGTATATATATAAGATGTGTTATTGTGATTTTGAGATGCATTTATTGTGATAGTGATGATGATGTTGATGTGGATGGTTATATTATGTTAATGTTCTATTAATGTTGAGCATGTTAGTTGAGTTAGACTATAATTTCCCATATGTGTGATGGTATATACATAGTTGATTTGTTATCTTCATCTTAGTATTTTTTTAATATTTATGATGGTGTATGCTTAAAATGGATAGGCTATTTATGTTATTGTTTATATAAAGTTTTCATCTCAGTATAGAGATCAACATTTGATTGGGATGAGAAATAAAGAAGTAGAGTGCTCATGTACTATCAAAGACCATAATCATAACATAAATAGGCTCAATAATATGAGCCTCTTTCATGCTTTGCATAATTTGACCCTTTTGTTTGTTAGAGAAGCATCATGTTCACCTTGTGTTAAGTGAGTTCAAAGTCCATTGAAAGAGTATGAGGGGAAAAGGGTAAAATGAATGAAAGTGTTTGGGTAGCGTAATCTTCGAAGTGGGGATGATATAACCCTACTATGGGTGACTTGAGAGCTACTATAGGCAATTCCATGACTTCAAGATTTTTTTTTGTTGTGTAAGTTGATCAATGTGGGAAGCCTAAAATGGGATTTTATTTGTGTTGAGGTTATATGAAGTTGATAAATATGAGAAACTTTTTTAAATTATTATTTTTCTTAATAACAAAGCTTGGCCTAGCCATCCTTTAAGAGAGTGTTTTAAGCATTTGCTTTTTATTTTTAATAGTTGTCCTTCAAGGGAGCAATATATTTATAGTATCAAATAGATGTTACATAGCTATCCTTCAAGGGAGAAGTATATATTGATAATCATGACATGAGAGATTGTAACATATCTACATATCCCATTTTTTTTAAGTCATGGACAAGACTATATAGTCTTAGGATTTTTCCACTTTGAGGGTAAAACCATAGCACTTCATAGGTTAACTAAGTGTATAGGAGTAAGGGTTAAGAGGAAGGGAGATGAATGTAATAAGGGTGCTCAAGGGATGAGATCAATTTAAACACAATGTGAAGTGTCACTTGATTAACAAAAAAATGGTCATAGGTGTAAGGCATTTAAAGACTTGGGTTCTAGTTTTCCTTTGAGAGAAGACAAGTGATAAGTTATTAAGCCATACTTTCGAGTTATGATGTAGGTTCCAAGCCAATTAGGAGCAAACTTACCCCATTTAATTTTCTACATGTTCTTCATATGTTGATTTTATTTTAAGATGAGATTTCTGATATTGAAATCTCACTCCTTGAGGTTTTTGTTGGAAGCATGTTTGATACACTCTTGATAGATTTGGAGGTGGTTGAGGGCTATAAGATGGTACACATCAAGTAACTTGAGTTGAGGAAAATGTTCTTGGTTAAATTAATCATTAGTAAGTATGTCCTTTAGATAGATTCAAAGAGAATAAATTTAAACATCAAGAGGAAAAATACCCTCCATCCCATAGATCAAGGAAAAAGGCATAGCAACCGTAGGGGTTCAAATGCTAGTGTGATAAGTCCATAAAGCAAAGAGAATGTCTATGTGCCAATCCTTGCTTGTATCATTGACTACATTCATGAGAATTTTGGTTAATATTTTGTTAGAATCTTCTACCTATCCATTTGCTTGTGGATAGTACAGTGATGAGAAGCTTAATTTGATTCCAAAGGTATCACAAAGACTTTGGACGGTCTTGTTTTTGAAAGATTTGTCATTATATATTATGATTTTATGTGGGATACCAAAATGATAGATGATGTGATGGTTGATAAAGTCAATAATTTATTTAGCCTTAGTGGAGATGAAAGGAATAGCCTTGACCCACTTGGTGAAGTATTTAGTGGCAATAATGATAGAATGGTGACAGAGGGATTAATGAGGGTTAATTCCACTGATTAGATATAAGCCCCATTGGGAGAAGGGCCAAAAGTTTTTGGAAACTTGTAATGCATGACTTGGAACATGAAGGAGGTTAACATGTTGTTGACATTTGATGCAACACTGAATGTCATCACCATAGTCTTGATGGAGTGTTGGCCAATATTAGCCAAGTCAAAGGATATGCTTGGCAACTATGTGACCACTGAAATATCCACCTCAAATCACATCATGGACTTCCTTAATAGCAAAGGGAGTCTCAGTACAAATTAGGCATTTAATTAGGAGACCATCAAAACCTTTCTTGTAGAGAAGTTCCCCTAGCATAGTGTAATGAGTGGCACCTTTTATGAAGGCACATCTCCTATTATTGGAGAGATCAAAAGGGGTAATAGAAAAGGAAAGATAATCTATGAGTTACTTTTACCATAAGTCATGTGGGATATATGTTACATTTCCAATAAAAATGACGTTCATTGATACATAGAAGGGTAACATTAAGAGATGCATAGTGACATAGATTTTTAAAAAAGAGGGTGAAGAGGGTATGTGTGAAGCAAGTGAAGCCATTGTGTCAGTAAACTTTTTTTGTAGATTGAGGAATAGTTTGTAAGAGGTAGGAGTCAAATTATCCCAATATTTTATCTACATAATGTTTATACCGCTAAATTTTTTTATTTTTGCATAGGTAGGAACCATTAACCTAATTAACCGCTAGCTGAGAATCACTGAAGATGGTTATTGATTTGATACCCAAGAAGATAACTATTTGAAGCCCTAAGATTAAATCCTCATATTTCACCATATTCTTAGTAAATTAAAAATATAGTTTAAATGACAAAGGCATAGGCTTGTCATCTTGAGGAATAATAATGACCCCCACACCCCCATCATATTGGCATTTAGACCCATCAAAGACCATCATCATTTGATAGGAGATGTCATCAATGGAGATAATTATAATGGATTCATTAGGGAATTTGAGGTTTGAAGGTTGGTTTGAAGGTAAAGTGGTTGTAGCTAACTGTTCAGTGATTATTTTCACCTTGATAGACTTTTGTTGAATAAAATCTAAGTCAAATTCAACAAGGAGCATGAGCCATTGAGCTACACGTTGGTTTTGATATGGCTTGGAATGCATGTATTTGAGGGGATTAGTATGGGTGACCACATAGGTTTTTTGATTTAAGAGGTAATGGTGGATCTTGGGGATTGAAAAAACCAACACGAGACAAAGCTTTTTGGTATGGGTATATCAAGTCTCATAACTAATAAGTGTGCGGCTTATGTAGTAAATTGCTTGTACTTGATGGTGATCATTTTGATTTGTAATCATAACACCTAGAGAATGGTCTATTATATAGATGTAAAGGTAGAAAGGCTAATTTTCCTTAGGTGGAATAAGAACTAGTGGGGAAAGGACATACTATTTGAGTACATCAAAAACTTCCTAGAAATCTATATTCTAATGGAAGGAGACATCTTTTTTAAGGAGATGGTGAAAGGGTTGGTAGTGATTCGACAATTAGGAGATGAAGTAGTGGATTGACTGAAGTTTACCTTGTAGGCTACAGAGTTGTTTGATATTATTAGGTGGAGGCATCTCTATTATTGCATGAACCTTAGCAAGGGTGACTTCAATACCATAGAGAAAAATGATAAATCCTAAAAGCTTATCGAAAAGGACACCAAAGACACATTTCTTTGTGTTTTAGTCAAATGTTATATTGGAGGAGATGAATAAATATGATTTTGAGAATTGTCAAGTGATCTTAGTGAAGTTTATAATTTTTTAGTAAGTCATCCATGTAGTCCTTCATATTTTTTTGTAGGAGATCATGTAAGATGTAAGTCATAATGTGTTGATAGGTATCACCAGCATTCTTTAGACCAAAAGGCATGACTCAATAACAGAAAGTCCCCCATGGGGTAATTAATGTAGTATTGTTTTGATCCTTAAGAGCAACCAATATTTGATTATATCCTAAGAACCCATCCATAAGTTATAGCATCTCATGGATGGCTTTTAGATCAAGAAGTTGGTCAATACTTGGCAATGAGAAGTCATCTTTTGGACAAGCAAGATTTAGGTCACGGTAGTCAGTACAAATGTAGATTCCTTTAGTTTCTTTTGTGACAAGAAAAATATTATAAACCCATTACAAGTAGTCAATGGGTTAGATAAATTTAATAAAAAGAGGCATTAGAGCTCTTCTTCGATAAGGAGAGCAATATGAGGATGCATTGGTTGATGTTATAGGTGATGATAGAGGGGTCAATACCAGGCATGTCATTATAAGACCAAGAAATGGCTTTGCTATGGTTATTAATAAATGTGGTGTAATTATCTTGCTCAGAGGAATCTAAAGATTGGTCAATCTTGAGGACATGAGGGTTATCATGAGAGGGAAAATTGATGTCAATGGTTGATTCATTTAACATAGCTTGTGTTTTAGATGGGAGAGATCATTGGATATAGGAATCATCTATACCTATGTATGTGATAATATCATCATCATATTGACATTGGATAGTGTTAATAGTGGGAGAGTCTTCATCAATCATTTTAAGATGAATGAGAGGAATGGACCTTATTTCCTTACCCTACTAATAGGTAAGAAGCCCCAAATGGACGACATTTATTGAAAAAAATTTTTTTTGAGGTATAGATACCTCTGATTTAGTAGGTGATGGTGGAGAAGAAGGTGGAAAAGGAGAGATTGATTCTTTAATAATTGGTACATGGGAAGTTTTGGTGAGTTTAATTGGTTTGTCATAACCCACTCCATGCCTCTTTTTAGCATTTTCAATGGTTTTGCTAGTGGGATATTTAATGGGCATATGAACACCCTACTCATAATGACCTAAACTAAATCCTTTCTAGGCACACCTATAAAGATAGGTGTGAGTAAAACTAGGCTTGCTCAAGAAAGAGAAGTCATAGATAAATGGTTATGCTAAAGAGGATGGATTACTGATAGTAGGATCTTGATTAACTCCCCCATATATGAAATTAGTTTAAAGGTTAAGGGGCCCATAAGGGATGACCATCCCAATATAAGGATCATAATCTAGGTTCAAGCATTCCATACTCTTGTGGAGTATGGAACATGTCAAGCATCAACAAATGATATTCTCTGAGTGACAAACATTTAAAAGTTTCATCCATGAGATATTTTTTAGCCATTTATGTTGCTGGTATCTATGTAACCGAGGTAGTGGAGCTTGTGGAAGCTTCAGAAGTATCATGTGGAGAAGGTTATGTATTTAATATAATGATAACATCATTGGGACTATAAGTCATGTTGAATGTTTTAAACCAAGTTGGGTTAGTGGGTATAACATGCACTTGCCCATTGTGCTCAAACTTGACACAACAATACAAATTTGAGGGTACACATGTCATAACACATATCTAAGGTCATCTAAGTAGTATATTATATTGGAAATATCCTTCTATAATATAGAATATCTTAGGAATTATGTGGGGACTTACATGGATATGTAAGACAATGGTGCCCACTGTAGTAGCTATGGTATCATTAAAGGAGTGGAGCACCATGTCAGTTTGAGACATGCAATTATCAAGAAAAGCTAGATATTTGTAAGCATGGGTGGAAATACTATTACTACTAGCTCCCCCATCGATCATGAATCTTTTGACATGAGTTTGATCAATATATGTGATAATAAAAAGGGCAAAATCCTGATCTTCAGGGTGTTGAGGTGAAATTTCTAAATTACTAAAGGAAATTAGGGATATGGAATTAAGAGAGCTGACCAAAATTGTAAGAGGTTGGGGATCATTAGGTTGTACCTCAACTGCTTATAAGGCACTTATCAAATCTTGATGGTATTGGGGTGAGTTTTGGATTGACTCATACAAGGATATTTTCATAGGAGTTTGGTGAAGTTTTTTCACCATTAAGCTTCGAATAACCTCTAAAGATGTTGGTTTCAAGACACCTAAAATGGAAATCTTGGGATTTAGAGGAGGAGTGTCTTTGGAGAAGGGATGATCCCAAGGGGTAGTAACCTTTTACTTACCTTTATCTTTTTGATTTTGAGATTTTATGGCCACATTAACTATGTTGATCTAAAAAATAGGTGAAGGAGGTGGAAAAGGGGGTATGAAAACATCTTTGGGTTTGAATTTAGGTGCAATAGTATGAGACATTGTGGATGCTAGAGATGGAATAAAAGGAAGGTTAGTGGGAGTATCAAAAAAGAGGGTGTCAACATCAAAGTGTTGCTGAATGACTGCTATGAGAGCTTTACAACTCTAAGTATCATGTCCATGTGAATGATGATATAGACACACTTGTGTATCATTAAACCAATATGGCTTTGATCCAAGAGGGATATAAGGCTCAATGGGAGGAAGAGTTGTTATGGAATATTGCAACAACTAATATAGGAAAAATTTGTGAGACCCTGTGAGTGGGCTAGCACTTATTATGGTAATAAGAGTGGACACCTTCTTTTGTTTAGGAGTCACAAGGGTGATTTTGCATGGTGCCTTGTTTGGGGGTGGTGGAGTTACATGTTTTGTTGATACTTTCTTGGTGTTAAGTATCATGGTGTCAAATGTGAAAGACCTACTAGGTGGTAGAGGTATTAGTGGAGGTAACTTAGCCTTTTGTTTCACTTGGATCAGTGATACTCCAACTAAAGTAGAGGGGTGTGGTCCCAAAGTTGATAGTAAAGTTGAGGGTTAGAGAGGGAAGAATTGATGAGATCTAGAAAGCTTATTTTTTTTTGTAGTTTAGGCCATGAAACTACAACTTGTGGTTGAAGAGTTAGATCTAATTTCACCTATGGATGAATTAGATTAGAGATAAGACGTATGTTTAAAGACTTGATCTACTTTAATGTGGTAGATGCCTATGAGGGTGAGGGTTCTGACATAGATGAATGATTCTGGTGACTTTGGTGAATAATATCTAGCTTCAAAGACCTTAGGGTAAAGGGTAGTGAGAGGGTTAGTGGTAAAGGTTGACACTCATTATGTAGGATAAGGAGTTTTAAGTCAGTCCCAAAATACCACCTGATCTAGCTTCATGGAGTCAAGAAATTTTAGACTTTTCACCAACCATGAGAAGGGTTTAGATGAAGTTGACATAGGCCTTATAGTTTCTTCTTTAGAAGTCTGAGGTGATTGAGAAAGATGGAAATTATTGGTCTATGCTACCTTGGGCTAAATATGAGAAAGAGCCACAATAGGGTTGTCTTCGATAGAGATAGGATAAGAGGCATGGTCTTCCATGGGTGGATGAGAGGTAGGTGAAGAGGGTTCCTCGAGGGGGTAGAGTATAGGTATAATTATTCCCTCATAATGTGGGTGAGGAATAGGTAAATTATGATCCTCCATAGGTAAAAGAAGTGGTAAAAGTGGTAGAATTAGAGTAGGCACCATAGGTCTCTCATCTAATGTAGGAGTAGATTACACTGACTCTTCTAGGTGTAAAGGTGGATTGGATGGGGTATTCCTCTCTACCAGTAGAGGAGAGGTAGGTGAAGAGGGTTCTTCAAGAAGTTATAACAAAGGAATGATGTTCCCCTCACCATGTGATTATAAAATGGGTAAGGTGTGGTCTTCAAGTGGTAAGAGTATAGGTAACATTGGTGTAAAAAGAACTAGTAATACAAGCTCCTCTAATGGAAAAAGGAGTAGTAAAGGAGGCTCTTCCTCATGTGAGAGTAAAATAGGTGAAATAGGCTCTTCTACCTAAGGAAGAAGAATGGGAAAAACAAATTCCACTGACTATGGGGGAGGAGTCGATAAAATGGGTGCCTTCTATTATGGGAGAGGTTGAACTAGAGGTAAAGGAAAGACCATATTAACCATATGGATATTATGATCACATGAGTTAGTCATGGTATGAACAATATTTTGATTAGGTGAATGGTTAAGAAAAGGATATTTGGACACATCCATATTTTGATTAGCAAGTGCATTAGGATTATCCAAGATGAGATCACCCCTATCAAGCATGTCTTGAATAATGTTCTTGAATGTTTTACAGTTATTAGAATTATGATGTTTAACTTCATGGTAGCCCCAAATTTCATCCTCCTTATACCAAGTTGGAATAGGATGGGATGGGTAAAATTGTATAGGAGGTTTGATTTGATGAAGGGTTATGACACCTTATTGTAATAGTTTTTCTAGAATAAAAGTATATGACTCTCTGGGAGTGTATTGTCTTTGTTCATATCATTGTTGGAATTGTTTGGTTGGATTTTGGGAAGTTGAGAAATTAGGTTGGTTTGTGATTTTGGAAGAAATTGATTTAATGACTACCATATTGGTCAAGATTTTATATTTTTGGTTAGAAGGAGAAGTTTTAAAAGAAGAGGAGTCATTCTATTTGGAATTGGTATTCTTACTGTGTAACTTGACTCTACCTTCATCTATAGCCTAAATTTTGAGTTTTTGCACCATTATAAAGGCCTCATCAAATGTGTGAAATGTTTGTACTCAAAGTGTGGATGAAGTGTTCTTATCACATGCCCTCGAGAAGAGCTTAATAATCTTAGGTTGGGGTAAGAAGGAGAGTTGATTGATCAAGCCTCTCTAGTGAGTGACAAAATCTATGATAGACTCATAATTAAATTATATAATAGAATAAAGGTCTATAATAGAAACACTTTTTAGAAATTTTAATAGAGGAATGGTCTAGGAATATTTTTATGAGTTGGGTAAATGAGAAAAGGGAGTGTTGAGTTATAGAGCTATACCAATCTAGGGTAGCACCTGAAAGAGACATAGGAAAAATGCAAAGTAATAATGCATCATCATGCCCTATAAAATAAAAAGTATGTATAAATGCTCAAAAATGTTGTTATGGGTCCTCTTTACTCTAGAAATGAGTAATTTTGGGCTATTCCAATTGTCTTGGATAAGGGTGAATAGGCATAGAAAGATGGATGGGTTTATTGCATTTTTGATCATAAGATAACACATTCTTTGAACCCAAAACATATGTTTCTAGATTAGACATCTTTTCCATCAACATATTAATGAGGTCAAGAGGGGGATTGGTTTGGGAGATACAATCTGATTTAGATCTTGGCATTGAACATGATCTATCGATGATAAGACTTCTGATGTTGCCTCTAATGTACAAGATGTAATGTTTCTAGTAGAAATATGATTGTCTATGATTGACCTATCAATAAGGGGTATTTGATGTGATGGCTGAGAGGGTTCATGAGATACAAGAAGACTAATCTCATGAGCTATAGACTTGGTTGTAATGGAGGATTGGTGGATGGTGTGGGGATCATGTAGGATGGATGTAGAGTCTTGACCTTGGCTTGGAAAGGGAAGGGATTGATCATGATTGGGAATGTAATCATGGAATTCCTCTTCTTATGCACCCAAATATTGAGACTCATATAGTTCATCCTCAATTATAATATCACCATGATTGATGAGGTCTTAGACATTGTATTGAAAGGGTCAACATCGATTAATGGTATGCTCCTTGGTTTAGTGATATATGTACTGTTGATTATCTTTATACCAAAAGGGTTTAAGTTTAATGGGATCAAGCTATTAGATAGGTAGATATACCATCATGTTTGTAATGACTAATTATTTGAAAAGAACTTCCAAAGACATAAGAAGAGGAGTATAAGGACACACTTCACTTTGTGACTTAGAGGTGGAAGAATTGGACTTTGGATTAGATGGTTATTGATGTGACTGGGTGGATGGACTAATAGAAATTAAGGTGGCTAATATTGGATTCCATTTACTATTATGAGAAGGTGTAGAGGATGGTTTATGACCAGTAGATAGAGGATTGGTACAAGACTCACATGAAGGGTCTTGGATAGAAGGTGCAATGAGTTGAAGGGGATTAATACCTTTGGGAAGTGGTACACCCATCATAATTAAATTTAGGAGGATCTCATATTTATGGGAAGTTATGTATTAGTTGATGAAAGTGGGGTATAACTCCATGGTGATGGTTAAGGGGTGATGAATGATGGAGGTAGGACAAGGATTAGATGGGGTTTTTGAAAAACTTAAGTTGAAAGGATAGAGATAGTAGAATTAGGTGATGATGGATGAATATACTAAAGATTAAGATCATATGGACTTGTCATCAATGTCTAGTTGTCAATATAGTAAAAGGATTAAAGATTTGATGAGTGTGTAGATTCAAACTAGCAAGATGATGATTGGATGGGTGTTAGTTATGAATAAGCAAGATGATTGGACTAGAGATGATTAGATTGATGTTGGGTTTTCAAGATTAAGATTTATAGAGTGATAAGGTGCTAATAAGATATTGACTAGGTATGATATATGATCAGATGATTAGAAAAAGGATGATATGGTAATATGGATGATATGACTAGCCCAAAATCCTTAAGCTAGTTTTCTCAAGATGGGATGGGATATAATTTATGTCATGAAAGTGATAAGGATAAAAGGGGTAAAGATAAATATAGATAGGTGGTAATGAAATGATAAAGGTTAAGATGAATTGGATGTGGATGGTATGGGAATGGATATGACCTATAAATCCAACTAGGATAAGATAGACCGAAGTTAAATTATATGGGTGATGGAGACAAGGTCAAGATAAATTATTGATTATGGATGGGGTAGACTTGACAAGGTGTGATTGACAAGATATGATTAATGATGAGTGAGACTAAGATGGGATATAGATATAAGGGTGTAAAAGAGAATAAAATTATGTACAAGAGAGTAAGATGAGGATATATAAGATGATGACTAGGATATAGGAGTGATGAGGTAATGACCAATTATGAGTGGAGGTGACTAGACTAGGATAAGATGAAGACACGATGAGATGGGATAGGAAAAAGATAATATATTACAAATGGATGATGCTAAGGATGTATAAGGTAAGATGGGGATATGTCTTACAATGAGTGGGTATGAATAGATAAGATGGGATGAAATCAAGATGGGAGATATGATAGGATAATGATAATGATATACAAGGATAATATGTACAATGGGATGATGAAAATGATGATATGTATAAAAAGATGATAATGAGGGAAGAATATATAAGATGGGTTGTGAAAATACCTAGATAGGTGTATAGGTTTTGGGTATAAGGCATACTTGACTCATAAATAGTATAGTTTTAGCATAACACATGCCCAATCAAGCAATCCACAACCTATGATTAGTAAACTCAAGGGTGTGTAACCTAATGACCACACCATCCAATGGATTCATAGGTGATGTTATAGGATAATGATCCATTATAGTATTGACCAAACCCTTTCAGCCTCAATTACACTTGATGAATACTTTGGAGCTGATACTAACTCCTATAGTAGTACACTTATTACAACCAAAAGGTCCTATACTAGGTTAAATGAGCTCTCTAGGGGCATCCCCTATATATAAAAAGGTACAATGGGGCCCAAGTATATCTAGGGTGCTATCTAATGATTGGTTTAGATAGTTTACTCTTCCACTTCATGAATGACTTTTATGGGGTCAACTACTTAGCCTAATGAAAGTTGTCCCTGGTTTTTATACTCCACCAAAACACAGAGTTTGGTTAGCATGTGGTGGTGAAATCCATAACACTAACCCCTATAAACTAAATGTGTACATGGGGATGAATTCCACATCACATGATATCCTAGAAGTAGGATAACAAATAGGCAAACACATGATATGATTAATTAAATGATTTAATTACCTATGTGTGAGTAGCATGATACAATGATTATTTACATACACACACACAAGGGAGTATATACAAGGAGTGATTTTTCACAACAAAAATATATAGAAGCCAAAATAGATGATCAAAATTGATTTTAAAATTGCCTAATGGATTTTTTGACCAGCAACCTACAATCCCATGGGTTATTAGTTTAATTGGTGGCACTTAAAAAGAGGTCCTGCAATAAAAAAATTAGTAGTTTTGATGATTTTTGTAAAATTGCTACTTTTTGTAAAACTATAATTGCACAAATAAAAACCACAACCAGAGACTAAAAAGTCACAACTAGTGGTAAAAAACTACAAGTCATTAATTGTGATGTTACAACTATTAATTAACCATGGTGATCACCTATAAAACCATGGTTAGATAGAAAAAATCATGATCGAGATAGATAATATCATTATTTATTATAGTTCAATAATTGTAGTTTTGTGATAAACTACAAAACCATGACTAGGGACTACAAATTCATGACTGTCAATAAATTAAGAGTTACAATATTATTGAAAATGACAAAACTTCTAGATTTATATTTGATAGAGACACAGATCTATTTAGTTTAAGATAGATAGTTTAGATACTAAGAATGTCTATTACATGATACTTAATGTCAGATCAAATTTTGATTATGATATATCTAAATTTGATTCAAGATGACATGATTAGTGAAATGGAACTAATATAGAACAAATTTATAAAATACAGAGATCACTTTAGTTATATATCATTCTATATCTATTTTTTATGATCTAGACATGAAAAACAACAAAACAAGAGTCAAATGGTAAAATTTGTAAAGCTGTGACTAGGACTTACAATACTGCAACTCCAAAAAACAATATTGTAAGTCTAAAAATACCTATAGTTACATATTTATCAAAAAATGGGGAAAGAGGTGATGTTATTATATGTGGTCTTCAAATGGTTCTTTCTAATCTTGTCTTCCTTCCCTACTAGCCTTACAAAACACATAGATAATTAGATATCATCATCTAGGACCATTTATCTTCTTATTATTGTGGGACCTATAGTACATCAAACTCTAGTCCATGTTGTGGATGTAGATTTTCCATATAACATCTTGCTTGGAATACCATGGATTCATGAAATTTAGGTTGTTCTATCCACTCTCCATTAGTGCCTAAAATTCTCTCATTCAAAAATGGAGGTAACCATTCTTGGAGTCATAAACCATATCCACATTTTTCAAATGGATTAGTCATTATCACCATCCCACTATCTTGGCACTAAATACACTATCTTGAGTCCAATATTTGCTAAATATATCTCCCTTAATTAACTAAAATCCACATCTAATCTAGCACTTGATGCCACCTAACTAAAGATCACATCTATAGGGTGTGAAGAATATGAGTAAAAAACATTCTACATCGGTGATTTACCCCTATCTCCACGTAGCTATGTGTCCCTATCCATTAAGAAGGATAATACCATTAAGTCCTTGTTATCCAATTTTCATACCCAATTTTAAAATTTACTATGGCTAAGTTCAGTATCTCTTATCTATTTTTTAATTCAATTATGAAGGACTCATGAAGAAATTAGTTGTTTTCTCTTCTTTAAAAGCTTTGTTTCAACTTTGTTCAAGTGTTTTTTCACCTTTTTTCTTAAGTGTTGTCTCTTTTGGAAAGGTTTTTCTCTTCCTTTATCTTTTCCCTACAAAGTTTACCCTTCATAACTTTTTTGAAGGGTCTATCTCTCTTCAGATTGCCCTTCAGAAGGTTTTGAAGGGTAATTTCTATCCTGTCCAAAGTGCCCTTTGGAAAGTTTTGAAGGGTCACTTTTTAAAAAATAAATGCCCTTCGTAACTTTTTTGAAGGGTCACTGTTTTGTCTAAAATTCCCTTCAATTTTTTTTGAAGGGTCACTTTTCTTCCAAAGTGCCCTTTAAAACTTTTCTGAAGGGTCAATTTCCTTTCCAATAAAAGTTCCAAAGGGTCACTTCCTAAGCCATAAACATAAAGTCTGAAAGAATATCTTTAGACAAATTATTTGAAAGAATTCCTTTAGGATAAAATCCCAAAAAAATATTCTCAAAAAAAATTCTAGTGACATGTAAGCAGACATCAACTTCAGAGCAAGGAACTAGCCATTGGAAGCAATTAGGTTTGAAAACCCTAAAGACTTGGAGCTCAAAAAGTCTGAAGTATTCAAGCCAAGAAAATTTGGCTTATTCAAAGACGTAGCTTATAAAATTTATAAGCTAAGTAATTTATAAAAATTGAATGGGTCTGCACAATACAAATCATTATTATCCAAAGACTTTACTTATAAACTTTTTAATTCAAGTAGCTAAGAAAGCCCGAAAAGCTCTTAACAGTGTAAATTGGGTTTTCAAGACAACTTAAATTATAAAGCTTGATCTAATATCTGATTCATGATAGTCAAATCAATAGTACAAATCAATGTTCTAAGTCATTCTAAATGGCCAATGCAAAGATCAATTAATGAGCACATGAATTCCCAGCAATGCCTCTCCAAGGTAAAACATAATGAAAGTGACTCTTTTCCATGCCATTATACATATTGGCAAGCCAAGGAGAAGTGTTTGGGCACCAAAATATATTTATAATAGGTGGCTCCTTTGATAATAACCATTTTAACACCATTTCCAAATATCTTGATTTGGTTGAGCAACTATTGGAGAATCATTTTCAAGAGGGCAAGCTAAGGGCATTCAAGAGGTTGACATGGATCAATTAGAGTTCCCTAACAAGCATCATTGGCAAATTCAGTTGTAACTAAAGATAAATACTTCCAAAAAAATTGATTCCTCTCTTTGGTGACAAAATATTTCCTCTCTCTCTTCCTTTTGGCTATATATACAGCCCCTTGGCTAGTGGAAAAAAAGGAGACCACATAGTGTATGGTGAAGCCCTACTAGAATGATATCACTTTTTACCTTTAAGCATTAACATAAATCTTTTATTTCAAGATTTTTAGACAATTTTCTGAGTGTGCAAGAGATATATAATGGTAGAATGTGATGATTTTCCATCCTCCTACCCATTTATCCTTCATACTTGAACAAGAGTTCTTATTCTAACTGGCCACACAGTGTGTAGCCAAGTGTTTTGAATTTTTTCATGTGTATTACTATCTTGAATGTGCAAAGTTTACCTTTCAGCTCATTTACCTTGTGTTATCTTGCACATCTCACCTCTATGTTGAAATAATATTGTTAGAGTATTTAGATATTGGGAATGGTTTATTATTTTGCTTTATTATGTAATAGATATAACATTCATATGGAAAATAGTTTTGGTGTATGACCAATCCTAGAATAATATTTCCTTTTCTATAATTTTCTAACTCTTTTCCCTTTAAACAACCTAATTTAGTAGAGATTGTCTCGCAGAGACATATATAGGGACCTATTCTGTTCAATCTAGAGGTTTATTTCCTCCATAGGCATACCCATAGGCCTAGAAATGTTCCAACATTGTTGAAATCTATGAGAGGATTGAACACTCTCTTTTAGTGTAGAAGATTTGTAGATAATAGTTTTGGCACGCTCGATGGGACCCCAATTCCTTGTTATTTACATGTCAAAGTGAATGTTGGTCTTGATAAACCCAAGCTTATACTCTTAATACAGCATTTAGTGACTTTAAAAGTGTAAGAATCCCTAGTTGTAGATCAATTTTCACACAATTCACCTCATGTTCCTCACTAGGTCATCTAGTATTCTTGACCAAACCCCTTTAGTTTTAATTCTTCTTGAAGATCAATGCCCTAAACCTTTATTTCCACTTAGAGATCTTGGGCAAGGAGGTTTTTGAGAAGAAGAGGAAGAAGTGGAAGAATTTGAAGAGATAATATATTAATAATAAAGAAGAGAAATGGATAGACATCAACATTTCCCAGCCTTTAACACCCAAAATCTAATCAACCTTCCTGCATATGACCCTATTCCTCCCAATGCTACCAAGAGTCTCCCTAGTTTTAATGGTGAAGGTCCTATTACACCATTTGATCTTATAAGAGACATTTCAAACTTTTATAATTTATATAATGTCACCCAAGCCAATATAGCCATTACATTTTTGGCTATGTCTCTAAAAGGCAAGGCATTTGACTGGTACAAAATGTTGGAAGGTAGCTACATTACAAGCTAGGATGGCTTTGGGGAATTACTAGTAAATAGATTTGAAAATAAAAGTGACCATTCTTCATTGATCGATCAGTTGAATGTAATAAAGAGAGGTCTTAATGAATTTATGTGGGATTTTAATGAAAGGTTTTAGAGGACATGGCATAGGCTACCACCTATAATGAGAACTCTTCCAAGCTTTGTGTTACCCATGTATCTCAAAGGTATTTGTACTAAAGTGGTTATTATGTTATAGTCAATGGGAGGTTTCACTCTACCAATCACATATAAGCTAGCTATTGAAGTTGAGAATAGCTTAATATAGGCTAGAAATCTCCCTCCAAGAGTTTCCATGCCTTTCATGTCTCATAATTCTATTGAAGCTCCAAATGTAGCACAAGTTCCTAATGCCAATGTGAAGCCAAAACCCTTTCTCAAGAAGGTGGATGATGTTGTGGACAAAGATGAAGAGATCTGATCATTAAGAGCCCATCTCAAACAATCTTAGTTCTAGACGAGTGCTCCACCTAATCATCAATATTATCCTCAATAAGGATATATAGATCTAGACTAATATAACTACCAAAGAAGAGGATAGAATCAACAAGGTTACAATAGGTAGTCCAATGCCTATAATCCTAATTCCAATCCTCTCATGAAGGTTTTTATTCTAATACATCTTAATATGGTCCAAAGAGAGAATTAGATGGACCAATGGGGACAACCTCAAGGTTAGTTTATGCATGATGATGGAGAAGGAAACTAAGCTTTGGTGGCACAAGAGGAAAATAATCCTTATGTAACCTCATAAGAAGTAGACCTTATGCTAAGGGATAATCATGGAGAAGGTAATAGCCAAAGTGTAGGCATGATGAACTTCCAATCAAGAGATGATTATGTGTTAAATCAAAGCATGTCAGTTAAAATAAACATAAGAGCCAAGAATAGATCATTGGGAGAAGATCAAGGAGTACATATAACTCTAATTGATTCCTCTCCAAGGCCACAAATTATGAATCCTAATGTTGTACTTATGGCAAGTCATGCTCCTCAGCAAAATTAGAATGTAGGTAGGATTGTCAAACCTATAGCATAGTAGGTTTAGACTCCTTCTCTACCTTTAAATGTCTAATAAAATGTGAATTATCCCTCTCTAAACATTATTTATTCTTTAAATAATTCCAAGACAAGCATATATCTTTGGGAAGTCTTGCATATGCCTGGTCAAAAGGCGTTGTTACAAGAATAGCTTGAAAACATTCATGTAGCCCCTCAAACTTCAAATCACAATAGTGTAGCCCTTACCAATAATCCAAGCCATGTCGTATATTCCTCCACCAAGTTCAAAAATCATCCACCCTTCTATCTCACCCTCATTATGGGAGATAAGCTGGTCTATAATTGCATTGTGGATAGTGGAGCTAATACCAATATTATGCCTAAAGTGGTGGTTGATAAGTTGAGATTAAAATATGAGACATATAGTAAATGTGTATTTCATCTTGATGGGATTCCAACTAAGATAGTAGGACTGGTCAAAGGTCTAAAGGTCTTCTTGCATGATTTCCCAAGTTTTCCAAAATTTTAAGACATTATGGTGGTAGACCTTCCAACCCATTTTGTTATCTGCTTGTAAAGGGAATTCATTGCTAAGATAAGAGGGTACCTTTTTACTGATTAGTATTTTCTAGATTTTAAAACAAGATATGGAACCAAGGTGATTATAAAGACTCAACCCTTAGCTATCTTGAACCAAGGTGATTATAAGGACTCAACCCTTAGCAAGGTTCCATATTGGGCCATACATGGAAACAAACTCAAATCAGAGTTGACTAATTAGCAAAGAGTTTGAAAGTGTTATGGATAATGAAGCATCTTCCCCCCTTAAAGGTATTTATGATCTCTTCCTTGATAAATAAAATATTGAGACACATAGACTTGATCCATACACCTTCATAAAAGAAATTGATTTGGGATTTTACTATATGCATGAAAAGGATGCTCCAACCCCTTCACTCATTAATGAAGATCATGAGCTTGAAAGGATGTGGGAAATGTTTTTTGATGGTTTGAGGAGAAAAGTGGGTGAAATATTTGGTGTCATGATTATTTCTCCATCAAATAACCAATACCACTCCTCTTATAGATTCCACTTCAGCTGCACTTGCAATGTGGTAGAATATGAATGCCTAGTTTATGGCCTCTAATGGACAAAGAGGAGAGGGATCAAGAATTTGAAGGTCTATGGGGATAACAAGTTGGTCATTCATCAAGTTAGAAATTTATCTACAACCAAGAATCATTTTCTTAAATACTACAAGCATAGGGTATGGTACCTACTTGAAGACTTTGACACCTTAACATACAGCCCATACCAGGGGATTCAAATAAACATGTTGATAGCTTGGATAATATAGGGGCACAATTCAATGCAATTTTTGATGTGGGAAAAGAGAAAGATTAGTCTCACATCAAATTCATTGTGAGGCCTTCTATCCTAGATAATGAAGTGTCATTACAAGTTTTTGAAAGTGATGAACACATTACACACTTCTTAAAAAATGAAGTAGGTTTCTCCTCAAATAACCAAAATAGATTACATGATCATTATGAATAACAAATTATACAGTTGAAGACAAACAAGATACCCAAGGGAATGCTTACCTTAGAGAGTTTCTACAATGAATATGCTCAAAAGAAGGAAAGAGTGAGCATGTCCAAAAAATAAGAGAATTACGAGAGAGTCATGATTTATAAGGACAAGCTCTTAAAGATTGGTAAGCTTTGTTCTTTGTCTAAAAGGCAAGTGTTTGTTGAACTATACAAAGATTTCCATGATATATTTTATTAGAAATACAAATATTTGAAAGGGTTTGATCTAATTCTAGCTCATCACACCATTGAGCTAGAACCTAGAGCTAAATTGTTCAGCGAAAGAAACAGCCTATCAATCCCAAGATAAAACTAATGAAGAAAGAGATGATCAAGCTAATTGAGTCTAGGATTATCTTTCCTATCAATCATTTGACATGGGTGGATAATCTTGTACGTATCCAAAAAAAGAATGGATAAATAAAGCTTTGTGTGAATTTTTAAGATCTTAATAGAGTGTCTCTTAAGGATCATTATCCACTACCTTCCATGGAGTAAATTCTACAAGTTATTTTAGGTTCTCAATCCTTCTCACTTCTTGATGGTTATTTAGGCTATAATCAGGTATTAGTAAATGTAGAATATCAATTCAAAATAGCCTTCACTATGAAATGGGGTACATTTGCCTATAACAACATTCCTTTTTATTTATGGAATTTTGGAGCCATGTTTCAAAGGGCATTAGACATGGATTTTAAACATTTGATCGATAAGTTTCTACTAGTGTACCTTGATGATATAACCATTTTTTCAAAGGATCCTATTGATCACATGAAACATCTAAGGTAGGTGTTTGAGAAATTTAGGTAGTATGGAACATCCCTTAATATAAATAAGTGTATCTTTTTTTTCTATGAAGGTAATCTTTTGGGTCATATTTTTTTAAAATAAGGCTTGACTATTGACCTTGAGAGGATTGAGGATATTCTAGGCTTGTCCTTACCTCAACACAAGAAAGGGATGAAAAGCTTCTTAGGGAAAATAAACTTTGTAAGGAGGTTTATTCCAGGATTTGAAACTATGGTAAAGCCTATCATAGCCATGCTAAAGAAGAACCAAGCTTTTGCTTGGACAAAGGAAGGTAACAATAGTTTTGATGTAATCAACAAGCAATTGTAGAATCTCCTACTCTCTTAAACCTAAACTTTTCCAAGGATTTCATACTCTATACCTTTGCCAACCTTGATACAATATTAGATATGCTTATACAAAATAATGATGAAAAGGTTGAGTATCCAATTGTATTCTTTAGCCAAGGACTAGAGGATTATGAGGTTAGGTATTATTTTGTTGAGAAGTAGGCTCTAAAAGTGATTAGAGGATTGAAGAAATTTAGACACATGGTTTCCAACAACAAGATACATGTCATGGTTTCTCATCCCAGCACCAAGGAGTTTCTCCTAAGAGAAGACCTCAATAAAAAGAGAGTTGAATGGATTAAAAAGGTGGTGGAGTATGACATGGACATTAAAGTGATGAGATTCATAAGAAAAAGAGGATTGTGTAAGAATTTAGCTTCATATCTTAAAGATCCAAAAGAGGAAGCCTTGGTCAACCAAGTTTACCCCAAACTAGCTGATCAAATGCAAGCTCAAAGTTAGACACAAGACATTAGTTTTCTTCAAAATGGTGAGTGTCCCAATAGCTTGAAAAAGTCTCAAAGGAGATATTTTAGACTTTAGGCCATTCCTTACTATATTTTGGATGGTGTTATTTTTATAAAGGATGTGAATAGTGTACTACTAAGATGTGTTAACAATGATCAATTTGAAATGTTGTTGGAGAAGTTATACAATAGTGAAAATGGATATCATTTCTCTCCTACAACAATAGCTACAAAGATAATGAGGGTTGGTTACTATTGGCCTAGTTTTTTTAAGGACTATTACCAGTGGGTTAGAAAGTGTCCTCATTGTGTCTTCTTTGTAGGTAAATAAAAAATTTCATCCCTTCCATTAAAACCTATCCAAGTGGACCAACCTTTCATGCAATGGGGTCTCAATTTCATTGGAATAATCAACCCTCCATCAAGTGTTGAACAAAAATGGATATTGACTACCACTGACTACTTTACAAGGTGGTTAGAGGCTATTTCATTTAACGAGGCAAGTGAAAATACTATCTTTGAATTATATGATAACATTATGACAAGGTTTGGAGTTCCTCATGTCATCATTTTTGATAATGCCCTTTCTTTCATAAGTGTTAAAACTTCTGATCAAACAACAAGGAATAGAGTTCAATTGAGTAACTAATCCAATTTTACCCTCAAATTTATGGATTGGATAAGTCTACCAATAAGAACCTCTTCAAAATAATCAAAAGGACTTTGGAGACCAATCAAAGGGAATGGCACAACAAGTTGAAGATAGATTTGCGGGCAGATAAAATTAATCATAAGAAATCAATTGGTAACTCTCCCTTTATACTTATTTATGGGAGAGAAGCTAGGTTTTCCATATTTGAGGAACTTCCTACCCTATAACTTGCACAGTAGTTAGAATTACTTAAAAACACTCAAATGGAGGTCAGATTGTTAAAACTAATACAATTGTAAGAAGCAAAAGATAATGCACACAAGGCCATGGAACATCACAAAATAATCATGAAGAAGTCCTTTGATAAGAGAGAAACTATAATAGTATTCAAAGAAGGTGACTTGGTTTTTTAAATGGGATCAAGATAGATCAAAACCAAGTAGGCATACAAAGTTTAACACTTTGTGGAGTGGCCTTTACATCATCAACAAGTGTAAGAAAACAACTCCTTCCAGCTAGCCAATATATATGGTAAAGAATTACCTATCATTTTGAATGAGATACATCTAAAAATATACTACTAATCCTTGAAAGACTATCTTATGAATAGTTGTCTAGGTGTGTTTCCCTTCATTTGTTGTTGTGTTTGCTAAGTGCTTTGTAGTACATGTGTTTTCTTTCTTTTATTTGGTGTGATCATCTAGTTTGTGTGTTTTGAGCCAAACTTGTTCAAGTTCTTTTGAGTGCCTTATACATGATTCCATGCCTAATGGAAGGATTAAGGTAACTAGTCTTAGGAATAGTAGGTATGCCTCCCCTAAGAATCGTCAAGAATGTTATCCAGTTTTCATACCCAATTTTATAAATTCCTTTGGCTAAGTTTAGCATCTCTCATCTATTTTTAAATTCAATTATGAAGGAATCGTGAAGAAATCAATTGTTTTCCCTTATTTTTAAGCTTTGTGTTAACCTTGTTCAAGTGTTTTCCCCCTTTTTGCCTAAGTGTTGTCTCTTTTAGAAAGGTATTTCTCTTCCTTTGTCTTTTCCATTCAAAGTTTGCCCTTCAAAACTTTTATGAAGGGTATCTCTCTCTTCAGATGCCCTTTGAAAAGTTTTGAAGGGTCTTTTCTTTCTTTCTAAAGTGGCCTTTGAAAAGCTCTGAAGGGTCACTTTTATTCCAAATTTTCCCTTCAAAACTTTTCCAAAGTGTCACTTTTTTGTCTAAAGTACCCTTCAAAAAGTTTTGAAGGGTCACTTTTCTTCCAAAGTTCACTTCAAAACTTTTCTAAAGGGTCACTTTCTTTTCCAAAGTGCCCTTTGGAAATTTTATGAAGGGTCACTTTCCTTTCTAAAGTGCCCTTTGAAATGTTTTTAAGGGTCATTTCCCAAGCCATAAGTAGAAAGTCCAAAGGAATTCCTTCAAACAAATTGTCTGAAAGAATTCCTTTAGGAGAAAATCCTGAAGGAATGATCTTGAAAAAAACCTAAAAAATTCAGCCAAAAAAATGTCCAGTGACATGCAGGTGGACATCAACTTCAGAGCAAAGAACTAGCCATTGGAAGTAATCGAGTTTGAAAACCCCAAAGACTTGGAGCTCAAAAAGTCTAAAGCCTTCAAGCAGAGCAAATCAGGTTTCTTCAAATACTTAGCTTATAAACTTTATAATCTAAGTAAGTTAGAAAACTTGAATGGGTCTACACAGTATAAATTAGGATTATCCACAGACTTTACTTATAAAATTTATAAGTCAAGTAGCCAAAAAAGTCCAAAAAGGTCTTGACAATGCAAATCAGGTTTTTAAGACTAATTAACCTATAAAGTTTGATCCAATGGCTGATCTATGATAGGTAGATAAATGGTGAAATTAATGATCCAAGTCATTCTAGATGGCCAATGGAAAGATCAATAAATGAGCACATATATTCCTAACAATGCCTCTCTAAGGCAAAATAGAATAAAAGTGACTCTTTTTCATACCATTGCACATATCAATTAGCCAAGGAGAAGTGGTTGGGTGCCAAAATATATTTATAATAGGTGGCTCCTTTAGCAACAACCATTTTAACACCATATCTAAATATCTTGATTTGGTTGAGCAGCTATTGGAGAAGCATCTTCAAGAGGGCATGCCAAGGGTGTTCAACAGGTTGACATGGATCAATCAAAGTGCCCTAATGAGCATCATTGGTAAATTTAGTTGAAACTAAAGATAAAGACTTCAAATAGAATTTATTCCTCTCCTTGGTGCCAGAATATTTCCTCTCTCTCTTCCTTCTAGATATATATATAACCCCTTGGCTAGTGAAAAAAAAGGAGACCACATAATGTATGGTGAAGTCTTGCTATAATGATATCACTTTCTGCCTTTAAGCGTTAGCATAAGTCTTTTCTTTCAAGTTTTATAGACAATTGTCTTAGTGTACAAGAGATGTATAGTGGAAACATGTGATGATTTTCCATCCTCCTACCCATTTATCCTTCATACCTAAATAAGAGTTCTTGGTCTAACTAGTCACATAGTGTGTACCCAAGTGTATTGAATTTCTGCATGTGTATTACTATCTTGAATGTGCAAAGTTTGCCTTTCAATTCATTTACCTTGTGTTATCTTACACATCTCACATCTATGTTGAAATATTGTTGTTAGAGTCTTTAGATCTTGGGAATGGTTTGTGATTTTGTTCTATTGTGCACTAGAAACTAACATTCATGTGGAAAATAGTTTTAGTGTATCATCACTCTTAGAATAGGATTTCCTTTTCTAAATTTTTTTAACTCTTTTCCCTTTAAACAAGTTGGTTTAGTAGAGATTATCTTGTAGACACATATACAGGATACAGGGAGTTATCCCTTTTAATTTAGAGGTCCATTTCCTCCATAGGCATACTCATAGGCCTAGAAATGTTCTAATGTTACCCAAATCTGGGAGTGGACTAAACATTCTCTTCTAGAGTGCATGATTCAGAGACAACAGTACCAATTTAGACCAATAGCTTTTTCTAGTATAAGATTTTTTTTTGATGAATACATTGAAGATGGAGATGATTCTTGGCTTATCCCAGATGACAAGGCCCTCATCTCCCCTAAATGAAACTATCCTAGAGTTTAGAAAATGATGGAGAATATGTAGTACAAAGGAAAGGGATTGGGTAAGTAATAGAAAGGTTGAATTGAACCTATCATGGTTTAAGAACATCCAAAATATTGTGGATTAGGGTAAAAACTATATGATGATGACCCAACCAATATCATTGTGGATTCTCTTTTGACTACTGGGCTATCTCTCCTTGATGAGGAAATTGAAATAGGTTTTACCTATAGTCACTTCAAGGAGCTCACTACCTCTAACCTTTTACTCAATACTACCATCTCCATCATTAAAATTTACCTTTGTTATCCATCCTTTATATATTGGGATTTGAAATAGGATCCTTCCTTTGACAAGTTCCAAAATGATGAAGCTATCTTGGAATATATGGGAGCCAAAGATTTTATGCCATTTGGTGATCATAAAAAGGGATTTTCTATCAATCTTTTTCAATTTTCATATTTTTGGGAACAACAAAAAACCCATGATCAAAACAATGAAGAACACTCTGAAGAAGAAGAGCCTTCAAAAGAGCTAGATGAATTCCCATATGGCTCATTCACACCAAAAGATTATTTTTACATTGATACTAAACTTATAGACTATTTCGATTTTAATATTCCAAAAATATCACTACCCCATTACTTGTAAGATCAATCACCCTCACTTATTGAGGATGTAATATAAGTCAATATTAAGATTGATAAACATCCTAAAATGGTGAAACTAGGGGAATATCTCACAATAGAGGAATATAATGTCATTATTGAGCTACTGAAATAATTTATTTAAATATTCACATGGAGTTACGTAGTTATGTCAAGATTAGATCCATAATTAGTATTACACAACTTAGTTATGCATTAAAATGGCAAACCTATCAAATATAAGTTAAGAAAAATACACCCCAAGGTAGTATTATTAGTTAAAGAGGAATTACAAAAATTCTTGGAAGCTAGATTTATTTGTCCAATAGACTATTCAGATTAGATTTATAACATTATCCCTATGTTCAAGCCACAAGGTAGAATTAGAATTTTTACATACTTCTGAGATATCAACAAGGCATGTCCTAAATATGACTTCCCATTCCCCTACATTGAAAATATTTTAGACTTGATAGTAGGATATGAAATGCTCTCCCTCATGGATGGCTTCTTAGGTTATAATCAAATCAAAATTGCACTTAAATACCAACATAAAATGAATTTTATTACTCCATAGAGAACATTTTGTTATCAAGTCATGCCATTCGGTCTTAAAAATGTACGGGCAACCTATCAATTGGCTATGACCATCATCTTTCATGATATGATGCATGACATTATTAAGGATTATGTAGATGATATTTAGGGAAGTACCATTTAATATTAGAACACCATGTGGTTTTAAGAAGAATTTTTGAAAAATTTCAAGAATATAAAGTCAAGTTGAATCCCAAGAAATGTATATTTAGAGTAACCTCAAGAAACTTACTGGGATTCATAGTTTCAAGAATAGGCATAGAATTAGATACAAAAAAGGTCAAACCAACCACAAAAATACCTCCACCTCACAATATTAAGTAGCTTTGAAGTCTTCAAGGTAAGATCCAAACCATATGACATTTCATCTCTTAATTTACTGATAAGTGTCACCCCTTTACTCATTTACTAAAGAAAGGGACTACCTTTCATTAAAATTCTGAATGCCAACAAGCCTATGAAATTATTAAACAATATTTGGCTAATCCACCAGTCTTGGGAAGACCTTTTTTCCTATACATTTTAGTAACACCATGTGCCATTGGTGTTCTTCTAGCATAACATAATGATCAAGGTAAGGAGCAAGCTATATACTATCTCAGTCACATGTTGATATCCTACAAGTTGAATCATACTCCCATTGAAAAAACATGCTTATCCATGGTTTTTAGATCATAGAAGCTTCAAAATTACATGCTTAATAATCAATTACATCTCATTTCCAAAGTTGATCCCCTAAAGTATTTATTGTCCAAATCAGTTCTTATAGGTATAATGGCAAAATGGATAATGTTTCTTAGTGAATTTGACATTGAATATGTCAATTAAAAAGCTATAAAAGGATAGGTTATCATAGATAAAATATTAGAAGCACCATTTAAAGTGACTGAGCCTCTTTTAACTAACTTCCTAGATGAGTCCATAATTAATACTTCATAATCAAATAGTTGGAAATTATACTTTGATGGCTCATTCATTGCACATGGGTTAGGGGCAAGCATCCTCCTCATCATCCCATAAGGTTATATTATTCTAAAATATTTTCACCTTGCCTTCTAATGTACCAACAACATATTAAAATATGAAGCCTTAATAGCCAATCTTCACCTAGCAAGTCAATGAAACATCCAACACCTAAAAGTATTCAGTGACTTGTAGCTCATTATCAAATAGGTCAATGATGAATTCCAAACAAGGGATGAAAATTTGATTCTTTATAATAATTTGGTGGATCAATTAAAATAAAATTTTCAATCCATAACATTTAAATAAGTTCCCTGAGGCAATAATAAAGTAGTTGATTCCATCGCTACTATTGGCTCATTCATTGACCTTCTTAAAGACATCTTGGAAGGCAAATTTTTAATTAAGCATCTAATTATTCTCACCCATCAATCAATGGCTCCATTTTAAATTTGTCAAATTAAAAATCCTAGTCTCCCATGGTATCATGACATTTACAAGTACCTCTTGACAACATCCTCCCCCCTAACCTCAACCATCACCAATGTAAATCCTTTATCCACCATACCTCCCGCTACACCATTTTTGGTATCATGTTTCATCGACAAGGATACAATGGAACCTTGTTGAGGTGTTTAGCCTTGGAAGAGGCTTCTCAATCCATGAAATAAGTTCATGATGGTATCTATGGTGAGTACATCAGTAGAATCACCCTAGCGAAAAAAATTCCTTTGAACTAGCTATTATTGGCCAATAATGGAAAAAGATTCTAGCTAATATGTGAAAAAATGTGTGGCTTGTTAGAAACATGGAAACTTCATTCACACTCCAACATAGGAGTTGTAACCTATTATGTGTCCATAGCCATTTTCCATATGTGGTCTTGATTTAATTGGAAAGATCAATCCTACTTCATCAGATGGTCATAAATTCATTATCATAGCAATAGAGTATTTTACCAAATGGGTAGAGAAAATGCCACTTACTTATACAATAGGCCTCTAGATCTCTAAGTTTATTCTTAATCAAATAACTTGTCATTTTGGTATAACTACCAACATCATTTTAGATAATAAAAAATCATTTAAAAACCAGGACATGGAGGCTCTATGTCAAAAATATCACAATGTAGCATATTTCCTCCCCTTATTATTCCCAGGGCAATGGACAAGTAGAGGTAACCAATAAGACCCTCATCAATATTCTAAAGAAGATAATTGATCAAGCAAAAATAAATTGGCACACTCAACCATATCCAACATTATGGTATTATCGTAAAAGTGTTCACACACCTACTGGGCCACTCTATATGCCTTGGTTTATGGGACCAAAGTAATTTTGATAGTATAATTGAAACTTCCCTCCCTTTGAATCTCATTAAGGGGTATTATCACTGATCATAGTATTAGGCATGCATTTAAAATAACTATAACTTCTTGATGAGAAGCATCAGAAGGCCTTGGATCACTTATGGGTATTTAAAAATAAACTCAAAGGATAATACCATAATAATATCAATTCTAAGAAGTTGAAAGTTGGTGATTTTGTCTTAAAGTAAAATTAGAAAAACACTAATGTAGAAAGAGATAAGAAGGGGAAATTTGAAGCCAATTAGTTAGGTCCTTATATAACTATGGCCAAGTTTGGTTCAGGATCATACAAATTAGCCATGCTTGATGGAAAAGAACTTGGTGATCCCATGAACATCATGCATTTTAAGTGTTTTTATACCTAAATAGGTTTTATCATCCTTCATCTTTGAGTGATCCAGGCATCAATTTAGGCGACAATTCGGGTGACAGTTCCACCCCAATTGATGACGAAACTTCCGGGAGCCATAACTTTTGCACCGTAGCTCCAATTGACTCGCCGTTTGAACTGTTGGAAAGCTAAGAACGATGGGAACGTTGTGAAATGGCATTGATCTTTTCTCAATGAATTTTGACCCCCGAAAACCCAACGGAAGTGCCTCAAATTTCAATTTTAATAGTGTTGTCTAAAAATAGTAAGTTTCTAAAAATAGTAATTCCTCGAATTATGTATTGTTTTAAATATTGGAAGTCATACCACTTCATCTCCCTCAAGATTGGTGACCTTCCACATCCTCCCCATACTTTCAAATTGTGTATAAAAGAAGAGGTAACCTGAAATGTGAAGACAAACATCTCTTCCCAGAGACAAGCATATATTTGTATTGAGAATTTGAGTAATACTACATCTCTTCTCAGAGAATTCATTGTTACTATGTTATTTCTATGTTATTGTGATATTTATCAACCAAAAATTCTGATTTTTGGATTAGTGGTATCAGAGCGGTTTGTCTTGAGAGTGTATGATCCCAAGGACGAGGTCAGGCTATAAGAAGCTTGGGTGGGAAACAACAGAGCTTCCAAATTTTCCACCTGTTCGCTCCAAATGACCTCAAATGGCAGACAACACTGAGACATCTGATCCTTTTAAGGAAATGGTGAATGAGGCCCTCCAACAACAACAAGCATAGATGCTGCAACAGTTTGCCCAAATTCTTCAAACACTTCCGATGGGAAATCCTGGCTCCACGGCTCCACTTCCTGGCTCCTCATCCAGGGAATGACCTTTCAGTGCCCCAACACCCTTCAAGGTCTAGGTAAATTTTTATATTCCTACATTTGAAGGTAAAATCAATGCTGATGCAGTAGAAAATTGGTTAGATCAATTGTCTTCCTACTCTGTAAATAAGTTCACCGATGGAGAAAAGATTACTTTTGCTCTTTTGAAATCAACATTGCCTGTGAAAAACTGGTGGGAAGTGTGCAAAAAGAGGTTCAGCACAGATGACATTGGCCTTGAGGTAGAACCTACCTGGGATGATTTTGTAGAAGCAGTGAAAGAAGAGTACTATCCCAATGGAGCATATGATGATCTCTACATATAGTGGCAACAGCTTCACCAAGGTAAGGACCAATCTGTTCAAGATTACACAGACACTTTTCATTCTTTGTCTGCAAGGTTTGGCATTCAAGAAAATGAGAAACATAAGACTCTCAAATATCATGGTGGACTACAATGGTACATATGGGGGGAAATGGAACTCTTCAATTTGGAAACCCTCGGTGAGGCATACAAATTTGCAGTGAAAATTAAACAGAAGAATGGCAAAAAGAATACGAAGAGTCAACCCTCAAAATAGAAAAGTGATAAGGAAGGTCAAACACGAGGCCCAAATTGGAAGCAAAAGGAGTTTTAGGATAAGAAATCCCAGAAAGGGAAGGCTGGAAAATGGTGTGATTACCATAAAACTGGGACTCACTCCAAAGAAGAATGTCAAGCCATCAAGTCATTGCTTTCTGAGTCACAATACTCGACGTCCACTACTCTGCCTCATACACAACCCATAGTCAAAGAGGATGAAGAAGAAATTGTAGATGCTGAGCTTGACACCATTATCGCTTCATCACAGAACCATGGGGAAAGACTAGATGACAAGGAAAGATTGTTCCACTCCAAACTATGGGTAAAAGGTACGCCTTTACATTTCATTCTTGATAGTGGGAGTCAAAAGAATTTAATCTCTGCTAAAGTTGTGAAAAGTCTAAATCTATCTATGAAGCCTCATCCAAAGCCCTATAGTATTAGATGGTTAAGCCCAGGGAGAGACCTCTATGTCACCCATCAGTGTCTTCTTTCATATGCCATAAAACCATTCCAAGATGAAGTCTTGTGTGATGTAGTCAATCTAGATGTTTGTGATGTACTTCTTGGTCAGCCATTCATGTATGAGCGACATGGCATCTATGAATCATGAACCTGAAGGATTACCCTCACCCTTGGAAAATGGTGCTATAGGGTACCAGAGGTACCACCTCCCACATCTGTCTCCCTGATCAATGCGAAGCAATGTAAGAGATTGGTGGAGAAAACAAAGTAATTTGTCCTCATGGTGGTCAAGCCACAGAAATCCATGAAGGTCGATGTTGCAGTCCTGACTATGCAATCAACACAACAATAGAAGCATATAGGATGCATCACAGGAGAATATGATGACTTATTCAAGTCACCCATAGGAGTTCCACTACATTTCCATGTAAAACATTCTATCGATTTGATCCCAGGATCACCTTTGCCTAACAGTCCTATGTATCGCAGATCAGTTTTGGAGAATGATGAGATAAAAAGATAGATTCAAGAATTGATCCAAAAGGGTCACATCAGGTCAAGCTCTTCACCTTGTGGTATCCTAATTATCTTGGCATCGAATAAAGATGGAACATGGAGGCTTTGTATTGACTATCAAGCCCTGAATAAAATCTCTGTGAAGAATCGCTATCCTCTCCCCAGGATTGATGACCTACTGGACCAGCTCCGAGGTGCGAAGTTCTTCACCAAAATTGATCTCAAATCTAGTTATCACCAAACTCCCATTGATCCCACTGATGTCTGGAAGACTGCATTCAAATCTAAGGAGGGGCTCTTTGAATGGTTGGTTATGCCTTTTGGCTTAACTAATGCACCTGCAACCTTCATGAAGATGATGGATGACATCCTACGACCCTTCACCAACTCATTTGTGGTTGTCTACTTAGATGACATACTCATCTATAGTATAATGTGGGAAGAACATTTGCAACATGTTCGTAAGGTGCTTCAAACTCTTCGGGAGCACAAGTTGTATGCAAATCTTGACAAATGCACATTTGGGATGACAACAATTTAGTACCTTGGGTATGTTGTGAATGCAGAAGGGGTCCATGTTGATCCAGAAAAGATTTGGATTATTCAAGAATGGCCCACACCAAGGACCCTCATAGAGCTTCATAGCTTTTTGGGTCTTGCAAATTTCTACCGCAGGTTTGTTCTTGGATTTTCACATGTTGCTTGGTCACTAACCCAAGTGACTAAAGGAAGAGCAAAAGCTACATTTTAGTGGGGTGAAATACAGCAAAGGGCATTTGAGAATTTGAAGAACAGACTCTGCTCAGCCCTTGTTCTTGCCTTGCCAGATTTGCATCAACCTTTTGAGTTGATGACAGACGCATCTGAATATGCCATGGGAGCTGTCATCATGCAACATGGCCATCCTATTGCATATCACAGTGAAACTTTCACTGATACAGTCAGGAAATATCCAACATATGATAAGGAGCTCTATGCCATTGTGCAAGCTTGCAAACAATGGAAACACTACATCTTGGGAAAATAAACGGTCATCCACACTGACCACAGACCATTGGAATTCATCCAGACACAAAGCAAGCTCTGAAATGAGAGGCATCAAAAGTGGGCCACATATCTTCAGAAATTCCACCTGATAATCAAACACAAAAAGGGGAGCTCAAATATAGCTACATATTATTTGAGCCACCCACCAATTACTACACTCACAATAGTTTTGGACCTATGCGGACATGAGACTGCCACTTGGGGTACCCTGTATGAAGCAGATCCTACCTTTGCTGCTACATACCAAGCACTTCAAAAAGGTACACATGTTTCTGATTTCTATTTGCAAGATAATGTCCTCTATCATATGAGACACATTTGTGTTCTAGTTGCAGAGTAACAAAAGATGATATGGGAAGCACACTTCAGTAGGACAGTGGACACTTTGGTATTGAGAAAAATTGGCAGTTCTTAAAGCCCCATATGCGAAAGGATGTGGAAAATATCTCAAATATTAATAGCCAAGCCAAAAAATATTGTACAATTGCTAAGGCCTTGGGAAGTCTCAATGGATTTTCTAAGGTTTGCCCACTTTAAAACATGGTAAGGACTATATTTTTGTGGTAGTTGATCATTTTTCAAAAATGGCTATCATGATTGCCTATAAAAAAAATATATCTGCTAAGGAAACTACTCAACTATATTTTAGTCATGTATGGCTCCATTTTGGTCTTCCCAAGTCCATTGTCTCAGATCAAGATAGCAGGTTCTTGAGCATCTTCTGGTCCACTCTATGGAAGATTATGGATACTAAGCTAATGAAGTCCACAGCCTTCCATCCACAGACTGATGGTCAAACAGAGGTGGTAAACCACTTGATTGTTCACATGATTTAGATGTACCACTCCAAACATCCACGCACATGGGATGAGGGACTTCTTTTCATACAACATGGATAAAATTGGGCACTACACAGCTCGACCAAGCATAGTCCATTCCAAGTATGTTTTGGGTTCTAACCCATGGCACCAGTTGATATAGTAGCTCCATTTTCCACCATGGAATACACACCTCATGGAAGATCTGAGGCAGAAAAAGCTACAAAGTTTATTGAACAAATGCAACACCTCCAGCAACAAGTTCA
Organism: Torreya grandis; assembly: GCA_037957365.1. Taxonomy (NCBI): domain Eukaryota; kingdom Viridiplantae; phylum Streptophyta; class Pinopsida; order Cupressales; family Taxaceae; genus Torreya; species Torreya grandis. Next base: position 3,536,634 of record JARHVA010001019.1, read on the forward strand.
TGACATCTTGGAGAAGATGAATCAAAAGTATAAGCAACGCCATGATAAACACAGGATTGCACACCATTTTGCTGTGGGTGACAAGGTCTGGTTGCAGCTCCAGAAGGAACGACTTGCAGGCCCACATAGAAAGATTCGGCCTCTATGATATGGTCCATACACCATCACCAGAAGAGTTGGAGAAAATGCTTTTGAGTTGAACCTCCTAGCCTACCTTGGTCTGCACCCAATATTCAATGTGGAGCTCCTCAAGCCATATCATCCACCTCTCTTGGACACTTTAGTTGTAGCAAAACTACTTGACATTGATGAACTTGATCCACATATTTTTTCTCTAGTGGAAGAGGATCAGATTGTGGATACCTGGATGAAGACAACCAGAGGACGTTCTATTCCGCTTTATCGAGTGGTCAAAAGGGGCCAGCTTAGCCATCAAGGTGAGTGGCTCACAGAGAATCAAATCAAGAAAAAACTACCACACCTGATAGGGAGCATTGACGCAATGGGGACCATTGCTTTTCAAGGAGGGAGGAATGATCCAGGCATCAATTGAGGCGACAATTCGGGTGATAGTTCCACCCCAATTGATGACGGAACTTCCGGGAGCCATAACTTTTGCACCGTAGCTCCAATTGACTCGCCGTTTGAACCGTTGGAAAGCTAAGAACGAGGGAAATGTCTTGAAATGAAATTTATCTATGGTAAATGAATTTTTACCCCATAAAAACCAACGGAAGTGCCTCAAATTTTAATTTTAATAGTGCTGTCTAAAAATAGTAAGTTTCTAAAAATAGTAATTCCTCGAATTATGTATTGTTTTAAATATTGGAAGTCATAAAAATTCATCTCCCTTGAGATTTTTGACCTTCCACATCCTCCCCATACTTTCAAATTGTGTATAAAGGAAGAGGTAACCCAAAATGTGAAGACAGACATCTCTTCCTAGAGATAAGCATATATTTGTATTGCGATTTTGAGTAATACTACATCTCTTCTCAGAGAATTCATTGTTACTATGTTATTTTTATGTTATTTTGATATTTATCAACCAAAACTTTTGATTTTTGGATCATTGAGACATCCCACATACACTCCATCCATCCATCACCCATCCTCATCAGTCCAAAAATTAAAAAAATAATAAAAAATTCATTTGTCCAATGGTGAAAAGCAGTCTTTTGTCACCTTGGGAAAGTACCATGATGAAAACTAATTCCTGGCATCATGTTTAAATAACCCTAACCTTGGTCTCAATAATGGGAATCCATCATAAAGTCTTGAATAGAAATATGGCATAACTACTTTAGTAAGAATAATGAACATGACTTGTCAAAATTGTTTATTAGATGGACCTCTAAAATAATTTATCCATAATTGGTCTACATAACCCCAAGTTATATTCATATCCACATCATTCCTATCATACCTTCACAAATATTATTTGAGGCATGTGTTTCCTTTTTAGCCTCAACACAACATCCCATCACCAATCATTGTTGTCACTAAGCCTCAGTCCACACCTTCCCACTACTAATCATCATTATCAAGGGTCAAAACAAAGTAAAGTTCTCTTTCCAAGGGCTTATATCATACACTATGCCACCGACTCCTGAAGGGTTCTCATGACCCCCACTTTCCAACTTAGTTGGAATCCCATCCTGGCATGGATGAAATTTTGGGCATCTCATATCTTATATGTATCCCTCACATAATTACTTAGAGCCATCCTTAGTCATCTCATCACTCATGTAAATGTATCTATCAACATCATCATTATTGTCCTATGTTATCTTTGATTGATTTATTTGTGTGATTGTGTGTTTTGTATATGTGTTGTATCTTTATGTACATATTAGCATGATATGTTTGATAAATTAGTATTTATGTACAGCTTTTATCTTGTCAAATTTTATGGGAATAAAGATGGTATGAGTAACCCCCAAATGTTTATTTAGAAGAGGTCATCTCTTAAACAAAGTTCCCTTATGCATTTAGACTAATGTGTCTTGGACTTATCATGTCACTGGCATATAGCTACATGATGTAATATTAAAAAGGATTGCATATGTCTACATCTCACTAGATTCCAAAACCATCCCAATCCAAATCAATACGCATCATATCTACTCTCATCCAAAGTCTGAACCTAAACCTATCATATCCCATCACCACCCTACCTCCATAGTGCAGGAGGATATTCTACCATCAATACTAAGGATGAAATGAACTAAATAGGGGATTAATTTATTCATGACATATTCACCCCATTTGGGCAAAAACATGTAATGAGCATAACCTATACATAATTCATATTATATCGTAAATAAAATCATATCCTACACATGTATGCCATGACATCCCATCAAATATACATAAACATCTCAATACATATCATATAATAACATCCATAAAATCACAATTATATCCCATATGCTTTACATGAAACATCATCCATGATAATCAAAACATCCATAATATATCCACTTATCATCATCACATCATCAATAAAAAGATAAGATAATCTATCCATCATATAAATGTCATGGCATCAAAATAAATAAAATCCATAAATCACATCATCCAACATCATGTATATACAATCCATGTCATTATCACATAAAAGTAAATGTATGCCCATAAACATAACAATAAAATAATATACATGCATCCATTAACATCAATATCACATCATATATATATATATATATATATATATATATATATATATATATATATATATATATATATATATATCACAGTCCAATATACAATATCTACATGGAAACCATGTCAAAATATATAATACAATCACATGAGCCCATGGGGGAAGAATGAGCTAATAATACAAAATTCCCCTATACATATTTATAATATAAAAGTCATGATTGTGGATGTGGTATCCTTGGTAACCTTAGAGGTCCTCAAGAACTCATAGAATGTTGTTAGACTAATGATTGGCTAGCCTAAAAGGATGTTGTAAGCTGGCCTACTAGTACTTTTACCTCATACAAAGTCCTATAATACTAGGCCTCATATGTAAGTAACATAATACTCTATATCACATCCATCATGCCCTGACCCCTCATCACCACATTGGCCACATCCTTGTCCCTCTTAGCCACCTCTACCTACCCTATCAAAGTTTGGATACATCCCTAAAACTAAGACACTTGAGCTTAAAACCTTATAATCTAACCCTACAAGGTGGTAGCTTGTGTTTGCACATGGGTGAGTTACCCATCTTATTAATCACCTATGACTTCAATGTAGTAACCTCTATTTATAACTAGGTCAACTGCCCATCCCTCTATGAAATTTGGGCATGAAACATAACAATCTACCCATGTGCCTATGCTAAAAAACCAACCCTTTACATATCCATAATCTAAATATGGGCCTGTAGATAGTCCTACTCATGTGTGACCCCAATAATATCTAATAAGCATGCCTAAATCTCAACCTATAACCAAGAAATCAAGGACTGATCCTCCTCTATACTTGGTGGTCAAGATAGACTTATTCCACTAGTCCCACTAGTCTATGTCCCAGGCTATACCTAGGACCTAGGTAGTTTCTACACATGTGTCTAGACCGAAGGCCCCACCTATGCTATTGGTGCATGGCTGCCATCATCTACATCCATAGCATCCTAACCACCACCTCCATCCTACCCATCCTACATTGGAACCTATCTCTTCCTCCTCCTTTCAATCCTCACTTATTCCTATATGACTCTCCTCACTACACCCAGCCTAACCACCACCCAAGGTCATGTCAATCTCATGGGTATCTTGAGCTACCACCACAATACATATGTCATTATAACACTTGGATCTAGAATCAACATGTAATAATCCCATTAAATTGGGATAATGTTGTCATACTCAACTTGAGCATCTAATCTCTCTGTTGGTCTCCCATATTGTGTTCTCTCCTACTCATTATGTGAAAATGAATGCTCTAGGCCTGAAACATCCTATATGAACCCAAACTACCACTATACATGATTTGGTCAATATCTCTCATTGATTAATTCATGGTGACCCATCATATAACACTCTATACTCATATACTAGGTCATGATATCATCATCCCAGCTGAATCGAATCCCTTTATAAGACATCCATGTAATGTGCTTAGGGTATAAACTATTAAAATCCTCATTTTAATACCACATCTCCTTGACATGTCTTAAATGTATTCCTAACAACATGTGCCATCTAAATACCATAGGATGCCCATACTCACATGTTTCTAATGTACCTAGTGGCCACTAAATAACAATATGATCCTAGCTCTATATATGCAATAGTAATGAAGGTCAAATATTATGAGCTCTCTTATACGTACATAGGTGAAACTCTATATACAAATGGACCAAAACAATAGGTCCTAGGCAAAAACTTGGTGATCATGAATCATGTTAGAAACTACATCTCCTAATCCAAGGTGGAACCACTATCCTCTCTTGTTCAATAGGAGAATGCCAAAAATAAGAGACATCACTTCTAGTGTCAGTTTATCTAATAATGCCTCACATAAGAACCTATTGATATTAATGCATTGGTCCCACATCCCTTTCTATAAACCTATGCCTAGCCACTATAGTGTTTGAGCTAACTCATGTGAATACCAATCTATCTTAGACCCTCATATGGGTAGGTGAAATATCTTTTATACCTTCTCAAGGGTCATGATCATCACCCTAGTCATAAAATGAAAGGTGCTCATCTCTGAGCTCTAGTGCTCCACTAAATCCATAATTAGTGCTTGATCAATATGAATAGCCATCATAATGGCCACATCATGCAAACCAACCAACTCCAATACCATAAACTCCATTGGTGCCAACCACAACATCTTGTCCAATACCTCAGGGTTCCATAGTCATGATGTCATCATGCCTAAATCCTCCTACACTAGTCATCACCCACCTATCACTACTTTTATCATCTAATACTTATCCTAACTCACCTATCATATCTTTCTAAGACCCCTATAACCCTAACTAATCCACAATCCTCAAAATGTTATCACCTATCCAAACTATCTAGAATACTACTATCCCTACCATGTTAATCCCATCACCCTCACCTAACCCCTATCTCATACACACTACACAAACTACCTTAAAACTCTATTCCACTCAACACTAATATCCACTTTAACCAACCCGACTAGCTACCTAATCTAACACCCTAAATTACCCACACTAACTCATCCAAACCAAATTACTTCATCCTAACCATCTACATCATATAACCCATCTAGGTAACTCACTATCCTAACACTCTAGGTCATCCAACCCAACTCACTAAACTTACCATTTACCCCCTTTTCTTAGCTTTGACAATATCACTACTTGCAAAATACCCCTATTACTAATTTTGATAATATCTCCATTCGCTAATAGTAATATTGTAATACTATAACTTGCTAGTTGTAATATTATAATAATGTGAATCCCATATTATGGTATTGAAATAGCATAACTAAGGGGCTTGTGGTATTAAAATACCATAATTCAAACCTACAACCCTATAACTCGTGATCATAATATCATGACTAAGGGAAAAACCACCAATTTAGGTATTTCTAGAGCGATTTGGATGACATTTATTTCCACAAAAATCCACCTAAAAATCTATAAAAACTAGTTAAATTTGATAAAATATAGATCTAGGGTCTTGTTACTCACTATAAATACAACATTAGCATCTCTTTGGTGCTACTGAACTCTCTCACCATGATGAGAAGCTTAGGGTAGTTGGTCCATGATCTCACCTTAGATCTCAATTCACAAAAATAAGAAGGATGCAAATGACCCTATTTTGGTTCTTTTATCTTATATGACCCCAACCACACCCCTAACAACCCATTACTAACACTAACCATCTCACATATCATCTAACTAACTAATTATCCCAATATAACATTGTATAGGGCATAAAATGTCTAACCCCTTAGCCTCCATCTTTTCTTATGTCAAGAACTACATTGACCTGAGGTATTTTAGGACTATGTAGGAAGCACCTAGTCCTACTTTTCATGCCTAAAGATAAATCAATCACCATTACCCTTTATCATCATGCCATTCTTGGCTTGGTCACTTAGCAATTATATGTCACTTATAACCCCCAAATCCTATGAGAAGTATCTCATTATCTCCAATCAATAATCCTTATCACTAATATCCCCTTTCAAGCTTCCCCTAGCATGTATCCTTACTCTAGTACTTATCATCAAGCTCAAACCCATTCTATTAATCAATAGTAGTCTATCAGTCAAGATACTTTTTAGACATTTATCCATTTTATAGAACCCATCACTTAAGCTACTTTATCATTATCACTTTTGGGGCATATATTTGGTTAATTGGGGCATCCCAACCCCATTCAGATCCTAACCTTATCCTACCCCAGGATTCTTGTTTGAGTGAGCATCCGGGATGATTTATCTCTACATGCTCCCTCAAGGGGGCATCATATCCCATTAGCAATTGGCACCATCTAACATTAGGGTTTTTCTTTGAAAGATCATTACTCCTTCCACTTCAAACACCCTTTTAAATAGGGGAAAATGTATGCACTAAATTATGTTTACCCCACTAATTATACTAATTCCCGCTAATTTAGTCCAATTCCTATATTTCCTAGTTTAACTAGTTAATAATCTAAAAATCCCCATCTCATTCCAATATCTCATAAAATTTTACTCTCATTATAAAACCAATTAATTTACCCATTAAATACATAATAGATCTTATTACCTACTAACCTACTCCCTAAATGAACTTGACAATTTAAAATTCATATTTATTCACCTACCACCCTAGCCATTCCTACATCCTTATATGCCCTAAACCTCATTAATTCCTATATAATCCCTTCATTATCCCCTAAACTAATAGATAAGTCTCTAAACCTAGAGAAACTCCTCTAAGACTCTACAAGTCTCTAAACTAGAAACTTCTAAATAATTTTTAATTCCTTCAAAATTCCCTTAATTTTTCTATAAAAGGCCATGCTTAGGCCATGACCAAGCTAATTGGAAATAATCTATCAAACCATCATGATATCATATTTCCACTCTCATTACATCTTTAATATCTTATAGCTCCCATCGAACCCATTATCCACTTTACACAAGCATTGGAAGCCATTAACAAGTTCATCAAGCAATCCAACATTTCAAATTTATGGAGTCAAATTATTCCAGTGAAAATCCTAAAATGGAGGCATGAAGAGGTAAAAAGGATTGTAAGCATGTTCCATTTATTTTTATTTAATTATTATATCCATTCTTATTTGTACTACTAAGTTTTAGGTTTTATTTATTGAGTATTGTAATATTATATAAATCTAAAATTTGGTGCACACTAACATATAAACTATTTGGTCCGATGATCCCCATTTATTAATAATTAGACATAGTTAGTTTAAAACATAGGAAAATAATAAGGAATCACTATGAATATCTGAGCACAAAGAAATATAAAGTCCCCATGGACAAAGAATTAGGGAAACAATGTGGCCACCAAAAACTATGAAAATTTAAGTGGCCACATAGACATTGTAACTTAATGTTGTGAATGAAAATGTGGCCCAAATAAGATAATAAAGTGACTTTTATAAATCTCAAAAATTTACCACATAATTTTATTGAAAAATTAAAAAATTTCCTACCTTATTTTTAGATGATTCAAGATTTCCTCTTCACCTTGTATGCTCCTACATCAAAAAATTGAGTGCATAAAAATATTTTTCAACCATAAAAAAACTAACATTGGCCTAGAAATAAATTAATGTAATTAAAATAATTAATAGTCATAACCAATAATAAATTTATTATAAAACTATTTTAAAAGATGAAATAAAATAATAAAATATTTTTTGTTATATAATAAATGGATAAAACCTCAAAATATCACAAAAGTACTAATAACCCAAGAGCACATACTTATATAGAACACATACATGAAAACAAAATAACACTTTTTACTCAAATGGAAAATTAACATTAAGAGAGTGATGATATCTTTATTATAACTCTTTTGATACTATAAGAAAACTTTTCACATGGGAATCTACATTCCTACATATCTACTATATGTTATCCTATGAACTCCCACATTTAAAATGAGGATGGTATAAATTAATTTATAGGTAATAAAAACCCTCATTGAATAAATGCATATGGTTGACAAACTTATTCAATGTGGTGGAAAAAATTGCTAGATGGCAGGTGCACAAATGTTAATAATGTGCCACTTGTTCATTCTATAAATTACACACATATTCCAATTATTTATTTATTGAAAATAGTACCAATTTAGATTATCCATTCTAAGTAAAATTAACTAAGATTCATTAAACACCAACACCCTTTTAGTTGAAACCTATGGAGATAAAAGGTAGGCTCAACCTGTGATATGGGTTTAGGCAACAATGCCATGTTAGGCACCTATGTATAATGTGTATATAAATAAAAACCATTTATTATAATTAGTGGGGAATAATAATAAATGATTATTAAAATGAGCCTAGACAACAAAGGCCTAATTAGGTTCTCATATGTAATATTGAGAACTATTGAAAAATTGAATGTATATATGAACACCAATCTATATTACTAGATTACATGGGTAGTTAACCACTTTAGTTAGCATGCCAACATAGGAAAAGATGTTGAATATGAGGATTATTTTGAAATTAAAAAATGTAAAACATATGAAGGGATCACAAAAATTAATTAGTATATATTATCCCCCTATAATCTTTAAATGAGTTGATCTATGAAATAGATAGAGGCTGACATCGAAGAAAAAGAGTTTCAACAAAATATGGTGCTAGATCCAAACTAAAAACTATCTATTTTTTCATGATAATCCACTATGAAAAAAAAATACATTCAATAAAATGAGAAATCACCAAAGAAAATGTCTATCAAAAGAGGTAAAAGATATGCTTAAAATATTCATGGATAGTCTAATCATATGTAGGTAAAAAAATGGCACACACCATCACTTTCTCATAGTTTCAAAGTACATAGATATGGAATGCACAGACCCTTAGTATGGGTCCAAAATGAGGAGCTAAAATCATCATTAAAGTTCTCATCTACATAAATAAAGACTACAAAGAACAAAAGCTAAGAGTACATGATAGTGGAAAATAAAAATTAAGAGAGAAAGAATGTTATTAAGAAAGAATTTTCTTTAGGAAAATTTTAAATTTGAAAATTTTCTAAGATAACATACATAGGTAAAAATGTTGTATAATAATTTTAATTGTAACTAATAGAATGATGTTATATAAGCATCTAAAAAATGTCATATCATGAACATAACACTACATTTGGAGTGACAAAAAATTAGTTTGCCTGAAATAGGCTTAGGTTATGTACCAATGATGAATTTAAGAAATTAGTGATTTAGAGTTAGCATAGGTAATTGTTTATCCATAGTGTCCCCACATGTGAGAAAAATAATAAATGATACAACCATAATTACAGTGACACAAAACCATGAGTGTGGCTAGCATTTGGTGTAGATAACATGTCATTATTTCCCTTCATCTTAGACTCTTAATCAATGAATTTTTGCATAGTAATATAAGTCTCACATAATATTTAATTTAGCCAATTTAGTTTGGACTAAATGAATGGGTTTCAGACCATTATGGTACTTATAGTTCTCTTACTTGAATGAACCTAATTTTGCATACATGTTATAGAATACCCTTGTGTTTAAATTGGTTGGTCATGTCCATACCATAATTAATTGTAAAAATATTTATTATAATATTCATGATTTAATTCATGTATTATTTTTTCTTGTGTTGTTTCATATTATTATTATTTCTAGTCTTTCTCCTAGAGAGTATGGGATTTCTAGCACTTATTGATGGGTGAGGAAACTTTCAAAAGTGTAATGCTTATCTTCTCTTCATCAAAAAATTCATTCATAGAAAAATATGAATATAATTGATCTAACCAATTATCTATTACATCTAAATTTATTTTCCATTCAAACATAGGAAATTCTAAATTCACTTTAAACTTGGGGTGGGGGTTGACCACCAAAATATTTATGTAATAAGTGAGCTAATGGAACCAACTATTTGAAAAATATGACTATAATTGATCTAACCAATTATATATTACATATAAATTTATTATTTTCTCAAACATATGTGATTATAAAGTCACTTTAAACTAGGGGGTGTCAACCACCAAAATCTTTATCTAATGAGTGAGCTAATGGAACCACCCATTTGAGGATTTCAATGAACTAGTTGAACATAAATGTATTTTAATCTTTTTATTGATAATATCTTGGATTATGTCCTGTGAATCATCATATTTTTCCATATGAACTTCATGGAAATGAAACAAAAGGTAATTTGAGGGTTCTTGTGGTTTGATGGTGAGATTAAGATATTTTGGCCTTATTTAATGGGGCATGCATGAACAAGATGAACTAATATAATACCATTGATCAAAATCATAGGATATATCTAGGTGAAATAACCCTAAATGATAATTTATATGTGTTGTATAATGCACAAAATCAATATAAATATATTAGTTAGATATAGATATTTATATATAAATGTACCAGAAAGATAATATATTTTAAATAGAAAAGTTACATGTCTATCCATTATGTACATGGAATAATCTTGAGATATATGCATGGAGGTGTATCTTAATAGGCTACATCCATGCTCTAGGATGTCTAATATCTAATTTATAAATCATGTTATAAATGTGTACACCTATATGAAAAATATTAAAATGATTAAATAAAAATTGTGGAAGTTTAAATGGTTGAGATTTTGTGTGTGAATCTTTACCTTTCAATGATTTAGATAAATGACACAATTTTTTTATGGTTGAAATGTTCATCATAGATCATTTCCTTATGCTTATATGTGTTGGCCACTGAACCTATAAGGGAAACCCCTAAATCATGTTGGGAATTTCCCCCCTTAGAATGGAGGTAACATTATTTTTGGAATTTGGTAGAATCACAGATAAGATCTACCCTTTATAGTGTGGCATGTATGTGTTTGGGACCCTTAGGAATCCATTAGTATAAGTTTAATTAAGTGTAGCATACATATTGATGGAACCATGTATGATATACTTGGATTTATTTGTGCCATTGTAAAAGTGTGTGCAACATCTAGTAGAAATGGATTAGTGATCTTGATAAACTATTAACCTCTATATGTGGTTATATAGTACCAAAAACCATTTCATATGATCCATAACTACCATAAGATATGAAAATGATCTTAACAAAATCATTATAAATATTTATTAATAGTCTTCCTAGAACAAACACTTATCTTGTCTAGGTATTTTCAGCATATTAATCTCCCTAATTATGTGTTTATGCATAGATCACAATTAGGGTGGGCCAAATTGTAGCACTTTATGAGAAACATGTTACAAAATATATTAATTACTACCACCTTCATACCACTTCATATCTTATGTGATGTATTTTTGAAATTTTAAAAACCTAAAATTATATATTTTTGCTAAATATGAAATATGTAAGGATACTTAAAAAACTATACTCTTAATTATAAATGGACTATGGGTCTAAATCCACTCTCGAACATTCTAAAAGTATATTTATAAAATTAAATTAAATTAAAATTTTAAGATAAATGTGAAATTATACTTAGATGTATATTTTATAAGTATATTAGATGATATAATTTGATCTTACCCACTTTTAAATGTGCATGTTTGTAGCCTACATCATCAAACCTACCAATGATATTTTTTTGGAACCCTTGTTTTGATCGATATCATTGGTAGGGATGATGATGTTTTGATATTTTCATATCCCATAAATCATGCCAAAGCCATCAAATAAAAATAAATTTTTATTTTTAGGGATTCAATCCATACTTATAAGGTTTCATTTTGTCATTTCTTAATGTAGACATGAACAATTATCTCTACTTGTGCACATAAATCCATCTTATGAAGAAAAAGAGGATTAATGGATAAAAGGTGATTAAACTAAGGAATAAAATAAAATATAATACTTGATGATTTCTATCAAAGTGGACGCCAAGATATTTGGATCAAATAAATGCATAGGTTTGTGATAAGCACAAGTCAAGCATGTACACAACACAATAGCTGAAAGAAAATGAAATAAAAAATACAAGAATACTTCATAAACACTATAAGATCAAAACCAATATTTCATTGAATAATATCTCACCAAGATAAATGTACATATAGTAGTGCATGAGTAACTCCTCCCAAAAAATATTGTGATAGAGCTAATAATAGAAGAGTAACTCCCATAACTAAAATTTCCCATTAGGGAAATTAATTCCTATTTAGCTGGTCAAACGTAACTCCAAGTACACATAATCAATATTATCCACGAAATAGGAAAAATTAAAATAATGGAAAAAAATCCATAATACATAAATATGGGAAAAAATAAAACCCATACTCTAACACACCCCATAAGCACAACTTAGGTGGGTAGTTTAAAAAAAAGATAAATGGGTCCCGACAATTAGGCCTGATTAGGTACCTAATACAAAGCAATCTCTCATAAAGTAGATAAAAGGAGAAAACTCATAGGAAAAACTCTCCCCAAAAAGAGATACATAGAAGAAGTGAAGAGGCTAGAAGGCCTCCCTAAATATGATGTTACTATTGATGTAGACTACCCCCTAAGAAGAACTCATAGATGAATAAAATTGTCCTCAATGAAGGGTTTAGTAAAGATATCTGTAACTTGCTATGAAGATTGGAAAAATCTCAGGTTGATAACCTAACCATTAATAACCTATCAAATAAAATTCATGTAAATCTCAATTTGTTTGGTCCATTGGTGTTGAATCAAACTCCTACATATCTACATGGTACTTTGGTTATCACAATAGATGATGGTGGGATGCTTGAAAAGAATGCCAAACTTAGAAATAATCCCTGAATCCAATAGCCTCAATAGATATGATAGCATCTCTCTTGTACTTTACCTTTATGGATGATATAACAATATAATTTTTCTTTTTCATAGACCAACTAATGGAACTAGAACCTAAAGAAAATCTATAACCTAAAGTGGACATGTAATTTTGAGTATCACTAGCCCAACCTGAATCTATAAAACCAACCAAGTCAACCTATGTGCCAAGTATTTAATGGATCCTAAATATATAAGAGACCTAAATGTAGTAAAATATCCTTTTGGCTAATTTCTATTGTAGTTCATGGGGTTCCTACATGAATTTAGAGATAAGTCCCATTGTATATGAAATATCAGGCCTAGTATGAGTTAGATAAATAATACTACTGACAAGTTATTAATACCGAGTGGTATCAATAAAAGGTGTATAATATTCAACCTCAATTTTAAATCCTAATAGAAAGGGAGTTAGAGATGCATTACAATCATCTATGTGAAATTGAGCCAAAATATCAACAGCATACTCAGGCTGTGAAAGTGAAATCCCTAAATCAGACTATGAAATCTTGATACTAAGGAAGTAATGTAGAAGACCCAAGTTAGTCATGTAAAATCTATCATACATATTTGTGTCACCATTGTAATATCTAATGTGTAACTCCTAGTGATCAAAATATAATTAACATAAAGGACTAGTATTAGTAAAGAGTCATCCCGGTATAAAAAATATACATTATGATCTAAATGACACCTAGTACAAAGTGAATTAAGGAGGAAGGAATCCATCTTGGTATAACAATCATAAGGGGCCTTTTTAAGGCCATAAATGGATTTCCTAAGTCTACAAACTAAAGATGAATCCTAAACAAACCTAGGTGCTTTCTCCATGTATATCTCCTCCTCAAGATCTCTGTGAAGAAAAGCACTCTTCACATCCATATAGTGAACATCCCAACCATGTGTTATGATTATAGCTAGTGTGAGTTAAATCAAAATCATATTTGTAATAAGTGTAAAGGTATCTATGTAGTCAATTTTGGATACCTATGAAAAACTATTAGCAACCAATCATACCTTATACTTATCGATCAACCCATCTATTTCAAACCTAGTCTGATATATCCACCTACATCGAACCATCTTCCTTCCCTTAGGAAGTGAAGGCAAATCTCAAGTGTGATTTTTGATCAAGGAATAATATTCTTATTGAATAGCACTATCCCATTTAGGTATGCCTACATCCTTTTGAAATGTCTATGGATCTGAAACTAAAGAAAATAAAGTATATAGACCACTATGATAATCTACTCAAGTGTGTCTATCATCTATTGGATCCCCTACCCAAGTGATTAAACTTTGAATTATTTGCCTAGCCCAAAGGGGCTCAAATATGGGTGAGTTAGGTGCTCTAAATGAATCCTTATCACTACCCTCACTATTATAATTAGAAGAAGAAGACCTTAGCTTAGGAACTTGCTCTAAATGATTTGATTCAGAAGAAGAATCATCAAGTCTTAGTGAATCCAATGAAAGAGAATAAGTGTCAAGTGTTGACTCTATGGGACTCTCCTAAAAGTGAACACTTCTCTCTATGAAAAACTCATGTGTGGTTAGATGTAGAAGGTGTGGTACCCCTTTACACCATCTTGATAACCTATAAATATGCAAGGCTTAGTCTGAGATTCCATAGCTTTGTGTATCTTCTTTGGTATTTGTGTCATAGCTGGAGATCCAAAAACCTTAAGGTGCTCAACATCATGTTTCCTTCTATTAAAAGCTTCAAAGGGTGTTATGCCTTCCAAATCTTTGTGAAGAACCCTATTCTAAATATAATAAGCATAATTAATGGCTTCAACCCAATATTGATTTTCTAAGGACTTAGAGTGAATCATATAACTATCCATCTCTTTCAAGGACCTATTCTTGCATTATACAACTCTATTATTTGAATGAATATAAGTAATTGTCTACTACAAATCAATCCCCTTTGTGGTTAAAAAATACTCAAATTTATTGCTAACATATTCACCTCTATTTTTAATTTGAATAACTTTGATGAATTTAATAGATTGTTTCTCAACCAGTGCCTTAAAGTATTGAAAATCTTCAAATAATTTAGATTTTTTATTAATAAAGTAGACCCATGTATATCTCAATAAATCATCAATGCAAGTAATAATGTACTTAGCCCTTGTAAAAGATAGGTTGAAAAGGCCCAAATACATCAGTGTGTACTAATTCTAATCATTGTAAAGCCCTCCAAGCTTTGCCTTTTCCAAATTTTTCTTTAGGATTCTTTCCAAGAGAGAACCCATCATAAATTACTTTAGTGAATTGGATTCAAGGCAATCCTATGACCATGTCATTTTTACTAAGTTATTCAAGGTATCGGTAGTTAAGGTAGCCAAACCAATCATACCATAATTTTCTAACTCCATTTGAATGAATTGGAAATGATATCAAAGAAGAATTAGGTGTAAAATATGAGAAGGTGTATAACCTAGCTTGATGATCTGCCCTACCCACTACCACTATAGTATCACCATGTAACTACTTGATGATGAATAAACCTGGTAAAAACTAAATCCTCATGCCTTTGTTTATATGGATGATTTGATACATTGATAGGACATTGGTTAAAAGGGAATGGATATTTATAAAATTATTGAATGTTCATCCTTCTATTTCAATAAACCCTCTCCCTACAATAGGTACAAAAGTGTCATCACCCAAACTAATAGAATACATGCTAAAACTCTTTAAATAAGAAAACTCAACTAGTGAAGAGTACATGTGGTGAGAAGTACCTAAGTTAATAACCCATGAAGATGTTGAAGCTACAACTACTACAAGAGCCTTTCCTTTTTATTTCTCTTTCCCCTTGCCCTTTACTTTAGTATAATCTTGGGAAGATGAATTATTCTTGATGGACTTATGAACACCTATGTTGTTCTTCTTTAGGAGATGAGTTAGGTGATCTATTTGATACTTCATGAATGTACTTTCATCATGCCCATTTTTATTATAGTAGGCAAAATTAACATTCTCTTTCTTAGTTTTATCATTGGAAGTGGAGGCTCTAGTTTTGGTTTTAGTAGAGGTTCATTTTTTCTTCTTCTCTTGATCCTTATTCTTCTTCTTCTCTATGTTTGAAGCCTTTGCTTTCTCATTCCCAACAATTATGGGTTGAGGTTTTTTGGACTTCAATGTGCTCATATGGATCAACTTATCTTACTCCCTAGGTAAGTCTATAATGAAAGCATCTAAAGAGGGCATTTTTCATGTAGTGCCTAAAGTACTTTTAGTGGCATAAAAAGTAGAGACAAATACTAAATAGTTAGGACCTAGTTTAGAGAGTATAGAAATAACAAGTTGGTTATATTTTTTATTTATCCCACATTATTTCAACTACAATATCAAGGGCTTGAACTTAGTCAGACTCAACTTATAGTGCATGCTGATTAATTTGTGCAATGAGTCAAAAGATAAGATTTTGAAAAAAAATAGGATATCAAACTTAGTCGATAATGTGTCAAAGGAAGTAAGTACAATGTGAGAAAGTGAAAAATTGAATAACACTTTCTTTTTAAATATTTCTCATGAAATATTATTTTATAAAAAATAATAAAAAATATCCACTAACAATGCTAAATTTTAACAATCTTCTTATGCATTACTTGTGCATTAAAAGAAAAGTTGTCTATTTGCCCTTGTTTTAAATCAAGCTATTAAAAAAAAATTAACATGCTAAAAACCTTAGGGAAAAATTGAATAGACTTAGCTTGTTTTCGAAGAAACTTTCAATCTTTTGAAATAGTAGGAGTCATTTTTTATTCTTCTTGACTAACTCACATGCATGGAATGGTATTTATGATTGGTCAACAATGAAAATAGTCTCAACAGGTGAAAAATTTGTATCCATGAGCCATCTAGAAGAAATGAAAAACTAGGGTTGAACATGTAGAACCAACTGAGGTTAAACACAAGTTGATACTAAATAGAGGGGACCAAATATGAGGATATATGGAGGCACTTAAATTTTTTGTAGAAAAATTCATCAAGGCACACCATAAATGTAGTCACAAAGAAACCATATAAACTATGGTAATGGATGTCAATGAACTAGTTCTACAAAAAAGGTGACTTCACCAAAGATGAAAAAACTCCCATAAATGGATTGTGAAAACTAGATTTTATTTACAAATAACTAATGTCAAGATTTAAAATAAACTAACAGTAATAAAAAAAATAGACAATCAAATACTAGCGTGGCTCTGATACCATATCAAAGTGGATGCCATGATATCTGGATTAATCAAATGCACATGTTTATGATAGACACAAGTCAAGCATGTATACAAAATAATTAAAATAAAATGAAATAACAAATATGATAAAATTATGTAAACAAGATAAAAGAAAAAATAATATTTCATTGAACAATAACTCACCAAGAGAGATGTACATATAGGAGTGCATGAGTAACTACTCCCAAGAAAGGTGGTTAGAGAGATAATAATAGAAGAGTAACTCCCATAACTGAAATACCCAGTCAGGGGAGTTACTTCCTATTCATCTGGTCAAAATGTACCTCCAATTACACCTAATCAGGCTTATCCACAAAAGTAGGAAAATTTTAAATAAGATAAAAAATCCCATAATAAATAAATATGGGAAGAAATAAAACACATACTCTAAAACTTATGGTTTATGAGGTTTATGAAATATTTGGAGTCCCCAACTTTGGTATACTTAGGGTTTAACCTATCCATTATGACTTCACCGACAACCATTCTCAAAAAGTATTGCAAGCCAAAAGGGATTGATGCACCAAAATTCAACCAAAGGTAAGTATTTATAAGCCTAATCTATATTTATTTTGTAATTTATTTGATATTTTAGATGTCATATGTCTCATGCATTTGAAACTTTAATATAGTAAATGATTGTTAATTTAATATTATACTTACATTTCTTTTACTTCTAGCTCTTGCTTTACTCCCTAATGGATTTTAACCTTTTCATATATTTTGATTACCACCTATTATAATTTTAGTCTTAATATCTCTTGATTTATCATACTTAATTTACCAATATATTTCTTCAACATATAATGGCTCCCTAGATCTAGTACCATCTTTCACCTTATATCTCATTTAGAGTTTCATGTGTAGTTCCTCATTATAGATCCATTCCAACTTATTTTGCACATGAACCTTATCTATAGCCCCATTCCACTTTATGGATAATAATATTGGACATGTTGGATTTATAATTGTGTTATACCTTTTACCTATTTATAAGATTATTGTATTATATAATCCCCATGTTAGTGCCAATAATAGTCTAGTAAACTTGACACAAATCATAATCCACCTTGTGGGTCGGGTCATCTTCATGTTATCCTCTATTTTAAAAATATGATATAGCATCCATTTTTTATTACATTTTATTTGTATGTAAGACCAAACTAGTATCTAATATAAGGATCATATAAGATAGGAAAATGTGGATGACCATTCTAGATCCAACACACACACACACACACACACACACACACACACAACACACACACACACACACACACACACACACACACACACACACACACACACAAGGCATTGGTATACATAGTGGTTTTGGACTATAGAAAAGGGATATGTTCAAAATAAATGGTAAGGGATCTAAAATGAAAATATATAGATATAATATCAAGTGAAATTCTTAAATATATCCATTAGAGATTGAAGTAAGATGTATGAATAATTAAATGTGTCTTTAGACATTGAAAATATATAATTAATTTATGAGTGTTAATAGATGATAACGTAGGAGTTATAAGTTATCTAAAAGTATCAATATAAATTCAAGGTGATTATAGGTATAAGAAAGAGATATAAATTAAGAAAATATAAATATAACTATGAATTAATAAACACGTGATAATCTATACATGGAAGACTTGAAATAAATCAATCTAATAATACCAAATAAAGAATAAAATAAAGAGTACATTTCTAGGGATACTTATCTTGGGTTTTTTTGTTATTGAATTAATAACCCCCTTAGATTTTAAAACTTCATAAGAAATTATTGTAGGTGAATACAAAGTATATATAAGAATACCTAAGAAGATACAAGATGAGGACTCCAAATATTATGTATGCTCTACTAGTTTAACTCTTATCCTTAGTATGTTTAAAGACCTTATGCCTAATTTCCTTCCCTTTATATCATATCCTTAACTTTAATTACTCTTGTTCTTCCTAAGGTGGATTCCAAATATGATTAGATTAGATTAGATGTATTATATTTGAGAAATACAAATCAATAACTTTATAAATATAGATCTAAATCTTATAAGTAAAAACTCATATTTAGTCAATGTTATTGGCCTAACCAATTACATACAAATGGTTTCTAATAAAAAATAATATAATATACTAATTATAGAGTAAAATACTCTACATTTTAATTTGATTTTTAGTTGTGCGCTCCAAGTTTTGTCCCTACGTGTTTTAGTTTCGAGGCAATGAGGTTTTTGACACAAAACGTGGGCACGAGTTTCATTTTTGCCTAATTTTTGTCTAAGTATCAAAGTCATACAGAACATGCCAAGTGTCATCTACCGAGACACATTATACTTTGTTTCTAAAAGTAGTGGAATGTGCCACGTATCCAGTTATAACTCAGCAAAGCACGACAAGTGTTAGCATCCATATTTCGAGTTTCTTATGAGTTTCAAAAGCTTTTTTCAATAAGCTTTTCTTAGTACATGCGGGAGGCACCAAGTGGAAACTGTGGAAGATTTCAATATGTTTTTTTAAAATTAGTGGAAGCCACCATATGTCCCTAGCTAAAGCTTAGTGGAAGCTACCACATGTCCCTAGCTAAAGCTTAGTAGAAGCTGCCAAGTGTCAACATCCGTAGTTTCTTCATTTTGTTTCATTGTTGAATAGAGACTGTGGTGGGCCCCAAGTTTTGTTTCTAAAGTAAGTGGATGCCACCAAGTGTCATCATTCATGTGAATCTAAAATGAGTCCTAAATGTTTCTATAGTGTAGCTAAAGCTCGGTGGAGACTGCCACATGTCACCTTCTCCAAGATTTTCAAAAAATATCTAAAAGTTTTTATAGACAAGCAGAAGTAGCCACATGTCACTTGTTAAAGATCAGTGGAAAGTGCCACCTATCCCCATTCCCCTTTTGAAGTTACTTGAGTAAGAAGTGTTGTGGGTCACATTTTTTGTAAGTTGATAAAGTTTTAAAGTAGCAGACTCTAATAGATGTCAAAGATAGAGTACCCCTGATACAAAGACATAGTAAAGAGTATAGGTTACATGGAAAGTGCCATGTGTCTTCTGTAAGTGCTATGAAAGCTACCAAATGTCATTTTTTGGTGCCTCTTGAATAATGAGACAATTTTCAAGTGAGGCAAGTGGATGTTTCCATCTATTTTAAGGGTTTTGTTTCTAAAAGCAGTGGAAAGAGCCATGTGCTAAGTTCTTTTTTTTCCCAAAAAGATGAAGGAATTTCAAGTAAAGTGTGTGAGCTATGTTATTTGCCTTAGGGTTTATAGTCACAAAGACTAGTGAATGCTGCCAAGTGTCCTCACCTGTTTCATAGTGAAAAGTGTCACATGTATTTGTTTCAGCCAATGAACTTGTAGGGAAGCTAAACATTTTAGATTCGAAAGACATCTTTTGTTAAACACTTCTAGTTAAGTTACAATTTAGTTAGACCATTGAGATTGAATCTTTCATAGTGGAAAGCATCACGTGTATCTAATTTAGATAATGAACTTGTAGGGAGACTAAACATTTTAGATCCAAAAAATATCTTCTGTTAAACACTTCCAGTTCAGTTAGAGTTCAATTAGACCATTGGGTTGGGAATGTGTGAGCAATATTGAGCCAGTCTGATGCTATAAATATAGGTGCAGATGAGGGGAGAAAGGATCATCAAAAATCATCATCAGAAGAGAGAGAATTTTTTGCAAGAGATTTTTATCAAGAAGTTTTAGACTTTCTTACTGTGGCCAATAATATCATTTGCCTTTGTTTTATTTTCTTGATTTAGAAAGTTTGTATAACTGTGCATGTATCTGTGCCTTTTATGTGACTAGAAAATTAATAAGAAGACTAAGTTATGTGCCTTTGTTGATATTTTTTGTGTTACTACAAAAAATGTCTAAGTTATGAGCCTTTGATTCTATTTGTTTTCATCTTTTACATTGATCATGCATTGTATGCTCTTTAATGTAATTAAATCCTAAAGATAGCTTCACTATGATTAGTATTAAAGGATGAATTAAATTTAGGTGCATCACCATAGTTAAATTTTATTTTGTTGCATTGGTGTTTCTATTTAATTTCTATCCCTTTTCTCACAATACTTTTGAGATAAAGAAGAGCTAGCTTCTTTAAAATCTGGAGGTCGTTTTAGGTCGCAAGTCCCACATTCATAAAAATTCTTATTGTTGGTGTTGGAAATAGTGCAATTCTAAGCATCAATAATTTTTGGCATGCCTGGTGGGACAAAACTTTCTTGAAGTTTCTTTCAAGACCGTATGAACTAGAGAGCTATAAGGAGTCAGAGCTGTGGACCAGTAACAAGATCTCAATCTACTATGAACCCAGGTATTCTTTTACCACCATTGATAACCAATCCAAGAAGAAAGGTCAATCATTTTATAACAACACCAAGAGAAAACATGGGAGCACCTATAACCCCAAGGAATTATGCAAGTTGGAACACTGGTAGTCCTCTGATTCTCCCAGTACCACCAGCCACTTAGGATCCTATTCTAGTAAATGCCTTGAAAGCTCTACCCAAATTTAGTGGGCAAGATTTCAAAACACCTGAAGAACATCTTCAAGATGTGTCTGATGTATGTGTAATACATGTGGTCACATAGCAAAATGTGGCTTTAAGATTGTTAGCAGCTTCTTTTAAAGGGAAGGCTCTGGAATGGTACAGGTCTTTGACCCCAAATACAATATCTACATGGGATCAACATGGAGATGCTTTATTTGAAAGATTTTAAGAAAAGGGTGATAAATCTTCTTTGTTACAATAATTGATTACTATCAAAAGGGCACCATAAGAAGCAATGACTAATTTCAATTCAATATTTCATAAGACTTGGGAAAGAATTCCTGCTACAACAAGACCATTACCAGGTATGGATATAGTATTTTATCTTAAAGCCTTAAATTTAGATATATCACTAATGATTCAGTCACTTGGAGGTCAGACTCTACTAGAAGCCTATGACTATGCAGTCAGAGCTGAAAATAACTTAATAGATGCTAGAAAGTTGCCCCCAAGGTCTCCCATGCCCATGTTTCTAGAGATTACTTTACATTTGCCTCAAGAAGCCCCTAATTCCATATCCCCACCTGTGTCTATGTATAGATTTCCTCAACAACCTATTAAAGAACTTGACCCTGTCTAGACATCTGAGATGGATGATATCAAGAACATCTTAAGGACATTTTCTAATGAGTTAATTAACCTAAAAAAATAGCATAATCCTTATTTTAGACCCCAATATCAAGGCTACCAAGGAAATATACCTCCACCATAGCCAAATCAGTATCAGGGTCCTTAAAGGCAAACTAACCCTCAGCCATTGAACCAATTAGTTGTAGTCCCTACATCCTCACATATTGTTCCCCCTAATTCAAATAGGGAGATTGTTCAAGGGTAGAATAATTATGTAGATGGCACCAATGCCTAGTGTTTCCCTTTTAATAATGCTCATATGCCCAGAGATTGTCCCATGGGTAATCTACAACAAAAGATAGCAAAGCAAAGAAGAATGGATGGATAATTTGTAAATACTTCCGACACTCAAGCCTACCAATCCTCTGGTATGCAAAATTCAGTCCTATGGCTCAGATGTAAGGGATGTCCTTATAGAAAGAAGAATAAATAGCCCCTGAGCATGCTTTTTTTCATGGGTTGAAGATGAAGAGTCAGTATTCTTAAATGAAGCATCTACTTCTAAGAAACTAGTGGTATAATTAGATTACTACACCAGAGTCAAGAGAAGGATGATGGAACAGCCTGAAGCTGCAAATAATGAAATTATAGGGATTCCTCATTTCAAGGTCATCAAAACATAGCTGCTAGACAAGAAATACCTCAGTGAGTTCAGAACCAAGAAATTTTTGGACAAGTTTAATAAAAATTAAGGTACCCTTATTATCCAAGAACCCAAACATTAGGACTAGTGAATGTGGTAGATCAGCTAAAGAGGACCCCAACACATGTGTCAATATGGGACATACTAGCTATTCCTAAGCAAAAGACACTGTTGCAAGAAGCTCTACAGGGCCAAGCAGTGCCTAAACATACTAGTACTAAAGGAGGACCTACTGATAAGGAAAAGATCAAAGACATAGTTCCTCTAAAGACAACAACCCTTTTGAACAATGCACCAGAGGTAAGCAAATCCAAACCAAAGCCTTTCTATTTGACTTTGATAGTTGAAAAGAAACTATTACATAATGTAATGATAGACTCAGGGGCTAGTACTACAATAATGCCTAAGCAAATAGCAGATGCTTTAAAAATAAAGTATGAGCCACTTACTAGAGGAGTTATGCAGTTAAATGGGAAATCAGTGCAAATAATAGGAAAAATTAAATAATTCCCATTGCAATTGTATACTTGGCCTAATATAATTGTCAATCAAGATGTGGTAGTCATAGATATACCCCTTGTTTTTGGCCTATGTTTATCCAGAGATTTCACAGCCAAGATAGGAGGTTATATGTCACTTGATTGGTATCACCTCATCCTAAAAACCAAATATGGTTCAAAAATGAAAATACTATCTGAGTCACTATCTAAGGATCACATCACCAATGAACCATCCCCAAAATTAGAGGCAGCTCAAGCTATGCTAAATAAGGAAGAAAGGTTCTTTGTTGAAGAGTTAGGTGACTGGATTGAACATGACCAAGAAGAGGAAAATAACCAGTTGTTAGTTATGATGCAAAGTGACCCATATGGAAATTATGACTCTACTAGTCTGGGCACTTATGTCATATATGATGAAGACCATGAAGTCCCAAATGTTTTAAAAGAAATGCCAAAGACTCAAGAATCTAAAAAGGACTTAGAAATTTAGACCTTAAATTTTGATGGGGCTAGAAGTGAAAATGGTGCTAGAGCAAGAATTTGTCTTGTTGCTCCAAATAGTGAGAAAATTTTAAGAGCTATCTATTTCCAATTTGCTTGTACTAATAATGATGTTGAATATGAATCATTAGTACATGGGCTCATGTTAGCCAAGAAAAAGGGAGTGAAGAATCTAATAGTAAAAGGAGATTCAGAACTAGTGGTGAAACAAATCAGAGAAAAGGCAATAGCCAAAAATGTAAGGATGAGATCTTATAGACACAAAATTCGGGACTTAATAGAAGATTTTGAAGATTTCAATATTGAAGTAGTTCTTAGAACCCAAAATTTTGAAGTAGATAGGATGGCACAGATTGGCTCACAATTTGACCCAGCAACTGGTCTATTAGTCAACAATGAGTCAGTCAGAGTTATAGTAAGGCCAACTATCCCAGATAATGATGAAAATTAGCAAGTCTTTGAAAATGATTCTCAGGTACTCTCATTTTTGCAACAGTTAGGGGAATTTGCTGATCAATTGCAACCCAAAATTGAAGAAGCATATGGAGACCAAATTATTCAATTAAAGACCAATAAGCTTCCCAAAGGCTTGTTTACTTTAGAAAACCTATTTGATCCAAAATATTTAAGCTTAGAGAAGAAAAGGTTTCAAGCAAATAAAGTAGATTATTATGAGATACAAGTGAGTGAAAGGAAAAAACTAAAGATTGGAAATTTTGCAACTCAAGAGGAAAGGGAAAGACTAATTGACTTGTGTCAAAGGTATGATAGAGCAATAGCCTGGACCTATGAAGACCTTCATGGATATAATAGAGACATCATTCAGCACACAATAGAACTGACTAAAGGATCTAAGCCAGTCAGACATAAGTAGAGGCTAGTGAATCCAAGGATTCAACCTCTAATGGTGGATGAGTTGCAAAAACTCTTAGATTTTAAAATAATTTTTCCAATCAAACACTCAACCTAGGTATCTAATCTAGTATTGGTCAAAAAAATAATGGTGACATAAGGCTCTGTGTGGATTTTAGAGACCTTAATAGAGCATCTCTAAAAGATCACTATCCCCTGCCCTCTATGGAACAAATTTTACAGACTGTGGCTAGATCAGAGAGATTTTCCTTGCTAGATGGTTTCTTTGGATACAATAAAATTTGGTTGGCTGATGAAGACCAACACCAGACTGCTTTTACTACTAAATGGGGAATGTTTGCATATGCCAAGATGCCATTTGGCCTGTCAAATGCTAGAGCCACTTTTCAAAGAGCAATAGATGTAGCATTTGGAGAACTCATAAATAAAATCATTCTGATTTATCTTGATGATCTTACTATTTTTTCCAAGAATGATGTTGATCATTTTGATCATCTAGAATCTATTTTTAAAAAATGTCAAGAGTTTAGAATATCCCTGAATCACAAGAAGTGTATCTTTGCAATACCTCAAGGTAAACTACTAGGACATATAATATCCAAAGAAGGAGTCTCAATAGATCTAGAGAGAGTCACAGCCATAATGAACTTGTCCTTACCAGTAAATAAGAATGCAGTTTAGTTATTTTTAGGAAAGATTAATTTTGTCAGTTGGTTCATATCAGGCTTTGCAGGCCTAATGAGACCAGTAACACTCTTGTTGAAGAAAGACCTGGTGTTCAAGTGGACTACAGAAGGAAGTCAAGCTTTTGAGGAGGTCAAGAAAGCAATTTCAATAGCCCCAGTACTTATTAACCTAGATTTATCTAAGCTTTTTATAATGTATGTTTATGGAGGAGAGTTCAGTATTGATGTTATCCTGACATAGAAAGATGATCAACAAGAGGGAGAACACCCAATAGCCTTTTTCTCAAGGAATCTTAGGAAGTATGAAACCAGATACAACTTTGTGGAGAAATAAGCATATGCTATGGTAAAAGCCCTCAATAAATTTAGGCATATGGTATCAAGAAGTAAGATTCTGATACTTGTGGCTCATCCTAATGTCAGAGAATACATTATGGAAGGTAAGATTACTAAAAAAAGAGAAAACTGGATAACAAAGATCCTTGAGTATGATATAGAGGTCAAACCCACTAAGCTAGTCAAAGGTAGGGGGTTGTGTCAATACATGACTTAAGATATAAAAAAGATGATAACTAAAGAAATAGAAAAGGAAAGTGTATTGAGGATATAAAAAGTTGATCAAAACTCCTGGGTCACAAATAGAATCCATTTTATGGAACATGGGATTTTCCCAAAAGAGCTCTCTTAGGACAAGAGGAGATACTATAGGTAGTAAGGAGTCCATTTTGTTTTAATTGACTAATTTCTTTTTAGAAGAAATACTGATGGTATACTTTTAAGATGCATAGAGAAAGATGAGGCTAAGAAAATACTACATGAAATGCACCATGGAGTCTCAGGTGGACATTTTTCTGCAAGAACCACAACTATAAAAATAACTCAAGTAGGTTATTTCTGGCCCACTTTATTTATAGATTGTTAGCAACTGGTCAAAAAGTGCCAATCTTGTCAATATTATGTGGGGATGAGAAGGAATGACAGTAATGCCCCTTAGTCCTATAATTGTTGATGAACCCTTTACTCAATGGGGTCTTGACTTCATTGGAATGATCAATCTAGTGTTGAGAATGGGACACAAATGGATTCTAACTACCATAGATTATTTTACAATATGGAGTGAGGTAGTGCCACTCAAAGAAGCAACAAAAAATGTGATCCTAGACTTTTTGGGGAATATCACTACTCAATTTAGGCCTCCTCATACCATAATTTTAGATAATGCTAAAGCATTTTTAGGGGCAAAAGTATCTAACTTTACACTAAAGAATGGAATCTATCTAAAAAATTCCTCAAATTATTACCCTTAGGGTAATGGTTTGGTAGAATCAACCAACAAGAACCTAATTAGACTTATTAAGAGAGTAGGGGCTAATCATCACAAAGAGTGGCATAAAATGATTGCACTGTGGGATAATAGAATTATGCCTAAACAAGTGACAAAGATGTCCCCATATGAATTGGTCTATGGTAAGCCTAATGTAATGCCCCTGAGCTTGGATATTCCTGCTCTCTAGTTATTAAGATAGATTGAAATTGAGGAAAATGGCCCCATGCAAGTCAAACTTGTTGAACTCTTAGAAGTTCAAGAAAAGAGGGATGCAACACATGATTCATTAATGAAGCATCAAAAAATAATCAAAGACTACTTTGATAAGAAGACTTCAAATCCCCATTTCAAAGTAGGCTCAGTTGTTTTGAAATGGGATGTGAGCGCTGCCAAGCTGGGTCAACAAACTAAATTTGAGTCATTATGGACTAGCCCCTATAAGATTCATGCATGTAAATAGAAAAATTCATTTGAGTTAGAAATGATGGAGGGTGAACCTAAAGATATTCTTATGAATGGGATCTACCTAAAGCATTTCAATTAAGTTGTATCTCTTATGTATTATAGTTAGATAGTTTCCCTTTCCTTGTTGCTCTATTTTCCCATTTTTCTTTCCCACTCTTCCTTTTAAATAAGTGTTCTAGTTCTTTGAACACGTGGCCATAGCTTAGATAATTTTCAATTTTTTTGAAACTCTCACATTCATTAAGTTTCTCTAAAATATCCAAAATTCCATAAGGTACCTTTATGCAGCCACTTTCATGACGTGTTTGACTCGCTATCCCATGAAGATTTCATAAGATTTACTAACAGTTATCCAATTTTAATGCCATTTTTAAGACTTGATGTGTCAATAAATACCCCAATAACAAGAGTTAAGGCTTAACAATGTCTCATTCATTCCTACATTTTCTAAGAAAATCCCTGTTACCTGTGTCTGCTAAGAAAATCTTTGTTACCTATGTCTGCTAAGAAAATCCCTATTACCTGCACTTTCAATTCATAGCAAAAATTGCTTAGTAAAAGTGCATTCCCTATTGCAAAGCTCCTTACTTGTTACATAATTTCACTAATTCCAAGTATAGATATAGATATGGAGGAGGCACAGTCTTCACAATAGGGTTCTAGGATTTACGAATCCATTGATAAGTTTCTCACAAGAAAATCATATGCTTCGGCCCCTGCACAACCCTTAAGGACCTATCCATAGACTAGAGTCCCTAGAGTTGGTTTTGTGATTGACCCAGCAAAGGTGAAGGATTTTACAGATTGAATCATGGACCCAACCTTTCAAAAGTTTGGTAAAGCTCTGCAAGAAGGGGCACACCAAAGATGTATCTAGAGGGCCAAGGATAGACAATAAAAAACATTCATAATGAGGATATGGACTTCCCAACTAGCACAATTCATTGTCCTAGGTGTGCATCCATGCCCTAACTTAGTTGAAATATGCACCAAATTGTTTCATGTGCCCTTAAATACCATACAATGGGGTCAATTCATGGTGAAAATTACACTGAAGACCATCAGGGACATGTTGGCCCTATATCATGACAAGAAAACCACATTTCCCACCATTACCAAAATGCAGAAAACATGGGCAAACATCAATAATCAATTGAGGTTTCTGAGATCATAATTGCAATTAGGGGAAGATGATACCATTGTGCCAGTGCTACCAATAAGAAGGGCACAATTTGCACAAGCCAGTCAAAAGGCACTTTCCATGATGGCATTCATTTTTGGAATGAAAGAGGATATAACTATCTATGAAGAACTGATGGCTATTCTCTTCAGATTAAAAACTATTGACAAGTCTCAAGAGTATCAACTAGATTTCTCTGAGTAGATTGCATATTCAATGGTTGACCAACTCACCCATTTCAAGTCTAAAGGGGTTTTTAGGTATTCTTCTTATCTATTTCACCTCATGTTGTATCAAAACTCTGGCATCTTTTCCCAATACATGCATCTAAATATGTATGACCCAAGTTTTGGTCATAATAGGACCATTCTTGTGTCTACATGGACACATATCTTGTCTAAAACATCTGACCCATATGAATTTTGGGAATTTTTTGTTGCCCCTGCTTTTTTTCACCTAAGCCTAGAGCCTATTGAAAATACATTAACTCTAAGTGTCAGAGTCCTCATGACAAATTGCACTATTCCTTGTGACTACTTTTTTGGATCCCATCATACTATCATTAGGGTCCATGGTTTTAATGGAGAACCAGTGTTGCTACCCAAGATTTTGACTCTTAGATTAGCATTATTAGAGGTCACCTGACAAGTGTCTACGGTTGATAATGACTATGGCACTAGGAAGAAGAAGAAGAAGAAGAAGAAGAAGAAGAAGAAGAAGGAAGAAGAAGAAGAAGAAGATGTATGATATTCCATGGGTAATGAACAACATGGCCCTAGAGGCCAGAGATGCTGAGCACTTATTAATAAGAAAGCTAGCCTTCTTGGGTTTCTTTCTGATTGAAGATTAATGGGGATATGAGCCAAGTGGTTTCATAACCTTATGGGTCAATAATAAGGTTGCCACTATAATTATGCATGAGAGCCATCCCTTTTGGGAAAATAGAATAAACCCTCAAGAAGATATTCCTAATTTATATGTAGAATTGATAGATTTGCCCTTGTAGGAGGCTAGGCCATGGGAGACCTTTTATGTTAAGCAAAAGTTTTTTGACCCTAAAATCAGAATGACTTCTGGTTTAAGAAGGGCATTGAAGAACAAAGACTGGAAACTTGAGAAAATAAAAGCATATTGGAAGTATAGGCAGGAAGTTTTTGAAATAACTCACTCTTTTGGTAATGTAAACTCAGATGAGAAATGGGAGGAAATTTGGGATTAATGTCATCCCTCTCCTATCTCTAGCCTTGATACAAGCAAACTGCAGACATAGGGTGGAGAGTCAGAAGCTAGAGTAGAATCCATTCATATAGTGCAGGCTCCAAGACAAATCTCATCTATAGCTATAACTATTTGGCCCCAATCTCTCAGTGCCATTGAAAAATGAAAGAGTGTGGTATACTCACCACCTAGAGCTTCTCCATCAGTGTCAGCTTTTGGGGTTCCCAATTTTATACAATCACCACTAATAGTAGTGGCAAATGTTTAAGAGAAAGAAGCACAACAAGAAGAAGAAAGGCCAAGGAAACATACGAAGATAAAACTTTAGCGTGATTCAGAGGAGGTAGAACCCTCAAAACATCAACTACTAAGTACATTTGTTGCTCCTTAGGTACTTATTATTTCTCCTTCTTCTTCTTAGTCTTTTTCTTCTTTTATATGGGTGGCAATCCCAACTGGCCAAATATTATCCCCTGCCACCTCTGCTATGCCAATTTCCCAATTTGCCCCATTGATCACTACTCAGGCCGTATCATTACCTCACTTTTCCCCCTATGTCCCAAAGAGAATACCTCCTCATATTCCCCCTAGCTAACATTTGGCTATTCCCTATGGCTTGCCACAGGGTTATCCTTTTGTGGGTGGCCATATTGCCTCTCCCTCTACCTTCCAAACTCAAGTAGACACTGCTAAGAAGGTTAGGGAAGCCCAAATGGAGAAAAAAAAGATGAAATATAATAAATCTCTGGCTACACCACATATGAGGTCACTATTTGACCCAATCTAGTAGCAACTAACTATGACTCATTTGTCACCAAATGTAGTCAAGCCAAATGAGTAGATGCAGCCTCAAGATTAAATAATGAGTGTAGTGGCTATGGATATGTCACTTTTCAGACCATGGGACAAGGTTGAGCTACTGAATGAAACCACTTATACTATTGCCATTGATTATTTGAAAATATCAAAGAAGCTATAAAATGTGGAGACTGATCTAGCTCAAGAGAAGGCAAATAGTATCAATTTGGCTACAGAGATCAAATCAAAGAATGATGAAATAGATAGTCTCAACAAATAGTTGCAAGATATTATTTCTTATCAGATTCACTAGGCTATTTAGGCCATAAATACTTCTTTGAAAGAAGATTTAACTCAAGAGAAAGCTGCAGTGACAGCCCTAAGGCAGGAAAAGGTAACACTACAGAAAGAATGTCAGGAAAACTTGTAACAAGTCACTCAGTTCTAGTAGACGCTGCTGAATGAGTGAAATAATACTACTACCATATAGGCCCAACTTCAAGCTGAGCAAGAAATAACAAAACAATTGACACTTGAGTTGGCTAATAGGCCAAAGAATGCAAGAGTTTTGAACCTAGTCAAGGAGCTTTATGTATTAGTATGGAAAAGAATCTCTGAAGAGATTACTCAGCTCAAACCCTCTTTAAATTTCCTACTAAATGCACAAAAATTATGAAAAAAGGTAGAGACTTCAGTTCAAGCCACTCTATCCATTATCTCTTTAAGAGTGTTTGATTCTCAAACATTTCTATAAAAGCTATATGACATAGCTGATGGAACATTATTAGCAGCAGGGATTAGTGACAGAATGATTACTGCAAAAAGGGTGAACAAAGTTCTTAGTTGTAACTCCATAGAAATTAATTACAAAGACCTCCTAGATGTTGTAAAAGAGGAAATAAAATACATGAAGTAGCATATTGAAGATCTGGTGCATTTGGGTCTTCCCTCTCCTTTTCCTAATAGCAACACTGTGTTAATGGTTGATGAAGTTAAACCTTTGTTGTTAGCCAAGCAAAATGATCAATCAGTTTTATAGGGTTTAATGGATGATTCATCAATGCCAGAAGTGGAAGCTATCTTGATTCCCATATCCCAGCTTGAATTCCAATTGAAGGTTACAATTCATAATTTGCAGAGTTTTTCACACAAGGATATCATCAACCTTGATTTAGCCTTCCAAGAATTACAAAATAAGTAGGGACTATATGATGCTGAGTGGTCTATTTATCAGATAACCTTACTAAAGTTGTGATTATTTGACACATTTTTTATACATTCTTTAGATTCTTTTTTGAGCAAGCTCAAAATTCCTCAGGGTTGCTAAGAACTGTAGAGTAAAATACTCTACATTTTATTTTGAGTTTTAGTTGTGCACTCCAATTTTTGTCCCTACACATTTCAGTTTTGAGGCAATGAGGTTTTTAACACAAAACATGGGCGTGAGTTTCATTTTTGCCTAATTTTTGTCTAAGTATCAAAGTCACGCAAAACATGCCAAGTTTCATCTGCTAGGACACATTATACTTTATTTCTAAAAGTAGCAAAACATGCCACGTGTCTAGTTATAACTCAGCAGAGTGCGATAAGTGTTAGCATCTATATTTTGAGTTTCTTATGAGTTTCAAAAGCTTCTTTCAATAAGCTTTTTTCAGTGCACATGGAATGTGCCAAGTGGCAACTAAAAAAGGTTTCAATATGTTTTTCTAAAAGTA
This sequence comes from Torreya grandis, assembly GCA_037957365.1. Classification (NCBI taxonomy): domain Eukaryota; kingdom Viridiplantae; phylum Streptophyta; class Pinopsida; order Cupressales; family Taxaceae; genus Torreya; species Torreya grandis. The sequence continues at coordinate 3,569,000 of JARHVA010001019.1, forward strand.
GCAAAAGCTGCCACGTGTCCTTAGCTAAAGCTCAGCAGAAGTTGCCACGTGTCCCTAGCTAAATCTCAGTGGAAGCCACTAAGTGTCAACATCCATAGTTTCTTCATTTTGTTTCATTATTGAATAGAGACTGTGGTGGGCCATGAGTTTTGTTTCTAAAGTAAGTGGATGCTGCCAAGTGTCATCATTTGTGTGAATCTAAAATGAGTCTCGAATGTTTCTATAGTGTAGCTAAAGCTTGACGGAGACCGCCATGTGTCACCTTTTGTAGGATTTTTAAAAATTATTTAAAAGATTCTATAGATGAGCAAAAGTAGCCACGTGTCACTTGTTAAAGATCAACAAAAAGTGCCACATGTCCCCATTCCCCTTTTGAAGCTGCTTGAGTAAGAAGTGTTGTAGGTCCCATTTTTTGTAAGTTGATAAAGTTTGAAGCAACAGACTATGATAGATGTCAAAGATGGAGTACTCCTAATACAAAGACATAGTAAAGAGTATAGGTTATGTGAAAAGTGTCGTGTGTCTTTTGTAAGTGTCGTGGAAGCTACCAAATATCATTTTCTAGTGCCTCCTAAATAATGAGATGGTTTTCAAGTGAGGCAAGCGGATGTTGCCATCTGTTTCAAGGGTTTTGTTTCTAAAAGTAGCGGAAAGAGCCATGTGCTAAGTTCTTGTTTTTCCTAGAAAGATGAAGGAATTTCAAGTAAAGTGTGTGAGCTATGTTATTTGCCTTAGGGTTTATAGTCACAAATACTAGCGGATGTTGCCAAGTGTTCTCACTTGTTTCACAGTGAAAAGTGTCAGATGTATCTGTTTCAACCAATGAACTTACAGGGAAGCTAAACATTTCAGATTCGAAAGACATCTTCTGTTAAACACTTCTAGTTAAGTTAGAGTTTAGTTAGACCATTGAGATTGAATCTTTCATAGTGGAAAGCGTCATGTGTATCTAATTCAACCAATGAACTTGTAGGGAGACTAAATGTTTTAGATCTAAAAAATATCTTTTTTTAAACACTTCTAGTTCAGTTAGAGTTCAGGTAGACCATTGGGTTGGGAACGTGCGGGGAATCTTGAGCCAGTCTAATGCTATAAATATAGGTGCAGATGGGGGGAGAAAGGATCATCAAAAATCATCATCAGAAGAGAGATAATTTTTTTCAAGAGATTATTATCAAGAATTTTTAGACTTTCTTGCTGTGGCCAGTAATATCATTTACCTTTGTTCTATTTTCTTGATTTAGAAAGTTTATATAACTGTGCATGTATATATGCCTTTTATGTGACTGGAAAATTAATAAGAAGACTGAGTTTTGTGCCTTTGTTGATATTTTTTGTGTTACTAAAAAAAATGTCTAAGTTGTGAGCCTTTGATTCTATTTGTTTTCATCTTTTACATTGATTATGCATTATATGCTCTTTAATGTAATTGAATCCTAAAGATAGCTTCATTGTGCTTAGTATTAAAGGATGAATTAAATTCAGGCACATCTCCATAGTTAAATTTTATTTTGTTGCATTGGTGTTTCTGTTTAATTTATATCCCTTTTCTTGTAATACTTTTGAGATAAAGAAGAGCCAGCTTCTTTAAAATTTGGAGGTCGTTTCAGGTCGTAAGTCCCACATTCTTGAAACTTCCCATTGTTGGTGTTAGAAACAATGGAATACTAAGCATCAACACTAATGATGTCAACTAAATCAGAGGGAACTCCAAGAAGTCATATACTAGGTATATGATATCATAGAAATTCACACAAAGTAAAAAAGAGGAGAAAAAGAGGGAATGTGAACCTTTGGGGACAAACTAGGATGATGTCATGGTGATCTAAAAGTGGTAGCAAGAATGAAAATGCATGAATGAATTTATCATAAAGTGTAATGAGTCAATCCACCAATCCCCATGTATTTCTAAGTATGTATACTCAAGGAGTGAATGCATTGATAATCCTTGGAATATAAAAGTGTCAATAAGAAAAAATAAGGTGTATACAAATGCCTTACCTAAATCACATCACATTTCATAATAATGTAACATGAGATGGTGTTTTAAAAAATTAACATAATACCAAAAATATAATAAGAAAGTGTTGGAATAAATGTTGATAATTATGAGATAAATGAAAGTAAATAAATGAACATACATACCCTTACTTAGATGGTTTTAATAATCTCACCATCACTAATTATTAGTACTAGTTGGGGTTTAGTAAATAAGTTCCAAAGTGGTGCTGAGATACGTCTTACAGGCCTATAAAAAGTGATTTTCATTTTTTTTTGAAAAATATTCCACTAGTACCATAAAATTCCTTTAAATGTCATGATTATAGTGCTTATTTTGATTTTTTGAAAGTAAATATAGTGTCAAAGATATGAAAATCTAATGAATCTGATAGTTAATTTTTAAAAGTTGAATTTTTTATTTTGATGTTATAAATAGGTGACAAGGCCCTTCATTTGTTAAATTGATAAATGATATTTTGAGATTTATATGTTCTTGGCAAACCATTTTTGGTCTAGAGATAGTGAGAGAATGTAGAGATGATTATAATTAAAACCATTAGGTCTAGTCATTATGATTATCAATGTAGATTTGGTATTTAAATCTGGGATGGGTAAATGAAGAGAAATGGACATTAGGTTATATATGCTTGGAAAAAGATTCCAAAAAAAATATGTAATAGATTGGAAAATAATGGGGTTTCACGTCGGTCTCTGTCGGTCGGCTTTTAGATTAATATTTTGAATAAATTTAAATTTATAAGAGTAATTAATGTGTCATGGTTGATGTTGATGTTTTGGCAAAAAGCATGGCTAATGACACCTAGTTGAAATGGTTGAAGGAGTAGAAGTGCAACCTATGGTCTATGACGTAAAATATAATATCTATGAATCAAAAAATTAATACATGGTAAATGAAGTCATTTCAAAAATGTTGATGTATTTGTAAACATTAAAATCATGTGTTTTATATGTTTTTCTATATTTTAAATAATTTTTATTTAATTTAAGATTGATTGGGCTATAGATACCAAAAAATTTCACACCATGATTCCAAATGTCATAATTTCTATAGACTACCTTAGGACCCTGTTAGCACCAATTTGACACTCTGACCCCTAATTGAGCGTAACTTTATCAGTTTGCCAAATTGGCCTAACCCAACCTTTTACCTATGTCTACCCTTTACCCTCGACTACCAATAGTTAGGTTGACCATCGATAGTCACCCTGACTATCGATGGTTAGGGTACACCTCTTTAACCACCAACATCCAATCCACTTACCTTGATTTTCTAAATATAACTCATCTAAATCTAGTTGTGAGATATTGCATAGATGAGTTAAAATTAAGAATCCCAGTTCACATCTTGTTGTAAATCTCTTTATTTACCTATAAGAAGACAATATTAAGAAGGTTAAATCCATCTATAATTGTTATCAAGAGCTTGTGCATATATAGTTATATTTTTGTAGGCCAATCATTATTAGAAATCTAGTGAACTAGCTACAATGTTAGAGAACCAACTTGCCACCGCAGCTCTACCAAAATGCCAAGTATCATTACTCTACTAAATCATGCCAAATTCCACCAACAAGTCAATCACTTCTTGCATCCACCCAATTAGCTTTATGAAATATAAGTTCAATTTTTTTTTTTATTATTCAATTACTTCATTTAATTTTTGCATTTAGCCCAACACCAACCCATCTCCCAAAATCTCACTTTGTGATCTCAAATTAGACATTTTATCATAATGGTTGTCTCAACTACCAATGGTCTGTCCAACCATTGATGGTCACCTTGACCATCGATGATGACCTTAATCACTGATGGTCAACCCAACTATTGATGGTCACTATGGTATTAAATTTCAATAAGTTATTTCTACCTACCTACCCCCAACCAAATATAATTTTGTGTGTCCCTACCTATTCATAGACCCTTGCCTAATTTTCTGAAGCATACCCCAATCATATAGCATTATCATTAATTATATTATCACTATTTTGATAGTTTTTAGTCTATTTATTAGCAAGCACTCTCATGTTCAATTTCAATACCTTTTTATTATTGATGCAAGTACTTTCTATTCATTTTATAAACTTAATTGTTTAAAAATGTGTGGATTGATATCCCCTAAGGAAGCTCTTGCTTCTAGGATGTAGCTATCACTAGGCAATCTACTCAACTATCTATCTAATAAACAAATTTGCTTTAGTGATTTCTTATCTTTAGGTCATTCTCCCAATCCAAAGAGGAACTCTTCACAATCTTCTAATTCTATTTGTGCATAATCAAATAGGTTTTCCAACCATACCCATACTTAGTTTCTTCTTCTTCCTTTTTGAAATATAATCTAAAATTCACTGAAACATTATGGCATGCCTGGTGGGACCTTGAGTCTTTTATTTGGGTTTCTTTTCTTTACATTTGTATTTTTTCTCTCTATTTATGTTCATAAATAAAAATAAAATATCTTTTGGATTTAAAATTAAGTTCATCCATTAATTGCTTCTAATTTTAGCTCACGTTGAATTAAGGCACAATAGTTTTATCGTAGCATCACTTTTGTTTCACACACTAAACCAAACCACTTTCACCAATTAAACATAAAAAAAACTTAAGACAAGGCTTGAATATGATTTCATCACCTATTGATAACCTTACCCTTTCCCTATGATCCTACTTGGAGGTCATTACCAAGGGGAGAACCAACTCAGCTCTCTAGTTGAGTATAAACTATAAAAATCAATATATCTTGGCTAGGCACCTGACACCCTTATCATTCTAGTGTGTGAAGTGATGGGGTAGGCCCCAATACCAAGCCACATATTGATTCCCAATATAGATATTTTTGAGCACCTAAACAACCTAAAACCAAATCTAGATTACTTCTCTAGTACCTGATCTACAACCCAACTTCTATCACACATTTTCATAACTTAAGGCATAAGCCAAAAGTGAGATTAAAATTAACCATAGGATTTTAACGTACCTTAGTGTATGTTGGATTTCCTTGATCATTTAATTGATTTCTCTTTATTTGAGTTGTAAGGTTTTGTGTTTTCTTCTCATCTTATTTGCATGGTTTTTACTCACCAACAACAAAGAGACTTAGCAATTTAGGACCCATTTATAGACTATCCAGTCTCCTTTACCTCTTCATCTATGGAGTATATCTCAGATGTTGAGAGTTTTCCTCATCATTTTGATGCTTTTAGTATTCCTTGAGTAGTCTACCAAAGTGATGCAGACTTTATTATCTTCTTCAATAATAAAGCAGTAGCCTTACAATATTACCTTAACATAGTAGCACACCATGCACCTATTTCACAACCCCTACTAATCCACCCTATGGTATGCCATTTAGATTTTTAGGTAGCTCCTTTAGTTCCACCATCACCACCCAACCATTAGCTACTAAAGCATCTACCTTAGTTGGCATTACATATAACACAACCATGTAGAACCAACCCATTCAACCTTATAACACCTAAACACCTCCTAGTTTGACTAACAATTCTTCCAACATAGCCACCACCCAACATTTACCTACCCATACTCCACTTACTATTAGAATACCTAATACCACCACCACTACCATGATTTTCTTTACCTCCACTCTTTTCAAAATGTAGTAGCACCCATATCTTCTACCTTACTACCTATCACTACCAAGGTTACCATTTATCCCTTACGTTTGACTCAACCACCTGCACACACTCAACAAAACATACCCTCTACACAACTAATAATGACCACATATTCATATGTGGCTTTGACCTAACCACCTATAACCACTTACCCATATATGAAAACTACTCAAACCCTAACAAATTATCAATATGTCACTCAACCTCAACCACAATATGCACCATATAACCCTTCAGGTGCACCACCCCTAACAAACTTAATGAAGATGCTTATGGAAAATATGACCACTTTAGAGTCATTCATCTTGGGTGCTCACAACATCTTGTCATATGACCAAATATATAATGATCCAATCCATCCATCCATACCTATTAGGTCATATCATCCTCAATGGGAACTTCTCGAGTTCTCTAAGTTTTAGAGTAAGGAAGACCCCCAATAGCACCTTCAGGCATTTAAGAATTAATGTTATTTGATTACCTATAATGATGACCTCCTTCTATAAACTTTTCCTATGTCTTTATTAGGGATGACATTAGATTTGTATAATGCCTTAACCAAGCATTCCATCTTCTCCTTCTCCAAATTGGCTCGAAATTTCTTAGACCACTTTTTGATCAATATCTCTAAGAAAGTTTCTATCACCAACCTTTACTCTATTTGATATTTTGAGGATGAATCCATTACAAATTTTTTAGCTCAATGGAGGACCTTAATTAATCAACTTTAATTTTCCTTGCCTCAACCCAAAATCATAGATCTCTTTACTCAGGCATGTGTCAAACATATCTACTCTACATTGCATGTCCAGTCTAAAAATTCAACACCTTTGATGAATATTTTACCATGGCATGTAAGTTAGAGAATAGATCCATTGATGAAGGGAAGCTAAAACTCAAGAATAAGAACCCCACCTACAAAACCAATGAGGCATCTTCTTCCAAACTGAACAACTAGTCCAATACTAATACTAGGGGAAAAGAAACCATGAATGTAGTGGTCCTTAAATCCACTCCTCTACCATTAGTCAACCAACCAAATTCCTCTAGTTCCTAAAATAAAAACATGAAGAACCTAAATATAGTAATTAGAAGCAATTCACTCCACTTAGACAATCTTATGCTTCAATCTTAGAGAAGTTATTGAAAGCTAATATCATTCAACTTCCTCCTATCAAACTACCCTAGTAATTTGACTCTTCTTATCTTGCACCTAGTTGGTAAAATGAGAATGATCTATGTGCTTTCCACTAAGTGATATGTCATGATGTTAGTAGGTGTAACACCTTCAAGATCCTTGTCTAATCCCTCATTAACAAAGGGGAGCTCACATTGGACAACCCCAATGCACCATAAAACTAAGCCCTTGACATATTTAGGCAACCTTTTTCCAATCATATACCTATTAATAATGAGAGAAATATGGTTGAATGTTCTCATGATGCCCATATTGTTAACATGGTTCTTAACACACTCACTACTAAAGAACCTATTGACCTACCTATCTATCCCTCACCCTCTCTTCTTATTAAGGTAGTGGAGTTAGCTTGTCCTCATTTGGAAACCCAAACCAAGGAAACCCCATTTATCCTCCTCCACTTATCAAGGTAGTGGAGCCATTAACCCCTCCCTTGGTTGTCATACTAGACCAAGCACCCATTTCACCTTTCTCATCAACCACTGAGCAACATACTCCCCCTTAAAAAATAATTCCTAAGGAGTAAATCCCCATGTATACTCCCCCCATGGAGGATCCACCTATCTCAACCTTGCATCCTTTGATTGAGGAAGAGGATAATGTTACCATCCCTATGTCTCAATCTTTAGGCTTATCTTTTAGGTCTACTATTTAGTGAATAAAACTAACCTACAAACCATTCTCTAGGTTAGTACAAAAATTAGAATTTATCTCCAACCTTGACATAGATAGATCCACCTTATAGCATCAATTAAGGCTACTTTATATCACCAAGTAAGAACCTTTGACCATAAATTTAATAAACCAACCTACCACTTCTACTATCCAAACTCCTACCCTATCAACCAAACCAATAACAATTTTTACCAATCCAATAATCCCTAAGCCATCTAAGGCACCTAAACCCAAAATGACCAAATCACCTTCTTAAACCAATCCAACCAAACTGATAAATAACCTTGGTGCCTTCCCTACATAGAGTCTTAACCACCCATCTATGAAGGTGGAGCTTGCCCCACTAAAACCAATAACCAAGCACCAAACTAAAGCAACCAAAGAGGTAAAACCACCCAAAGGCTTGAATACTTGAATTTTACCTCTGTAACCTTTCCCTCTATTTTGGGACCTCATCCCTCTACCTTGATCAGGAAGCCCATTATCTTTACAAAAACCCCACCACCTCTTTTGGTTACACCTAAAATTACTTTCAGACATACCTCTCTTCACTACACTAGCAATACCCAGGCTACCTAAATTGTAATATTCCACCTCTAGTTCATTGACCCCCTTATCTAAAACAAAACCATCAGCCAAGTTCACCATCTTACCTAAGGCACCTATCATTAAACATGCTTCCAAACAACCTTCCACCTCAACAACCAAATCCAAGAAGACTAAACCTTTACCACCTTTAGCTGAATCCTACTGAACCATTTTCCATAGGTTATTACAAACCTCTTGTTTATCCTTACCTCTTATCAGGCCCTTTGACCATCTTGATTTAAATCCCATCTGGTACAATGACCACCAAGTGTGTTCTTATCATAAGACACCCAACCATGACATAAAGAACTACAAAGATTTTTAAACCATTATCTATTAACTTTATGATGAGAATGATCTATTAATAGATGAACCTCTCATGATCCCTCTATATATCCCACCAATAACCATATCTACCTAATGCTTACCCACTCCTCCACTCTCACATTAGAGTGAAGATGAGTCTACCCATCTCCTACCCTAACTCCTTCTCTTATCCATATTATCAATGTGGTCACAATATTATAGAAAAAGGATAATGGGAAGGCTAAGGTGTCCATTTCATAGTTGTATCCATATTTAACCTCCCAACCAAATCAAACCCATCTATCCCCATCTTCGACCAAACCCAAGGTGTCTATTCTAGATGGCTCCTAATCTAACCCCTTAAAATCCATCAGGAGGGTTATCCTCAATCAACTTCACCAAAACTCAATGAACATGAGCTTGTATGGGTTGATATATACCTCTCCCCATCACCACCAAGCACTAATAAAGGCTTTGAAATTAGTAGAGGTCTAACTTGAAGACCCCTAACCTTTAGAAACCTTTGTTGGTGCCCTTCAAATTTCTAACCTTGTTACCTTCAAGGATTCAAAAATACCCTCTATCCATCTAGAGGACCTAGATCCCCCTCTCTTTTTTACCACATACATGAACCAAACCCACATCAAATAGGTCATGATTTATGGGTGAACTAGTATTAACATCATCTCCTCCCATGCCTATAACCAACTCAACCTACTAGACAATATCGTGTCTAAAATCTTGGTTGTCCTTTGATCATTCAATGATACCATGGCCACTACCTTGGGGACTATTATCCTTCATATCTATTTAATACCCTACATGCTCCCCAAACTCTTATATTTAGTTAAAGGTGAAATCCAATATAATTTCTTATTGAGATGACCTTAGATCTACTCCATGGGTTGCATCCCCTCCACCCTTCACCATTGCATCAATTTTAAACACAAAGGCCATGTCATCACCATCCAAGCTAACCCAAGTCCTTTCTCAACATTAAACATGACCTATCACCCAAATTATGTCATCATACCCCCATCCAACACACCCTTAATATCTAAAAACCAACCTTCAACCATAAAAGTGGATGTCATATCCCTTTCCATAAAAGAGGCATCCACAAATTCCTCTATCCCTTTGGACCAAATCCCCACCATGGACCCTTTGGAATCAACATTATATCACCTTTCACTAGGGGAATATCATCTTTTATCCCTCAAAACTTTCCCTACTCCTCATGAGTATGGGCATATTACTAACCAACCAAGATATGACCCCAACATCAAAACTATTATTCCCTTTAGACCTACCTTCTATCAAACACATTTTGTCTATGGGGAACTAGATAAACCCCTTGGTGCTTCTACCACATCTCTTTCACTTTGACCATTCACTATCAATTTCTCTTACTTAGACAAACCAAGTTTAGCCAAAGTATATGTTCATAGATGTTCTTGGAAAGGATTTGGCCTTGGGTGATATGAACATGGCCCACATGAGTTGATTTCCATTGAGAATAGAAATCCTCATGTGAAACATGGCATTAGATTCGTTCTACCTAACAAGAAGAAAGCTAAACCACCTACCATTATAATTATTGAGGAAGATACCCCCTTCCTCACCAACATCTCCTCCATCCACATATGAGGATGATGACATCATCCCATCTAACTTTTGTTTTCTCAACATGATCATCCTTAGACCCCTAACTTATCAAAAGGAAGGAGCAACCATAACCATCCCTTTGACCCATCTTAAGATGATAGGAGAATATTTTCTTACCATTAATATTGTTTAGTGTTATGATGATGATTATATTCTCACCTATCTTAGTAGCCTAGATTCTTCAATCCACAAATCCCTTCCTCTTGATAATTTGACCATGTTGATTGAATATACCATGTATATCAACTTGGACACTTTGGACAATTCCCACATTATCAAACTTGGCCAATCACTAAATGCTAAATAAATTCAAGACTTCCCCTCTTTCCTCCAAGACCACATCATATAATTCTCTTGGTCTTATAGTGACATGCCTATAATTGACCCTTCCATTACCACACATAACATAGCCACCCACTATGATTCCAAGCTTGTCAATAAAAATCTCCAACACATGCATCCTTATATATCCCCTTTTTTCAAAGAAGAGCTTTAGCATGTTCTATCTATAAACTTCATTCAACCCATTTGACTACCCCAAATGGGTCTCAAATGTCATACCTATCACCAAAGCCATAGGTGGATTATGCATTTGTGTGGAATTTTGTGACCTCAACCTTACTTACCCCAAATATGACTTTGCTCTACCAAGCATCAAATAAATAGTTTATTTTATAGTCAACCACAAGATGTTAACTCTCATGGATGGATTATCAAGTTATAACTAGATTCTAATCACCCCTAAAGTTCATTACAAAACACCTTTGTCACCCCATGGGGAACCTTCTACTATAGAGTCATACCTTTCAGATTAAAGAATGTTGGTGTAATCTACCAACATGTCATGACTTATATCTTTCATAAACTTATCCATAATAATGTAGAGGACAATGTGGATGACCTTATTGGAAAATTTAAAACTTTAAAGGACCATTTAAATGTTCTCAAGATCATATTTTAGTGACTTATCCATTACCATGTCCACCAAAACCACAAGAAGTGTATTTTTGGGGTATTTTTAGGAAAGCTTCTTAGTTTCATTGTCTCCCTTTATAGAATCAAAGCTGATCCTACCTATATCAATGCCATCCTTGACATGCTTCCTCTCTTCAACCTTAAGCAAATTTGTAGCTTTTAAGGGAGCCTTCAATCCAGTCATCATTTTATCTCTAAGCTTTCTAACTGATTCTAACCCTTCCACCACCTTCTAAAGAAGTATGTCTCTTTTAAGTGGAATAACAACTATCAAAAGGCATTTGATTCACTTAAGAGGTACCTTTTATCTCCACCTGTCTTCACCTCTCATAAGTATGACTAACATTTATACCTATATATCTCTACCACTGACCACTCCCTAGAGGTAATACTTGCTAATCAGGATGAACAACATAAAGAGAAAGTCATCTACTACATTAGCTACATGCTTGTAGAGTATGAGACTTGGTATGCTCATACTGAAAAACTTTACTTTACTTTAGTATTCATGGATACCAAAATTTTACACTACCTCCTTAACCACAATACCTATGTCATATCCAACACTGACCCACTCAAGTACATGCACTACAAGCCATACCAAAACTAGCATATGGCCAAGTGGCTCATGCTCTTAGTAGATTTTGACCTTGAATTTATTCAATAAAAATCAATTAAGGGGAAATTCATTTCCAACCAATTGGTTGAGGAACCATTAGCAAACAACCAACCTCATCCTCTTGATTTCCTATATGAGTCCATCATGACCCTATCTTAGGTAGATTTTACCTATCAATTCATCATATTATTTGATCGGTCAAAGTGTCAGCATGGTGGGGGAGCTAGTATCATCCTTATTCCCTTTGATGGTGAACCTCTCCCTTTGTCCTTCAAACTTGATTTTGAATGTACCAATAATGTGGCTAAGTATGAAGCCCTAGTCATAAGCCTTCAAACTACCTTAGCCCTAGGAGTCAAAATAATCAATATATTTGGTGACTCCCAACTTGTGGTCAATCAAATAAATGGCTCCTACTAGTGTAAGAATGATGTTTTGTAATAGAACAAAAAATTAGTTGATAAGATCTTCACATCATTTGACCATTACCACATCTAATCAACATCATGATCTACCAATTAGTTCATTAACAACATGGCTTCCCTTGACTCTCATATACCATCTACACCATCAGATTATAAGCTATATATCATTATCCATAGACTCACCCAACCTTCCTATGTCAAACTAAATTTTCCCACCATTTTTAATGTGGAGGAGACCCAAGCTGACCTTTGGTATCAACAAACCTTTAATACCTTAACCTTACCATCATTCCTTCTGGACTTTCTAAGAATGCTCAAAGAGTGTTTATTTAGAGCACCTCCTACTATACCATTATGAGGGGAATTATTTAAAAATGCAACTTTGATGGTCTTCTTTTCTGTTGCCTACGTAGTCATGAAGCCTCTTATGTTATCAATGAAATGCATGACGGTATCTGTGATGGATGCTTTAATGGCCTCATTCTAGCTAAGAATATCTTTCACCTTAGCTATTATTGGCCTACCCTTAACAAGGACTACTTTGATTATGTGAAAAAGTGTGTTAAGTGTCAATAACATGCCAATTTGCATCATGTACCTAGCCATAGTCTTCAAGTTTCCACTAATTTTTTGCCCTTTTCATAATGGGGTCTAGACCTCATTAGTGAAACTAACCCCCATTCCTCATAGAGACACCATTCTATCATCACTATGACTAAATATTTTACCAAGTAGGTAAAGGCTATTCCTTTAGTCTCAACTAAAGTAAAATATATTGTTGACTTTATCAACCATCATATCATCTACCACTTTAGTGTTCCTCATAAGATTATAAATGACAATGGTAAATATTTTAATAAAAATAAAGTCCAAGGTCTATGTGATGCATTTAGCATTAATTTAAGCTTCTCCTCACCCTATCACCCTCAAGTGAATGGAGAAGCCAAGGCCTCTAACAAAACTCTTAATAACATATTAACTAAAATGGTCAATGAATCTAGTCAGGATTGGCATTTACACATCCCATTCATCTTATGGGTATATTGTACTAGAATTAGGACCCCTATAGGTGCTACCCCTTTCTCTCTTATCTTTGGAGTGAAGGCCATCTTGCCTCTTGAAGTTCAAATCCCAACTCTTTGCATATCTTTGCAAGAGCTTACTATTAAGGATGATTATTGTCAGCATCATTTAGCTCATCTTAAGCTACTTAATGAGCATCAGTTAGCAGCCCTTACCCATCTCCATGTCTATCAAGAGCACATAAAGTATTCCTATAAAAAAACCTTAGAGTGTGGTGTGCACCAAATTTCAAGCTCAAGCAAATATTATCAAAATGACAATAAAACTCAAAACTTGATGGCACCAATAAGAATGGATTGAGGAGATAATTAGAACTAGTAGAACATTCTTACCATGATTTTTACCTTCTCATGCCTACATTACAAGATTCAAATGCATGTGATTAGAATTAGATTGAAAAAGTGACATATTGATATTGGATTGTTGATAATGGATTCAATGGATGGTTGATTATGGATTTTTCTATAAGGTTTCTAGAATCATTTTGACATGGTTTTAGTATGGGCTCACTAATTTGATTTTGACATGGTTTTTTTATGATTTCTCTAGATTTTTTGAGGGTGGAGGGAGAGCTTGCTTATATATATTTTAAAAGGGAAAATCAAGGGTTATTATTTGAATTTAGGGATATGAGATCAATGGCTCTAGATTATCCAAGGAAAATTAAATTCCTTGGAAAACCTCTAGAATTAGAGGTTTTTAGAGACTTGAAGGGAAGTCTCCAATTATAGAGACTTCTCCATCATCTTAGAGATAATATAGGATTAGGTGGGGGTTAAATGGGGGATTAGGTGAGGATTAGAGTCATAGAGATGTAGGGAAGGCTAGGGTGTAGGTTAGTAGGTGGGTAGGTTGGGTTATTGGAATTTTAAATTCCCATATAATTGATAGTTAGAATTATATTAGGATAAGGAGATGATTAAGGAAAAATAATAAAGAGATGGGATGAGATAAGGTTAGTGAATATAGGATAATGGAAATGGGATATTAGATATATAGCCAAAAATAGGATAAATTAGCAAGATAAAATGGGCTAAGTAAAATTAATGTCGACTAATGGAAATATTAGTTGACTATAATGAAGCAAGGGATTTTAGATGTATAATTTTTTTCCCTCTTTGAAAGGTAATTACAATTGGATGAGGTATAATGATTAATGGTATTTCAAATAAAACCATTTCATATATAAATGTTAGTAGATGGATATGATGCCTCATTGAGGGGACATGTGGGGAAGAATGAGATAGATGGCCACTTGAAACAAGAAATGATGGGTGGGATGAGATGGATAGGAAAGGGGATGGAATGTAAAATATGGGATAGAAGATGAATAAGATGAGTGATTTGACTTGAGAAATGAGCTACAAATTAATGATATCCCTGGTAAGGACACATATATAGGGAGGAAATATGATGGGTGTTATGGTTGTAGACACATCCTAAGGGGGAATCAACTATAAAAGAATGATGATAGGATTAAAAGGCCATAAGATTTAGACATATACCAAGCAAGGATGCATGAAAGGGAGAGATATTATCCAAGATAAGAATGATTATTTGATTATATTGATGATGGGTGTAGCTCAAAGTTAAATCAATCAAGATGATGTAGGTGATGATAGAGAAGAATAAATATGATCAAGAGACCAAAAGGATTTGGATTATTCTTATAGAAAAGACACATGAAAGGGAGTGAGAGAGGAGATAGTATCTACTCTATCCTTGTGCACTAAACGGTGGCCAAGTGCTACCTACATAGTCTAAAAAGACCTTAGGTTGATGTATTTCTAACTAGAGGATAGATGATGAGATAGACTATAAGAGGAGGAGGAGGAGGAGGATGATGATGATGATGATGATGATGAGGATGATGATTATACTTGTTATTGATTGAATAATATGATTTGGATGATGAGAGGAAGATGAAATATTTAATATTAGTTAGATGGATTGAGAGGATTAGATTAGTAATGGAAATAAGGAGGATGAGATGATTAGAGGAATGATGAGGGTATGGTGATCAAGCCATCACAAGTTCCATAAAACTCAACATAGTCTAAGTAATCCAAAAATGCAACACTTTATAAGATTCCCCATGATATAAACATGACTAAGAGGACATTGTGCCAAAGTGCATGGGCAAATGGCAAACTCTACATCCTCAAGGGCACTTTTGGTGTCCTCATAACATCCTCATTCATTTCCAAAGAGATAAAAAGAGACATGATGTAAACAAAAAAACTATAAATAAGATATACATGATAAAATACATGCAAACAAGACAAGCAATAGACAATCAACACATACACACAAGTATCTACATGTAGTGTCATAATATCTTACCTAATGATAAGATGAGTGACTAGGTGATGGGTTGGATGATCATGATGTGAGTGTGGACTTAAGATGGTCTTGGATTTGGATAGGATGATCATGGTTAGAATTAGGATAAGATTTTGTCCCTAGTTTAGAATGTAAGGATAAATGATGTGATGAGGTATTTTAATACTAACTTGGTCTTGAAATCAAATAAAAAATTGGCCAAGGATGGGGATGAAATAAAGTTATGACCAAATATTACCAACAGACAAGGCCCTATAAGGATTTGATCTAGTAATAAGACTAGGAGAATATGATGGGATAAAATACCTTTCCTGATAGCAAAAGTGATTGAATGGGTGACAGACATGAAGAGGTAATGATAAGGATACTGATGAGAAAAATCACGTTCTATACTAGTAAAGATTGATGTGATGGGTGCTAGATATGAAAAGGCCTTGATAGGGAAGTGATGGGTGCCATATTAAATTCTTGAGAAATTGATGTGTGCCAATAATACTTAGCCAAAAGGATGATGAAATGATGGGTGATCACTTAGATTAGGTTCCAAGACCAAATGTGGTATTCAAATATGAGATGGATAGGAATATAAGAGATGAATGGAGATGACCACAATTAGGGGATTAGGCATAAGACAATACATCATGTACTATTTTTTGTTTTTATTTTATGATTTTTAGGGTTTTTGTCATTTTTCAAATTTTTGGATTTTTAGGATATGTATATACACTATACAAATGGGGTTACTATTAAATGGAATACCAAGTCTAGCAACCAAGAGAAGGATGGAGGAATGATGGATGGGATGAAAAAGGATAATGATGATGGGGATAGATAATGACCACATCATGAATGAACTAAATGGTTATTTATTTGAGTGTCTATTTGAAGATATGCCAAGATGGTTCAAGGACATTTTGAAAGACACCTTCTAATTCCTTACAAAGGTTAAGACAAGAAGGAAGAGGAGATAAGATGCATGATATGATGATGGATGATGGATCAAAGGATAAGATAATGGGTGATATAGACAAGGTGGATAAGGGATGTGACAAGTGGGATGGATGGATGAGGATATGAAATGAATGGATTTTATCCCCAAGTGTTGAGTAATAATGCAAAAAATTGATTATTTTACCATAATACTATAAATCAATTTTCATCATGGTATTTGACCAAGGTGCTAGAAGACTAGTTTTCACCATTAGATGAATGATTTTATTTAATTTTTCACTTTTTTGACTTTTTATTGGGCATCTAAATTTATTATTTGATGGGAGAGATGCAAGGTGTGGTCACTTGATGTATTATTTATCCAACACCTATTCTATGATGGATGATAGATGTTTGGATGTCTTGGTGGCCTTTAATGATTCTTGATGGCGACCCCTCTAGATATCTAGACTAGGTATCATCATTGCCCCTAGGAGAGAAAATGATGCTTGGGTTAGTGATGTGGCGTATAGATTTGATTAAAAATTTAATTTAATATATGGGACTTGAATGGATGATAGGATCAAGATATGATGGTGTGATGGGTGATAGAGGATTAAGACTAAAATTAATAATGGGATCATGATGGTATGGGGTGATGGGTGATATAGGATTATGACTAGCAATCACATATATCATTAGAGATGTGGGACATGATTCATTTGATTGGTGACATGTTACAAAAGACTATAGGAGATCTAATATGTTTTGATGATGTGGTTCATCTTTGATCTATTTATTTGAGAGATTATCGACTATGTTTTTTAAATTATTTATATTTTCTAATTATATTTGACTTTGATTACCTCCTAGTTCCTAATTTTGGGATTCACTAGGGGATATTTATTTTTGATTTAATATACAATGATTATTTTGACTTTGATAGTCTCTTAGTGCTAGTTTATAGGCTTCACTAGGGAGAGATGCTTGTGGATTATGCTGATGATTTAATTCTTCTTGATTTTGACTGGGGGGATCAAAGATTACTTGATTATGATTTATGACTTTTTAAATATTATCTTGGACCTTTATATTTGTGGCACATATTATATCATTTGAGGAAGGGTCCAATGATGCATGCTCCTATTTGTCCTTATGGAGGGAAGTGATTAAATGATCATTGATAGGGAGAAAACGGTCCATGATGGATAAAGATGGTGGTAAGGGAATCATGAGTTAAATGAGTGGTGATGTGGCATCATAGTATTCATAAGGGTTCCTAGGAGACCTAGTTTTGACATCAAATAAAATCTCCTCAAGATCAGCAAAAAGATCACTAGGACTAGCTATAATATATGCATCCAAAGGAGTACTAGACTCACTCTAACAATATTTGATAGATAAGCTTGAAATAACTCATTCATGACATCATCATCTTGAATGGGATAAAAAATATTTGCCTGGTAATAGATCAAAAGTATCTAGATTATACGTACCCTCTAAAAGATAGGCATTATCAACATCAATGAGGGATGACAATTCTAATGAGGAACCTAATTTGAATATGGGTGTTGAACATGATCCCAAAAAAGATAAGACCTATTCTAACTTGGATGGTTACTCTAATGTGAAAGATGCAATGATGTTAATAGGAGATTCATTGTCCATGATTAACCTCTCAACATGGAGTATTTGATGTGATGGGTGAGAGGGAGATGATGAAGGAATGATGGATTCAAGGAGAGGGTCATGGAAGGGTTCATGAGAGATGGAAGGACTAGGATCATGTGAGATAGACTCATCTTTGATGGAGGATTTTTTTGATATGGAAGGATCATGGAGGATAGATGTGGTATCTGTAGAAACCTAAAACTAGTCACCGATAACCTCCAACTAGGATTTTGACCAATTTCTACCCAAAATGCATAATTTGACCTAAAAACACTAAAACATGTGAAATGATGTGAAAATGACATATTAAAATGTTGATTTTGGCTAGGGTATCCCTAAATGGGGTAATGTAATTTATAAGCCAGCTAACATTGATCAATTTAGTTTAAGTTAAAATGCCAAATTAGTACCTGCATGCTCTAGACTATTCTTTCCTATCAAATATTTTAAACAAGAATTATACCTTGTTATTTATTTTTTGAAACATTCTAAATGGGAATACGCATCTAACACATCTGATGTGGACTTCCAATTTAAATCTAATCAAATTTAGGACCAATAACAGGCATTTTTATCAATTTGGGTAATTTATGCATAATGTGCTTAATCATGCCTAAGAGCTAATTAACCCAAATCAAGGCCTAATAAAAAATTCCATGGAAATTTGTTGAATCATTTGTTTTGGAAATGAATATTGAATATCTTCATCATCAAGTGACCTCATTTCTTGGGAAGATATCCTTAGACCATAAATGCCATAAATGTCAGGATTCATGCCCTTCATACCTCATTAATGCCTTCCATACCTCTACATTGCCCCTTCTTCTAATGTCATGATGAGGATAATTATAAAATTAATTCCAAAAATTGAATTAATCCTCAACCACACATCTCAATCTTCAGATGGATGGTTGAGATTTATTTTGATCAAATCCAAAAATCTATAAATAGGAGGCCTCACAACATTTAGTGCAAAGTTATAATGCAGAATTGGTTCCAAAAAGCTTCAAGAAACTAGTGTTATAATGCCAAATTGAGTCCAAGCCAATCCAAGCCACAAGTAGAAGGTGCCAAGGAGATATGGAGGTTGTCAACCTTCCACTACCAAGGACTTCATAAGCACAAGCTGAGCAAGCCACCACAACAAGAATTTTGGAGCATCCAAGGAAGGTAAAAGACTTTTGTTTTGCATTTTAGTTGTGTGTTTCATTCATGATTGTTAACTAAGCTCTCCCTAGTGTTTAGGCCTAGATATTTTATGCTATTAGTGTGTTTATTTCATTTTATTTTCATTCTAAAACTAACATCATACTAACCATCCTCTCTTGAGTCAAATTCCTAGATCACATAAAGGCATGCCTGGTGGGACTAGATGCATCCTACACATGAAAGAGACCCTTTTGTAACCTTAAAAAACTTATATGAGCTTTTAAAACTCTTGCAAATTGGTTTTCTAACTTTATTTTTCCATTTTTGGTTGCCACAGTTTTTACATAGTAACTGACATCAATAGAAATATCGACATTGGTTATTTGGCTTAACTGATGTCGATCAGCAGAATCGATAACAGTCAGATCTTGATTGGTCATAACCAACATAAGTGGTATTGACTGATGTTGATCACTATGTTTTTCTAAAAACATAGACCCAAGACCTACTTTTCCAAAGTTCCTTATTTCAAACTCAAAAGTGATCAAAGCTAAAGGACATGCTAATAATTTTGTTACAAGACCAAGTGGGATATTTTCTCAAAACATGTTTAAATCACTTTTACATGCTTAAAATTTGATTAGGAACTTTGTTTTAGATGTTTAACAAATAATTTAGGTGTTTTTCATTAATGTTTTTCAAAGTTTGCAACGAAGACTAAGGGGTCAAATGAACACCACTAAACATTTCATTTGGGTTTTAAAATTAAACACACTTGTCAATTCATATTTGTAAGAGTTATTTAATCAAATCTTGTTTGGTAAAAAAATGGGTGTTGTGTGTATGCTCTTCCATTTGTCCCCTATAAGGAACCCTTGGAATCAAAAGTGCCATTCCTATTACAAGTAGCTTTTGGAAATATTGTCATTGATGTCAAAGGTATAGCATTATTGGTGATAAAGGCCCCATTACATTTAATAGTGTTTTTAATATTCTTATCCTGGCTAATGTGTGTTAATATTTATTTAATATTAATGAATATAGTTTTGGTTGCTTATAAGTCAAAAGAGGGACCATGGAAAAATTAAAGAGTCATGGGGTAAAAGATGAAAGAGGAATGGGATGCATTTTCTCGTGAAGAGTCATCTTGAAGAATTCCAAGAGTCACCATGTGAAGACAAAAGATGTATGGCACATTTTTCTATGAAGGGACACATTGAAGAATATGTAAAGTCACCAAGATAAAGACAAAAAAGGAAAGGATGATTTTTCTTATGAAGGGTCACCATATGAATTTTCAAATGCAAGGATATGAATGGTCATGCAAGTTTGGCACCATTTTCCATGAGGATTGAAGAGTAACAAAGGGTGAATGCCAAAGGTCTTTTGGAAAGCTATAAATAAATGATTGAAAATCCATTTGTAATATGCAATAGAGTACATGGTTTGTATTTGTTTTTGGAGAGATAAAAGTAGGAGATATTATATATTTCTATCATTTATTGAGTAAGAAACATTGAGAGATATTTGTGTTTTATACACAAGAGGGGTTGGTGCTCCTATGGGTTGGTGCTCACAAATAATTATTGTGTTGGTGCTCAGCAAAGGGGTTGGTACTCCTACAAGTTGGTGCTTATAAACTTTGTATTTTGATTTGGTGTTCATTCATATACTTGAGATTGTTCTTCGTAGTTTTTCCCACTTTGTATTTTCATGTAAAATTTTTTTGTGTGTGTGTCTCTCTCTCTTATGTGGTGCAAATTATTGTTTTAGTTTTACTACATATCTTAAATGTGTGATTAAGTGGTTAAATAAAATAAATCATATTAAGTAAAAAGATATATAATATACTGATTCACCCCCTCTCAGTATATTTCATGCTTAACAATTGGTATTAGAGTAGTTTCCTTTTGAAAAAGTTTTATAGCTTGAAGGTAGATCGGGAAAACATGATGGCTAGATCACATGAAGTATTTTCTATAAATAAGGCACCTTTGTTTGATGGGATGAATTATGTTTTTTGGAGCATAAGGATGAAGACTTATTTTATGTCCCTTGGATTTAACATATGGTAAGCAATGGTGGAGGAATATGAAGATCCACAGACACTTGTAACTACTCTGACAGAAAAGAAGGCAAGTGAAAATAATGCTAAAGCATTAAATGCTATTTTATGTGGTTTATGTGAATTGGAATTTTTTAAAGTTATGCAATTTAAATATGCTCATGAAACTTGGATAAAACTTGATAATATTTACAAAGGTGATGAAAAGGTTTAGGAAGCTAAGCTTTAGACTTTCAGAAGATAGTTTGAGAGTTTGAAAATGGAAGAAGAAGAAAATATAGTAAGTTATATTTTGTAGGTTGATCAAATAGTTAATCATATTCAAGGTCTTGGAGAGAATTTATAAGAATCAACTATGGTTCAAATTTTTTGAGATCTCTACCATTGAGATATGATGCAAAAGTTTTGGAAATTGAAGAGATGAAAAATTTAGCCAAGCTAAAGATGGATGAGCTTTATGGTATTCTTAAGGTATATGAGATATAGAATAAACAAGATAAACCCTCAAAGAGAGATGTTTCTTTCAAGACATCAAAGAAAGAGAAGGCTAAGATTCAATAATCAAGTGATAGTTCTAGTGATGATGAAGATGAAAACGAAGCTCTATTCATTTTCAAGCTGAAAAAGGGCACAAGTAAATATCAAAGAAAATTGCCTTTTAAATGTTTTAATTATGGAAATATTGGACATTTTGTATTTAAATTCCCAAATAAGGGTAATGGTGACAATGAAGAAAGAAATTGTACATACAATAAAAATTTCAAAGGTAAATTCAAGAAGGGATTCGAGAAGAAGATTTTATATTCTAAAGATCCTAGCTCAGTCGAAGATAGTGGAGTTAGTGATTCAAAAAAAGAAGAGATTCTATTCATGGCTATGCATGAAGATGCCTCCACAATCAAAAGTATAGATGATCAAGAAGAAGAACATGATGAAGCTGAAGTGAATCTAGAAGGAGAACTCATTTGTGCCTTAGAAGAGTTAAAAGCTTTTGAAAAGAATAATTGAAGATTAAAGCTCTAGATCAAGAAAAATGAAAAGGAGTCAAAGGAAATAATTAAAGATCTACAAGCACACTTTGAAGAAGCCAAGAAGAATGAATAATATCTAATGACATAGTTGAAAATAGTAAGTAAATAATGTGAAATGTATGTCATTAAAATTGCTTCTTTAAAAGGAAATCTTGAGAAAACAAAAAAAGTAATGAATGATAGAGCAGCCAATGATTTAAAATTAGAAAATAACACTAATATGTTGAATAAGATATTAGAAAATCAAATATCAATGTCAAATAAGATAGGTATTAGATTTGAAAAAGAGAAAGAGATATGCTAAAGCTCTTACAAAAGAAGAAATAGAAAGAGAAGTTAAGAATACAGAGGACATCTCAAACAAAGAAGGCTAGAGGGAACAAAGCTACAAAAGGTGATCAGGTCAGAGATACACAAATAAGTCCTATTTTTATGGTTACTATTTTTATTGTAATAGATATGGTCATAAAAAATTAGAATGTCAAAAAAGGACTAACAATTTTAGAATTAAGGAGAAGGAAATGCATACAAAGTCAAGGAAAATCCACAACTCTTTTGCTCCTCTATCATGCTTTAATGAAGAGACCATAATATGTTACAAGTGCAACAACTTCAGACACAGCTTGGAACTATAGAAGTATGTTTGAGTCAATCAAGAAGGACCAAAGTTTCAAGGCTCTATTCATCAAGAAGAAAGTAAAGATAGGTTCATGGAAAAAGAAAAAACCTAAAAATTATATGTTGGTGCAGATAGCTCTACATGCAAGAAACAAATAAAAGGCATGGTTCATTGATAGTGGATGTGTGAGGTACATGATAGGAGATAAGAGAAAATTCATAACTTTGAATAAGATCAATGGTGGCATAGTGAAATTTAGAGACAATACTACTACCAAAATTGCTAGAAAAGGTACACTAAGTTTGGATCATGGTAGAACTAAAACTAAAAATATTTTGTATGTAGAAGGTCTTAAGTATAATCTTTTGAGTGTAAGTCAAATGTGTGATTAGGGGCACACACTAAATTTTTATATATAAGGTTGTGAAATTAGAAGAAAATATTTAGATGTGTTAGTTGTAGATACTTAGAGAATAGGTAATAATTTGTATATGCTATCAGACATCAAAGGTCAAAGATGTTGTTTGAGTCAGATTGAAGAAAGTTGGCTATGACACAGGAGAATGGGGCAAATAAATTTTGACAATCTTATCAACATCATCAAGAATCAAGCAATCAAAAATGTTCTAAAGATTACAAAGCCATCTAACACACTTTGTCAACTTTGTCAGCATGGGAAGTAGGCTAGAAGGTGGTTCAAAATAAAAGAATACTCAACCACTTAGATGCTAGAGCTTGTTCACACTAATATATGTTGACCTATTTGAACACAAAGTACTCAAGGTGAGAAATATTTTATGTTGCTTATTGATAATTTTTCACGTATGACTTGGATAATGTTTTTAAATAAAAAATTAGAATCTTTCAGACATTTCAAAGCATTCAAAGTATTAGTTGAGAATGAAACTAGTTTGAAGATTAAGTGTCTAAGATCATATCAAGGACAAGAATTCATGTCAGATCAATTTATTGAGTTTTTTGAAGACCATGGAATAAAGAGACATTATTTAGCAGTCAAAACTCCATAGCAAAATCGAGTAGTTGAATAGAAACATAAAATAGTTTAAGAGATGGCGAGGACAATGATAAATAAATACAAGATAGCAGATAAATATTAGAGAGAGTTAGTTTCTATAGAATTCCATATTCATAATAGATCATTATTGAGAGTTAATAGTGATAAGACTCCTTATGAGCTATGGAAAGACAAACTAGCAACAATTGATTATTTTAGATTTTTTGATAGCAGATGCTTTATAAAGAGAACTGATAAAAAACTTGGTAATTTTGAATCTAGAGCAGATGAAGGTATATTTCTTGGTTATTCTTGCATAATTAAAGCTTATAAATGTTAGAATAAAAGAACTAGGAAATTTTTTGAAGTGCAAGTGTCAGGATACAAGAAGATGCAACACAAAGAATCAGTGATCTAGTAGACATTCTTGAAATCATTGGAGAAGAAGATTTTGAAGGATCAGATGAAAATGAGAAGAAGGAGAAAAAGGACACCAAAACTCCATCCAAATATATTTAGAGAAATCAAAATGAAAGTGACATCATCTGGGACATAAATGAAAGAATTCACACCAGAAGAATGATGGTAAGTGAATCTGAGCAGGTTAATTTCTCTTTGTTATCCAATATTCAACTTAGATTTTTTTCAAAAGTTAGACATGATAAGCATTAGGTTAAGGCTATGGATGAAGAATTAAATCAGATAAAAAAGAATGATACTTGGGAATTAGTACCTAGAACAAAATATTACAATGTGATAAGAACAAAATGGGTTTATAGAAATAAGTTAAATGAAAATGGAGAATTGACTAGAAATAAAGTAGGATTAGTATGTAAAGGATATGCTTAGATTGAGGGAATAGATTTTGAAGAAAATTTTGCACCAATGGTAAGGTTATAGGCTATTATAATGTTTCTTGCATATTCAGTGTTTAAAAATTTCAAAGTGTTTCAGATAGATGTCAAATATGCCTTCTTGAATGGGAATCTAGAAGAAGAGGTCTACATTGAGTAGCCTAAGGGATTTATTCTCTCAAATATTAGTATCCATGTATGAATATTGAAAAAAACATTGTATGGATTGAAACAAGCTCCTAGAGCTTGGTATGCAAGACTTAAAAGTACCTGTAGGATCAAGGTTTCAAGAGAGGATTTCTTGATAGTAATCTCTACATCAAAATAGAAGGTGAGCATCAATTGATTGTTGTGGTATATGTTGATGACATAATATTTAGAGGAAATATTGAAAGGATGAAAAAAGAATATTATGATAATATGTAAAAATAATTTGAGATGTCTATGCTTGGGAAATTGTCATTTTTCTTAAGATTGCAAATATTTCACTCAGATAAAGGAATTTTCATATCTCAAAGTAAATATGTCAAGGAAATGTTGAAAAAAATTGGTTTTGAGAATTGTGCACTAGTTGGAAAACCAATGTGTATAGTGTTGATGCAGTGGATTGCACCTGGGGTAGGACACCTAGCTCCCACCCTTCCACACACAACAATGGAAACTCCCCTCTCGCTTGATGGGACTGGCGAAGCTAGAGGGGAGAGTCTCTAGGTAAGGGCTAGCTCCCTTTGATGCATTTGAGTTGTTTCTGTAAGTGCTAATACAGGTATATAGATATATAATGAGGGGGGTGAAAAGGGAGAATGATTATAGGAAAACAAATCTACTCTAAAAGGGGTGATGCACCAAAATGATCTGACCTTCTCACACTCACACTTGAAATCAGTCAAACATATACATACACTTCAAACTAGCAGAAGGACCAGGTTGTAAGAAGCTTGGCAGGGAGGCTTTAATGGAACATACAAAAAATAGAGACTCACCAAAGGTGATGTGGAAAGGCACATTGTATAGTAACTTCTTCTATTTCTACACTTCTAAATACAACTCTCCTTGTCAGCTACAAAAATGGCACCTTATAGACACCCAATATGTTAGTGTTAAACTTGTGGAAGCATTAAGAAGCAATGACTAAACACAAACTAACACTCAAACATACACATAGATATCTAATCAGGATAGAGGTAAAAATGCATTTATTGATTCAGGTGAAAATTTGCCAGGGCTATGCCTTACAAATGTGGAAGGTGATTTCTCAAATGACAAGCCTCCAATATATAGAGGAAGAAAAGAGGCCTTATGGCACCCTTTTTTACAATTGACCCATCTACCTTTCAGGTATTGGGATGAGGAAGCCATCTGAATATAATGTCATGTTAGCTCCTATCAGGATTTGAATTTATGAGCCACACTATTTGCCTGCTCTTCAATGCATATCGAGGAAAACAAGTCGCGTTGATCACTGTTTGTGCCTCTTTGATGATCACATGGTAGGCACTGTGTCAACCACTAAAATAAATTCTTGAATCGACACTTTCTTACATCACTTGGATCACTTCATCTGCTCTTATGCTTGGCCATTTTTCCTCCTTTTGTTCTTCGAGCTCTTTATCCTTTTTTTGCTTTGTCTTCTTCTACTCCTTCAGCCCTCAAGGGCGATCTTCTAGTGGGTCACTGCATTCTCTGGGCTCATTCCATAGCTGGTGTGCAAGCATTTTTTAAAGAACCAATGGCTATTTCATAGCTTAAAATTTGACGTCTTTGAGCCCATCACCCTTGGACTCTCCTTTGGATTTTTTCTTTGGGCCTTTCTCCATGGGTAAAAAGTCTACAAGAATTGGTTGCTTTGATTTCCTTTGTTTATCCTTCTCGAAAGGGAAAAGACCCTTTAACTTTTTGAGAATGGTCCATCATCCTCAACAAGAGCCCCCTATAAGGGAACATACCCTTTGGGTGGGCTTCTTCCTTTGGGCCTTGGTACTGTGGCCTTTCAGTGAATTCTTTCAGACTTTAGTGAAATTCTAATGATTTAGCTCTTTGGCTTTTTTTGAAAAGTTTCTTGCCCTCTACAAGGGCTCCTAAACCCAAGATTGCCCTCCGTGAGGGTACCTATCCTTTAGCCTTGGGATGTACCCTTGAACCAAGATGTTAAACCAACCCATTGAACCAAAAAAGGTTCAACGGTTTAATTGGTTCAATGGTTCAATGCTACACACTGAGCTGATTAAACCAAGCTGATAATTTATCCATTTTAACCACTTGTTAAACCATTCACTTGAACCAATCCATTAAACTATTAGCTTGAATTGGTTCAATGGTTCGATGCTATGCATCAAGCCCATTGAACTAAGCCTTTGGACTTTCCTTGCTTGCTTTAGCCATTGAACCTATGCATTGAACTGGAAGCATTAAACTAGTTCAATGGTTCAATGCTACATGCCGATAAACTTGTCGATGGACTGATAGACTGGAACAAGTGATGAACTATTTGTTTGAACCCACTGATGAACCTGCCAAAGTGTTGAGCTAAGATAAGTTGAAACTAAGCTAATGAACCAATGCATTTGAACTTTGCTAATGAATTAAGTGATGAATTAGAGGCATTGAACCAAGTGATGAACTTGCTGATTGAACCAATGCGTTGAACTAGTTCAATGGTTCAAAAGTGACAAATCCTCTTGTGATTCTCTTCAGACAAGAGCCCGAAGAAGCTTTGTAAAACCTAATACTCTCTAAAACTATTTTTTATCTGCCAAGGATTACACCTGCTGAGTCTATAGATAAACCTAGACCTATGCAAAATCAAAAAATGAATTGACCTAGAATAGCAGGGGAAGAAGGGGACCAATTTTTGGCTTGTTTGGCAAAAAATGGTCAATAAATTGGTGACTCCCAGGGGAAGCATGCCTACTATGCTTAGAAGATAGTTTCCTTAAAAATCCATTAGGCACAAGGTCAGATTATAACTTAAAGATCAACAATAGCTCTGATAAATCTAGAACTAATCACATAGATTCACCTCAAAAGGGAAAGGAAAACACACACAAAGCTAAGAAAAATACTAACATGTGCAGAAAGCACTTAGGGAAAACAAGAGAAAGAATAATGGAAAAAATATACATGATGGAGAATGGGGCTCTGTGGTAATGCTTAAGATGTATCCCATTAATTGGGATATATAGTTCTTCACCATTCAACCTGGAGAGTTAGAATGCATTATGCTGCTTACAGTGAGTGATTACGTATGGGCCACTCCATAGGGCATCAAAATTTGCATGCTTTTTAGGATTAACTCAGTGTTCATCCCATTTCAAGACAATGTCTCCTTCAGAGAAACCTTTTGATGAAGATTTCTTGTCGAAGTGTCTCTTCACTTGTTATTGGCAGCTAGTCATGGAAATCATAGCCTGGTCCCTTAGCTCTTGGAGTTCGATCAGCTTGCATAATCTAACCTCCATGATAGTTCCTTCTTCTAATTGTAGCTGGTGAGTGAGATCCAAGGCTGAACAACTTGAGTGAAATGGGGATCCTAGCTTCCCTTCCATAGATGAGTGTGTATGGCAAGTTTCCAATTGCCCTCTTTGGGGTGACCCTATCTGCCCACAAGGCTATTTTCAGCTTGGCATGCCAAGTCCTCTGATTTTCTTCCATGGTCCTCTTGATGATCTTGATCAAGTTCTTGTTGGTGGACTCAGCCAGCCCATTCCCCTATGGGTAATAATTAGATGAAATGCTAAGATATATACCATATTTCAGTGCCCATTCACTTGTTTTGGTTCCTAGAAAAGCTAATGCATTATCTGAGATTATGGTTGCTGGGACCCCAAACATTGCCACCAGGTCCTCATAAAAATCTAGGACCACACTTTCATTGGCCTCCTTCAGAGCAATAGCCTCTATCCATCTTGTGAAATAGTCCATGGTGGTCAAGACCCACTTGTGTCTAGCACTAAAGGGAGGATTAATCATCCCTATGAAGTCCAGGCCCCACTGCATGAATGGTTGCTCCACCTAAATAGGTTGTTAGGGGCATGGCAGCCAACTATTACTTCCCATCAAAAAGTGCACACTTTTGGCACTTTCATACCTAGGTATGGGTATCCTTGAAAAGAGTAGGCTAGAAATAGCCATCTCTCATTATCCTTGCTATAATATCCTTAGGATCAAAATGATCGCCTACTGGCCCATCATGGAACTCAAACAACACCTTGTTAGTGTGATTTGAGTCTATGTATCTTAGAAGGACCCCTGAGAGATCCTTCCTAAATAATACTCCATCAACCAGGACATAAGGGAGAGACTGGAGCCTAAAGTACCTTCTTTTGGTCCTATCAAGACCTTGCAGGCACTCACCAGTGAGAAGAAAATGCCTTAGGTCTGATGTCCAATCCTTCATGACAGTTGGTTCTTCTGTTGTAGCTACATCATGAATTAGTAAGATGTATTCCCTTTTTATGGAAGTCCACAGTAAGGTGTTCACACAGGCCTCTTCCCCTCACTAGCTTGGTGATCCTGATGTCTACTTCATACTCCATCACCTTGGTGATCCACCTCACTCTCTTTTCATTTAGGTCTCAGTTGGTCAAGAAATCCTTGACACCAAGATGTGGAACCATGAGGTGAATCTTGTTGTTGGACAACATATGCCTAAATTTATTTAGGCTTCATACTACTACCAGGACTTGTTTCTCTACATAAGTGTATTTGATTTCAAAATCCTCTAACCTGTGGCTAAAAAATGCAAGTGGTTATTCAAGGTCATCACCATTTGCTTGGGTAAGCATGGCAGAGATTACCTCTTCATTATCAAAAGCGTAGAGGTTGAAATCCTTGTTGAAGTCAGGGCTGATCAAAGTAGGAGCCTGAGTAATGGCTTGCTTGATGTCTTCAAAGTTGTCCTTCCTTTGTGATGTTCACTTGAACTCCTCACCCTTCCTCAGCATAGAGGTCAGTGACTTGACTATCTTTGGGAAATTTGAGATGAATCTCTGAATGAAATTTATCCTACTGAAGATGCTCTGTAGGCCTTTCTTGTGCTTAGGTAGGGACATCTCTAGGATAGAATGAACTCTCTCAGGGTTAATGGATAAGCCCTCCTTGGACACAATATGGCCAAGGAGTTTCCCCTCATGAAAAGTAAACATGCATTTCTTTAGGTTAAGAGAGATGCTGAACTCTCTACACCTCTCAAAGATTTACTTGAGGTGTTTCATGTGTTGGCTCACTTCCTTGGAGAATATTGTCACATCATCAAGGTATACCAACACATCATTGTTTATCAAGCCTCAAAAAGCCATGTCCATGGCTCGCTAAAAGGTAGTACTAGCATTAGACAACTCAAATGGCATCTTCTTGTAGGAAAACATTTCCCATTTAGTAGTGAAGGCTATTTTGTGCTGGTCACAGCCTTGCACAAAAATTTGATTATATCCTAAATATCCAACCAGGAGGGAGAAATGCTCATTGCCTATTGTCTTCTGAAGGATCTGCTCCATGCTTGAGAGAGGGTAATGGTCTTTCAAAGAGACTTTATTAAGGTCTCTAAAATCAACATATTACCTAATCTCCCCATTCTTCTTTTAGACAGGAACAATATTGGTTAGCTAGGAGGAATGTTTGATTGGAAATATAATCCCAGACTCAATCAATTTGGCTAGTTCCTTCTACATGAGAGGCTCAATCATTGGGTTGGTAGGTCTCTGCTTCTATGTGATTGGCCTAATGCCTTCTAATTTGATGGTGTGTTCAGTGAGTCTTGGGTTGAAACCCTTCAAATTGATGTAATCCCAAGTGAAAACATTAGAAAACTCCTGACACAACAAAATGAAAGTCCACCTTTCTTGAATTGTGAAGACTTTTCTGAGTGCAAGTAGCTTATCCTTAAAGATCTCAATCTTCTCATAATTCTCCTCCTTAGTTGTGATGCATGCCTTATTGCTTCTTAAGTGGTCATCTCCATTGAAGATACTCTCTAGAGTGACCAAACCTTTAGGGAGCTTATTATTCTTTAGTTGAACAATCTAGTTGCCATATTGCTATTGCGTCTTTGCTTGGTTCTTTGTTGCGAACTCAGCTTCTTCCTACAAGAAGAATGCTATTTGCTAGTCATTGTTGAAGACCTACTAGTTTGTAATGTTGTTAGGGATAGAGGGCTAAACTACCACCTTCAAGTAGCATGAACCGTAGTCTCAACTTATCTCCTTGGAAACATCAAATTGAGCACCAATTACTGCTAGCCTATCTACTTTTTTGTTCTACTCTCTAAGGATGGAGGTGATATTGAAAGCAAGGAAATATTACACCAAGTCCTAGACCCTATGCTTTTAGGACTTTAGCAAAGAATTTTTTATCAGATTCTAGCCTCTCACCTGATTTACAATCAACTCACTGTCACCCAAAACTTGCAACTCCTTGATTCCTCTTTTCTTTGCCCATTCCAGACCATGGATAAGGGACTTGTATTCTGCAACATTACTTGTGCAAGAAAATTAGAAACAAAAAAACAAAAAGTATCTCTCCTTTGAAGGGGAGACTAACATCACTCCACCACTAGCTCCCAACCTACTTTTAGAACCATCAAAGTACAATTGCCATAGACCTAGGTCCTCTTGGCTTGCCTTCATTATATTTGGTATGAAGGAACCCTCTTCATGTATGTAGTAGACTCCAAGGCCTACCTCCTCTATGAACTTGTAAGGGTCATGCTCAAAGTTATCACTTCCCCATTCATCCAAGAGTAGGTCTGTAACTCCTTCAAGAGCAGAGGATGGAGATTGGTCTATTTGGGACTCTTCTTGGTTGATAATGGTGTAGCTGACATTTGCTACCTTAAGAGAATATGGTTCTAGATGGTCCTTGTGGAGTGCTTTAGATTCAATCTTTACCTTGGTCTTATACTTGGTTCTAAAAATCAGATAAGACCAATTCGCTGCTAGATAGCCACCTATCTTGGATGTGAAGTCCCTGAATAAGCAAATGGCAAAATAAGGGGGAACATCTGCCACTACTATATCATGGGGAACTGAGAAAGTCAGGCAAGCATGTAATGTCAAGCTCAAACCCTTCATTATCCCAACTATCTTTATAGGCATCCCATCTAGCTGTAAGACTCCCTTATTCATCTCTTCATATTTTAGTCCCAGCTTGTTAGCTATACACTTGGGCATTACTAAGGTACTAGCCCCACTGTCAGTGATGCAATTGTGCACCAAGAAATCTCCTATGACCAAGGACATATATAAAGGGGTAATTTTCTCTTCTTTCTTGACCTAGCCTGAGGTGGAAGGTTGTCCATTCATCATCAAGACATTATCAGTCCTTGCTAGGATAGCTCATTGATCCATCTCATGTAATTCCTTTTGTAGCATGTCCTTGTGTCCTGACAGAGATAATGAATCCCATAAAGAGATGTTCATATGCAGCTTCCTCATTTGGTCCACCACATTGACTTGAGGACTACCTCCCTTCAAGCTTTCTTTGGGGCTAATTCTAACTTGAGGTGCAAGCTGAGGGACTGAAGGTACAAATAGTGGTCTAAAGTTTGGGACCTTTTGATTTGAGTGTGATGGAGAAGGTGTTTCTACCATTTGGGTAGTAGCTTGGGCTTCTCCCATTGCTCTCCTCTTGAATCTTGTGTTGGTTGGAACATAGTCAACCTGATTGTCTGTAGCACCCACATAATTGATTGCATAAAACTCACCTTCTAGGTGGTTTATAAGAGTAGAGTTAGGCTGACTCTAACTATTGCTTGTGATGGGTTGCATTAGAGCCTCAAAGACTTGGGAATGAGTGGCTACCTAGTTTTCTTGCACATTTGGGTAATAACCCATCACCTCATTTGTATAAACAACTTTCTCTTAGCCATATCCTATGGTTGCACAACTTGGTTATTCCTGCACCAGATTGTTTTGAATGGGCACCATAGCCTTAGATGATGAAGGGGTGCCTGGGTTGTAGCCTTGGAAAGGTTTGGTCTGAGTAAGCTGACCTTATCCTTGATTATAATTTTTGAAATGGGGTCTTGGAGCTTGACCATACTACTGGTATCCTTGGTTTGGTCTGTTGCTTTGAGTTTGCTGCCTTTTAAGAGCTACAAGTTCATTTGACATACTCTGCAATAGACTCTTAACTTCATGAAGCTCATTGGATGGAGTAGCAAATAGTTTCTCTATGCTAGGTAGAGGAGCCAATGTGAGAGCAATGGCTTGAATTAGAGGTAGCATTTTTGGGAAAAGTGCCATATGGGGTTTAGGGGTTATTTTCCCAACCTGTACTAAGCAATTTTTAACTGCTATGGCTATGTCATAGGTAGCAGGTAGCACATGCCCTCCCATGGATTGTATCATAACAATAATATCACTATTTCATGCTCTTAAATAATATAGGAAAGCATAGCTAGTAGTCAGTCTTACCAGAATAGGGATTCTATCCCATGTCTTTTGAAACCACGTGTTGAAATCCTACATATATTCATGTGGGGATCTTTTCATGGTCGTCAGCTTCTCAGCAAGTGAGAGGTGGTCTCTCTTTTCTCCAAAATAGTCTATCAATTGAGTACACAATTCATTCCAAGAATGGATTGAATTTATAGGCAAAGTCATGTACCAGTCAAGAGCTTTGCCCTTGAGAGACAATGCCAACAATCTGATTGTGATATTTTCCTCCATGACATTGTGAATATTGTAGAGGTTAGCAATATTTCTATTATGCTTGAAGACTATAATGGGCTCCTCTCCATCAAAAAAAGGCACATTTTTTAGGGCTGCTCCCAAAATTAGGTCATAACATGGGAGATTCAAGGGGCTCTAACCATGAAAAGCCATAAAGGGTAATGCCATAGCTGGGATGGGATGTAACTAAGGCCTTGCTATGTATACATTCATTACAATAGGTTTGGGAGGGTGGTTTGCTAAATAAGGATGGGTCTTCTCAAACCTCAGTCTTTTAGCTGAGTTCAAAGGCAATTCAACAAATTTGAAAGGGACACCCTTAGAATCAGACCGTGTGGTGACTTTACGCATAGGAAGTCAGACTGGTCTTTGATTAGGAAATGAATTTCTTACCAGTCAAGTCACCAAATGCTATAAATAGTTGACTTTCTATAACAGGACCAACATCAATCCTGGAACCTTACTAAGTTGTAAAATTGGGTCCCACCGGGCATGATATAAATTGTTGATGTAGTGGATTACACCCAGGGGCAGAACGCCTAGTTCCCGCCCTTCCACACGCAATAATGGAAACTCCCCTCTCACTTATGGGACCAGTGAAGCTGGAAGGGAGAGTCTCTAGGTAAGGGATAACTCCCTTTGATGCATCTGACTTATTTTAGTAAGTGTTAATATAGGTATATAGATATATAATGAGGGGGGTGAAAAGGGAGAATTATTACAGGAAAACAAATCTACTCTAAAAGGGGTGATGCACCAAAATGATCTAACCTTCTCACACTCATGCTTGAAATCAGATAAACACATACATACACTTTAAACTGGTAGAAGGACTAGGCTACAAGAAGCTTGGCAGGGAGGAGTTAATGGAACATACAAAAAATAGAGACTCACCAAAGGTGCTATGGAAAGGCACACTGTATAGTAACTTCTTCTATTTCTACACTTCCAAATACAACTCTCCTTATCAACTATAAAAATGGCACCTTATAGACACCAAGTATGTTGGTGTTAAACCTGTGGAAGCATTAAGAAGCAATGACTAAACACAAACTAACACTCAGACATACACAGAGATATCTAACTAGGATAGAGGTAAAAATGCATTTATTGATTCAGGTGAAAATTTGCCAGGGCTACGTCTTACAAATGTGGAAGATGATTTCTCAAATGATAAGTCTCTAATATATAGAGTAAGAAAAGAGGCCTTTTAGCACCCTTTTTTACAAGTGACCCATGTGCCTTTTGAGCATTGGGATGAGGAAGCTATCTAAATATAATGTTGTGTTAGCTCTTGTCAATATTTGAATTTATGAGCCACACTATTCTCCTGCTCTTCAATGCATATCGAAGAAAACAAGTTGCGTTGATCATTGTTTGTGCCTCTTTGATGATCGCATGGTAGGCACTATGTCAACCACTAAAATAATTTCTTGAATTGACACTTTCTTGCATCACTTGGATCGCTTCATCTGCTCATGCGCTTGGCCATTTTGCCTCCTTTTGTTCTTTAGGCTCTTTGTCCTTTTCTTGCTTTGTCTTCTTCTACTCCTGCAGCTCTCAGGGGCGATCTTCTGGCAGGTCGCTGCATTCTCTAGGCTCATTCCATAGCTGGTGCGCAAGCATTTTTTAAAGAACCAATGGCTATTTCATAGCTTAAAATTTAACATCCTCAGGCCTGTCACCCTTGGACTCTCCTTCAGCTTTTTTTCTTTGGGCCTTTTTTCATGGGCAAAAAGTCCATGGGAATTGGCTACTTTGATTTCCTTTGTTTATCCTTCCCAAAAGGGAAAAGACCCTTCAGCTTTTTGATAATGGTCCATCATCCTTAGCAAGAGCCCCCTATAAGGGCACATACTCTTTAGGTGGGCTTCTTCCTTTGGGCCCTATTACTGTGGCCTTTCAGTGAATTCCTTCAAAATTTAGTGAAATTTTGATTATTTACCTCTTTGGCTTCGTTTGAAAAGTTTCTTACCCTCTACAAGGGCTCTTAAACCCAAGACTACCCTCTATGAGGGTACCTATCCTTCGGCCTTGGGACACACCCTTGAACCAAGTCATTGAACCAACCCATTGAACCAAAAAAGGTTCAATGATTCAATTGGTTCAACGGTTCAACGTTGTGTGCTGAGCTGATTGAACCAAGATGATAATTTGTCCATTTGAAACACTTGTTGAACCATTCACTTGAACCAATCCATTAAACTATTAGCTTGAATTAGTTTAATGGTTTGATGCTGCACACCAAGCCCATTGAACTAAGCCTTTGAACTTTCCTTGCTCACTTCATCTGTTGAACCTATGCATTAAACTAGAGGCATTGAACCAAGCGATTAAACTAGTTCAACGGTTCAATGCTATCTGCCGATAAACTTGCCGATGGACTGATAGACTAGAATAAGTGATGAACTATTTTTTTGAACCTACTAATGAACTTGCTAAAGTGTTGAGCTAAGCTAAGTTGAAACTAAGCTGATGAACCAAGGTATTTGAACTTTGCCGATGAATTAAGTGATGAACTGGAGGTATTGAACCAAGCTGATTGAACCAAGTGATGAACTCGCTGATTGAACCAAGGCATTGAACCAAGGTGTTGAACTAGTTTAATAGTTCAAAAGTGACAACTCCTCTTGTGATTTTCTTCAAACAAGAGCCTAAAGAAGCTTTGTAAAACCCAATACTCTCTGAAACTGATTTCTTATCTACTAAGGATTACACCTGCTGAGTATATAGATAAACTTGGACCTATGCAAAATCAAAAAATGAATTGACCTAGAATAACATGGGAAGAAGGGGACTGATTTTTGGCCTATTTGGCAAAAAATGGACAACGTATAGAAAATAAGGTGAGCAAGGATGAAGATTCACTTGTTATAAATCAATATTTTTATAGATCTATTATTGGTAGTCTTTTATATTTGATAATATCAAGGCTAGACATCATGCATATAGTAGGTATGGTTGTAAGATATCATTCATCTCTAAAATATAGTCATGTTTAGTTTGTGAAGAGAATATTCAGATATATCAAGGGGACGTTAGATTACAGATTATGGTATCCCACATGGAAAGATTTCACTTTGGTTGCTTATACAAATTTAGATTGCGTAGGGTGCTTGGATGATAGAAAGAGTACAAGTGGAGGAGTTTTATTTCTTGTTGAAATCTTAGTATCATGGCTAAGCAAAAAGTAGAATTTAGTATCACTTTCTATAGCTGAAGTAGAATATATTGTAGTGGTATTGTGTTTTACTCAAGTGTTTTGGATGAAGCAGACTTTATAAGATAGCAAGGTAAAATATGATGAACCTATTTCTATTTTTTATGACAACACAAGTGCTATTCATATTTTTAAGAATTCAGTAATGCATTTAAGAACAAAACATATTCCCATTAGATACCACTTCTTGAGAGAGTAGGTTGTAGATCAACAGGTTAAGATGGAGTATATCAGTACTACAGAGTAGATTGCATATATTTTCACAAAGGCACTACCAAAAGACACATTTGAGTATCTACAAGAGAATTTGGGAGTAATTTATTTTACTTCCTACCATTGAGCTTCAACATTAGTTAAGGGGGAGCTAAGTTTTAGCTCCAGGTAGGCCCTTTTCCATTGATGTCAAAGGGGGAGAATAACAGGTATAGGTACATATACAAAAATAGGTATAAGGAATAGGTACAAGTTGATACAATAAGGGGCAGTTACTATATGTTTTTTAGATGGAAGTATGCGTAGATTTCAAGATGTGATAGTTTTAGTTGAGGTTTCCATCAATGAAAAAGGGGGAGATTGTTGGAAATATTGTCATTGATGTCAAAGGTCTAGAATTATTGGTGATAAAGGCCCCATTGCATTTAATAGTGTTTTTAATAGTCATATCTTTGTTAATGTGTGTTAATCTTTATTTAATATCAATGAATATATTTTTGGTTGCATATAATTCAAAAGAGGGCCCATGGAGAAGTTAAGGAGTCACGAGGTAAAATATGAAAGAGGAATTGGACACATTTTCTCATGAAGAGTCATCTTGAGTGATTCCAAGAGTCACCATGTGAAGAAAAGAGGTATGGCACATTTTTTCATGAAGGGACACTTTGAGGAATATGAAAATTCAACAAGATAAAGACAAAATAGTAAAGTATTTTTTTTTTAATGAAGGGTCACCATATGACTTTTCAAATGCAAGGATACGAAGGGTCATGCAAGTTTGTCACCATTTTCCATGAGGATTGAAGAGTCATAAAGGGTGAATTCCAAAGGTCTTTTGGAAAGCTATAAATAAAGGCTTGAGAAGCCATTTGTAATATGCAAGAGAGTGCATGGTTTGTATTTGTTTTCAAAGAGATAAAAATAGGAGATATTATAGATTTCTATCATTTGTTGAGTAAGCAATATTGAGAGATAGTTGTGTTTTATACACAAGAGGGGTTGGTTCTCTTGTGGGTTGGTGCTCACAAATCTCTATAAGGGGTTGGTGCTCAGAAAAGGGGTTGGTGCTCCTACAAGTTGGTGCTTGTGAACTTTGTATTTTGAGTTGGTTCTCATTCATATACTTGAGATTTTTCTCCTTGGTTTTTTTCACTTTGGGTTTCCACGTAAAAATATGGTGTCTCTCTCTCTCTTATGTTGTGTAAATTAGTGTTTCAATTTTATTATATATCTTAAATGTGTGATTAATTGGTTAAAGGAAATAAATTAGATTAAGTAAAAGGATATATAATATAATGATTTACCCCCCTCTTATTATATTTCATGCTTAATAGTAGCCTAGTCCAAGGCTTAGAAATATATTCATCTAAAGCACTCCCAAAAAACTTGTTAAAGTTTGGGTGACCTTGAAAATGACCCTAAAGTCTTTCTATTTTAATGATTTATTTATTTATGTATCTTAG
The DNA here is from genome assembly GCA_037957365.1 of Torreya grandis. Classification (NCBI taxonomy): domain Eukaryota; kingdom Viridiplantae; phylum Streptophyta; class Pinopsida; order Cupressales; family Taxaceae; genus Torreya; species Torreya grandis. The sequence goes on from JARHVA010001019.1 coordinate 3,607,430, forward strand.
ATTGTGAGGGGGCCTTCATCACCTCCCACAATTTCTTTAAGGAAGCTTTGACCTAGGGTTTCATCTCCTGACATTGACTTTATTTGAATCTTTTAGAGTTGCACATAGGATGTAGTGGTACTTTGGACATCGTATTACACTAAGTGAATAGTGGGATGTAGTGGTTGTAAAAATGACTAGACCTTTTTGTAACAAGCCAAGTGATATGAACCCAAAATATGTGATTTTCTTTTGCATTATTTGGCATGAAAGTAATTGTATAGTTGATTCCCCTAAATCATTCATAAACTTGTTATATTTTAGACAAAACCCCACTTGTCATGGAAGTATTGTTGGTGCAAGGTGTGCCTCAAGTTCCATATTGTAGTATTTTCATTTGAGATAAGGGGGGCGTAAAAACCCTACTATATAATGTGCATTTACTTTTGGATAAACACTTAAAATCATCTCAAAATGATGTATATTGACAAATTCCAATAATACCAAGCAACCTTGTTAGTTTAGGATCTAAGGGTGATTAGTTAGTTGGTCTTATCCTAGATTAAAGTCTCGTTTGGAGTCAAAACTTGGTGTAAAAAAATAATCCAAACCCAACACAGAGTCCAAATTTTCCTTTGAATAAAGAGGCGTTATGCTGCCCATGTGAGATCATCCATTTGCCTTATTCAAAGTTCATCAAAATCTTGAGAGTTATATCATCCACTTTGGCATATTTATTCTACCCAATTGATTCTATACCTTTACCAAATTTGTTTAAGTCCACTTATAATTTAAATTCAAAATTACACCTTTACAAGATCATAGGGTTGATGTGTTAAGTGGGTTTGCCATTCGCACTAAGCTTGAGGGAACTTAGATTTAATTTCAAATTTAGGTTGAAGGCCATTTTAGATCATAATAATTATCATCACTTGATAGACTTAATCTATTTTATGCTAAAAAATTGCACTTTAAGTCTATACACCACAACATTTTGAGTTAAGAAGGGTAGTGTTATGCTCTCAAAATTGTGGAAAAATGTCTTTGCCTTAGAGAGTTTTTGAAACAAACTTTTTTGTCACACATTTTGGGTAGTATAGCATCATTATTCTACTAAAATAATTTCAAACTTTGTTTCATGGACCCTCTTACATATAATTCCAAATTTGTTCGTACATATTCAAAGAGATCTAAGTGTACTTTTGATCCGTTGTCTAAAGCACAGTTATACTATTCACCTTTGTCTATCTTGTTTGTCAAAAATAATCAAGTTTTATACCATTATTTATGAGAAAATAAACTATTGATAAAGTGCCTTTTGTTTCATATGTTATACCTAGTTGACTAAGTTCATGTCTAAGAATTGAATGCCTAGTGTTTGTTAGAAGTTTTTTAAATCCGTTAGATTAAAAATTTCATCTATTTTTCAAAAGTCTAGCTTTTGATTCCAGTTGGATAAGAGTCCTAGCACATTCCTTGTTTGAGCCTAGCCTTTGACATTGCATTTAGCCAAAAGACCTAGCAACTTTTAAATTCCTAGATTGGATTGATTTGAAACACTTTGGCCTTAGATTTTGGCATTTTTATGTTTGGTCCATTTACTTGCTTATCTTTGTGTGAACAGTGAAACGTTAGATAATGTACACTAGCTTGTTTCCTCAAAAATATTTGAATAAACCTTTTGATCCTTTTTAAAAATCTAGACCAAGTTGAAGGCATCATTTATTTTAGATTTAATCCTTTTTAGAATTTGTAAAAATCTTTGAAATGTTATCACAAAGCATTGACTATGGATCCCAACATGTATTCATACACTCTTAGTGGACTCATGTACAATCTAAGGATTAGTAATGTAGTTACACATGAAGAAAAGGTGCAAGACCCCTATACAAATAACATTACTTATGAGATGGATTCTTATCCCTCTTATAATACTCAATTAGGGGCACAAAGCTAAGATCCATTGGCTAACTATTTATTAATACACCACGTTACATAGAATAGGACCAAGAACAAACTATGCAATACTTAGCTATAATGCCCATAGTGGATTTGCTAGTACATTAACAGTCATATTCTACTAATTTAGCTTTCACATATGATCTATTTTTTTAGCAATATTTGTTAGAGAATAAAGATGAGATTTTGGTTAGGGTCATAAAGGTAGGGGCTAAGTTTCTTGTAGACTTCCACCATGAAAATTTACCAAGTCTAGTAAGATTACCCCACAATATCATTTATGATCAACAAGGTTCTTCTAAAAATCTTATGGCTCTAGTCCAAGCAACATACGAAGACCCTAATATATCTAATCAAGGCAAAAACATCATGGAAGATCACTTTAACCAAATGAAAATAGCATACCAAACCTACCTAATTTAGCATATGATTTCAATCAGATAAACATGGTGAGTAAGCCCCTCATTGACCTAGTAACTTCAATAGGAGTGTCGATGGAATTAACTAGACAAGATAATTCAAGTTTAGACCCATTTTTTACAAAATGATTTGATAGATAACTTGATACATATGCCAGTTATTAAAGAAGTGTCTTCAGCTTCTAGACTGAGTAGTGAGCCAAACATAGTAGACAATGTGTAAATAGCATTCAATCTTGATCAAAGTGGTACTAACACAAAAAAAACTAGCCAATAACATGTGCATATAGTTAATCCCATGAGTAGACTATCATACCAAGGAATAGGATTTTTTGTACCCCAGCCTCAACCAACTACTTCCTCAAGTGTATAACCTATATGATTAGATAATCAAACAATGGCTAATATTATGCCTTAATGATAGAATGTGATGAATCTTACTCCCCCTCAACAATTAGTGAGTGGTATTCCATAATAGTAGACACAATCTAGTGTATCAATGCAATAGAGGATGAATACATTACCACCTCAATCAGGGGCAACTAATGTACCACCTCACTAGGTAATGATGAACATACCTCTTCAGTCATAGACTAATATGCCAATTCAAAACCACGTAATGACTAATCAATAACATGAACAAATTGGTCAATGATAGATGTCAAATCTACAACATGTTTTTACTTCTTCATAAGCATTCATGGAACAAAGAGGTCCCCATGTTTCTCAAGTACCTACTAAACAACCATTGGTTCAAAATATGCCACAAATTCAGAGATATGGTTTTGGTCCACAAGTTCTTACTCAATAGAAAGGTTTGATTAGTTAGAAACATGTCCCTTTTCAACCATATCAAGCAAAATATAGTTATATTCCTTCATCCCAACCATAAAATCCTCCCAGTCAAACCTTTATCATCAACTCAAACCATAATATCATGAAGCCAAATGTGTAATTTTAAGTACATCCCAATCCATGTATGCATATTCTTGGTCCATTCCCCAACAAAGCCAATGTACCCCAATAGGTGTCTCCATCATACCCTAGTCATAGTGTCCCACTTGTGACCTCCTAACCATTTACCCAAACTAATATCCCTTCCAGTTTCCTATCCCAAGAATTATAAAAAATGAAGAATGCAATTACTTCCATTTAGGTGAGGAAACAGACTAAGAAGTTCAAATTGGATGACGTGTGTTCCTATCCATTCAATATAGATTATTTGAAAATACCATTTCCTTCAGGATACAAACCACCCAAATTTGATAAGTACAAAGCGAAAGGTGACATTAAAGCTCATTTGATTGAATTCTTTGTCACATGTCAACTAGTGGCATATAGTGACATATACCTTTTGCTATTGTTTCTAAGGATCCTAGATGGACAAGACTTGGATTAGTTTTTAAAGTTTCCCAAGAATTTAGTAATATACTTTGATGATCTTTCTATTAAATTTGTGCAACACATTTCCTATAATCTCAAGCATGATATTTCATTAGTGGACCTGACACAAGCAAAGCAAAAAGGTGGGGAGAGTTTTAAAAGTTATTTACAGTGATAGAGAGCCCTTACAAGTCATTTCACCCATATCTTACTAGATAAATAATTAGCCATTGTGTTTACTAAAAATTTTCCTAGTGAGATAGCCTATCATCTAGAACTACAATGTACACATACATTCAAAGAGATCATTGATAAAGATTTGTTCATCAAGCAAGCACTCATCAATAGTGGAATCATCAAGCTCAATTTAACTAATCAAAATCAAGGTACCAATCATTAAAATGACCGACATCCCATTCAAATGCAAGCATCACAATTGGTAAATACCAATAGTCAAGAAAGATTGAAATAATTCAACTGAAATAGGAATGTTGTGGGAAATGGAGTAACCAAATCTCATCATGTAAAAATTATGTAAACATCATCTACACCACTTTTTTATCCTACTTATACCCAATAACTTCTTCAACCAATACCACAAGTGAAATAACCAAGACCTACATAATAAATACATCAGTCTTTACCATTCCAAACCCTTCCTCCTAGAAGAACCATCTCTACACATCGTGTCTTTAGTGACCTAGGAGAACCTATTGAGTATATATTTCATAAGCTTCTTGTCACTAATCTAAATAGTTTTCCCATACAAAAAAATTATTTGTAAGGCATTCCTTACCCTGATTAGTACCATGAAAATGAATTTTGTGACTATCATCAGGTCAACATGCATAATCTATGAAGATATGTCCAAATCAAGCATTTAATAGAGAATATGTTGGAGAATGGGGAGATAAAATTAGATAATAGTGAATCCACTTCCAATAAAACTCTTGGGATTTATCAAAACCCCTTTCCTTAACATAACAAATCAACAACAATAGAACAATCAATAATAACAACAATGGCCAGTGTAGTAACAAAATCAACAGTATTAGAATCAAAGGTTGAACTAGTAAAATCAACAAAATCAGTACTAAAATCCATAATGATAGAATAATATACAAAACTAAGGTCAAAATAGTAACAACCAACAAACTTACCATGCATTTACACATGACTATAATAGGGTTGTAGGTCATATTGTAGGGGGTAGCATTAATACGATCTCCATTAATCCTAGACCAAGCACTAATTTTCCTAGACCATTGATAGACAACAATATTTAGCCAAATCATATGGATAATCCTTCTTTGACTTTGTAATGCATACAATCAAACTATTAAAGTAAGAATTCTACTTTTAGATCTTATAGGGACAACTCATTCTTACCATGTGACCACATGAAAATACACTAACAACTGAGACTTGTCTTGTCTAGTCCCACACCATTTCAAACATCAATTAACAATAATGGTTTAGTATTTAATCCCAATTGTGTGATCACAACTTAGAGTTCAAAGATTAATATCCTAGGCCCATAACCATCCACCACTTTACCTATCATCCAACCAACCATTTAGCCTTAGAATAAAACATTCACTATTGACTAGGATAAGAAGTTTGATATTATGGAATTAATTGTAGAAGACACTGGCACAAATTTCTATTTTATATTTTCTATGGATGTCAATCATCCAAAAAAACATCTTGAATGAGTTTCTGACCCAATCCACTATTGCTAATGATATATTCCTTGATAAATTTCAAGCTTTGATTGGACACCTAGATCCAACCCAATAAGTCACATTCAACCAAAGTGATATGTCTTCCTTTGGCCCACTCCATAATAACCCATTATACATAGAAGTTTGTATCAGATTGAATAAAGTGAAACATGTCCTTATCAACTATGGATTTGGCCTTAACATAGTGTCTCTCAAGCTCATCAAGCTTCTTGGGTACATGATGATAGATCTTTAGCCAGAAACAATAACTATCAAAGCTTATGATAACTAAGAAAGAGAATCATAAGGCACCATTATTTTTCTAGTTATCATTGGGCCTTTGACCCATGATACACTTTTCCATGTGTTGGATCTTGAGTTATCATACAACATACCTTTAGGTAGACCTTGGTTACATGAGATTTGTGCAGTCCCATCAACACTGCACCAATGTATCAAGTTTTCCTACTCAGGGATGAAGGTGAATAGTCTAGGAGATTTACATCCATATGAACACAAATCATCTTGAGGCCAAGTTTCAAATCTATAATTATCAGTAAAACATGAATCCAAGTTACAAGAAGGATAAAGGAAAGGCTATACTTATTGATCCTTCATCAGATAATTGCATAGATCTTAATGCCTTAGATTCCCTTTCCCACATGTCACCTCCTAAAGCTTCCAATCATTTCACAATTTTAGATAATGGACCAAGAGAATATGTGACCCATGATACATTTTATATCACAAATCTTCCACTGAATCTAAAAATCTTTGGGTGACCTAAATTCAATCCACATATGCAATGGTAACAAAAGAACAAAGACAAGGGACCTATCACATTTTTACTAGCATCTGGCCTAGAACTTAACCCTCTTGAAGGGAATGAATCATGGTCATACAATGATGACCAAGCTGATTGTTATAAAAATTCAAAGTATCATATTCCCAATGGGATCATGGAGCATCACAATTATGAAGGAAGAGGCCTCAAACCAAATTAGTAAGGAATTATTGAGCTAATTTCCATGATTAAGTATGAAAGACCTTATGGACTTGGCTTTAAATTGCCTAGGGGTGACCCCACATATATTATTCAAACTCCATCATCAATGACTAGTGATGATGAAGCTGACAGTGAAGCAGAATCTGATCATAGACTCACTTTTGATGACCTAGCTGAAACTAATTTATTTGATAACAATGCCATTTGTACCCTTATGCAATTCATTCATCATAATCCATTACCATTATATTATCCCCAACTGATAGATTGGGACCAACAAGAATCCAATCTGCCAATTGATGATTTATAGAATTATGAGGCATTATGTGATGTCTTAGTCCTTAAAGACAATGTTCTATTGGGAGATCACAAATCATGATTATCAATCACATTAGATCCTGTAGCCTATTTTGGAGAGTGAGTGAACACCCTTAACCAAAAACAAATAAGTAGAACATTGAGGTCCCAAATTGAAAACCTCTTTGAGGTGCTTTCTGACCAGGGAAAAAATAAAGATAAAAGCCTATCTAGTGGTGAAAACCTATTTCAGACAACATTATATGGGGGTGTTCATTCTTCTTCAAATTTAGACTAGGAGACCACCAATGATAAACTTACTCATGGATCTAAGTTTAGTTTTGATTAAAAACAAGTATTTTATCAAATTATCCAAGAGTTTTTAACTATTTTTGTTACATGGCCAAATCTCCCATTAGGAGACTCAGATTCATCATGCTTAGGAGAAGTTGAAGAACAAGTCCTAACAAAGGACCCTGACATAGTCCAATAGTTCAAGTCACTACCTACTATCCTAGAGGATGGTTTAACCCTCCTAGTCAAAGATATAATAGAGGTAAACATCAAGACTCTATCAAACCTAAAATGGATAAAATTAGGTGCATCTCTCATTAAAGAGGAACATGACATTTTTATAGATCTATTGAAAGAGTTTGTGGATATATTTGTGTGGGCCTATTCTGACATGCCAAGATTAATCCCCACCTTAATTCTGCACCACCTTGTGGTTAATCCTAATGCCAAAATGGTAAAACAAAATCTCTATAAGATACATCCTCACATTTTTGTATTAGTAAAGAGTTGGAAAAACTCCTAGAAGTAGGATGTATTCGATCCATTGACTACTTTGAATAGATCTCTAATGTTGTACCTATTAGAAAAAAGCCTGAAGGAATTAGAATTTGTACTGATATTTGGGACATAAACAAAGCTTGTCCTAAAGATGATTTTCCCTTGCCTAATATCGACATGATTTTCAACTCCATGGTAGGTTATGAAATTCTTTCACTCGTGGATGGATTTTCAGGATACAATCAGATCAAAATAACACCAAAAGATCAACATAAAATAGTGTTCACCACTCCATGGGGAACATTTTATTATCAAGTGATTCCATTTAGCCTTAATAATATAGGAGATACATATCAAAGAGCCATGACTATTATATTACATGATATGATGCATGATATTGTTGAAGACTATGTCAATGACATATTAGGAAAATCCAAGACCAGAGCTGACCATCCAATAGAGTTGCGTAAGATATTTGAAAGACTATGAGAGTATAAAGTCAGACTAAATCCAAATAAATGTGTGTTTGGTGTAACTTTAGGCAAATTATTGGGCTTCATCATGTCTCATAGATTTATTGAAGTCGATCTAGCTAAAGTCCATGCTATAACTAAGATGCCACCACCAACCAATTTTAAGCAACTTTGTAGTTTGTAGAGTAAGATCTAGTCCATCCAATGATTCATCTCTTTTTTAATAGAAAAGTGCCATCCATTTACACACCTTTTTAAGAAAGGAGTTAAATTTCACTCAGATGATCACTGCCAAATAGATTTTCAATAACTAAAAGAATATCTTGTCAATCCACCTATTTTATTACCTCTTATGCCAAGAAATCCATTCTTGTTATACCTATTAGCTATTGATTATGCTCTGGGGGCACTCTTGGCTCAACATGATGAAAATAGAAAAGAGCATGTTATTTACTACCTAAGCCATATCTTGGTTACATATGAACATAACTATTCACCTATTAAAAAAGTTTTTTTAGTTATGGTTTTCATAGCTCAAAAAATGCATCATTACATGTTGAATAATAAAACCATGGTCATTTATAAAGTAGATCCAATCAAGTATCTACTATCTAAAATAGATTTACTAGGTAGAATGGATAAATGGGTCATAATTTTAAGTGAGTTTGACATAGAGTATGTGAATCAAAAAGAAATCAAAGGACAAGTTCTTACAGATCAACTTGTTGAAGCACCTCTCATGAACACCTAGCCACTCATGTTTCAATTTCTTGATGGATCTATCATGACCATCATAGACACACCCCTTGAGGAGTATCCTTGGAAGATTTAATTTTATGGTTCATTCATTGCACATGGATTAGGGGAAAGCTTATTGTTTATTACACCATAGGGGGATCTAATCCCTAAATCATTTAGAATCAACTTTCCTTATACAAATAACATGGCTGAGTATGAATCATTTATTTTAGGACTTCAACAAGTAGTGAATTAGAATATATATCATCTTTAATTTATGGTGATTCTTAGTTAATCATCAATCAGGTCACATATCATTTTTAGACCAAAGATGACAAGCTGGTTCCATATAAATCCATGGTTAACACTCTTAAAAAGAAAATTGCCATCATTCAGTTTGAGCATATACCAAGGGATAGTAACAAAACTATAGATGCCATGGCTAATATTGGTTCTCTAATTTGACAAATAGATAAAGCTAAAGAGTATTAGTTCTTCATCAAGAATTTATTAGCACCAGCTCATGAGCCTTTAATCATTGCCATGATTTGTGATATTATTGGTTCTAATTCTATCTGGTACTTATACCTTTACAAATACCTTCATGACCAAGTTATACCACCTAACCTATCTCTAAAACAAACCAAATCCTTCATTCATCATTCCACTCATTATACTTTACTTGGATCCACTCTTTACCATCATAGTTTTGATGGAACTCTACTTCATTATTTAACTTCAATAGAGTCTACATTAGCATTAAGTGAAGTTCAAAAAGGATTATGTGGAGCCTGTTATAGTAGGGTAGTCCTATCTAAAAAAATCCTACATGTTGGTTATTATTGGCCCATAATGGATGCAGATGCCACTGCATATGTAAAGAAATGTGACAAATGTCAATAGCATGCCAATTTGATTCATTCCTAGCAAAAACTTAGAAATTAATGTTGACATCATGGCCATTTTCTACATGGGGACTTGAACTCATTGGGAATATTAACCCCACTTCATCTAATGGCCATAAACATATCCTTACCACCACTGAATATTTCACTAAGTGGGTTGAATCTATACCCCTCACTTATGTGATTAGAAAGTAAATTTCAAAATTCATCTTCAACCACCTCATATGCCACTATGGTATTCCCTCTAACATTATATCTCATAGTGGAAGATCATTCAAGAGTAAAGATGTAGACCAATTATGTATCGAATAAAACATCACACAACACTTTTCTATAACATATTTCCCTTAATGTAATGGCCAGGCTAGGGCATCCAATAAAACCATTGTCAATATTCTCAAAAAGATTATCAATGATGTTAGTTGTGATTTGCACCTCTAGATATTCCCTACTCTTTAGGCATACCATAATAATCATCATACCCCCATAGGAGCCACTACATATTCACTTTTTATGGTATTAAATCCATCCTTCCCATTGAGGTTGAGTTGCCTTCACTATGCATCTCTTTTAAGCATGTTCTAGATGATCATGACTATCGAGTAGCTCGATCTACAAGAGCTAAATCTACTTAATGAAAAATACATAGCCATGCTCAATAATCTTCAAGCATATCAGAATCAACTCAAAGGCCACTATAATTAGTGTGTGAAGTATAGAACATTTGAACTTGGTGATCTTATTCATAAATAAAACCAAAATAATACCACGACTGAGAAGAAAAATAAAGGGAAATTCAAACCAAACTAGATAGGGCCTTTAGTCATCACTATAGATTATGGATCAAGAGCATATAGGCTATCACATTAGATGGTGACTAACTTCTAGAGCCAATGAATATTATTCATCTCAAGTAGTACTATGCTTGAGTGCTAAGGTGTATTGTTTATAAATACTATTTCAATTATGCCTTTTTTATCACTATTATTCTTTGTACATGTACCATTTCTATCCATCCTCTTTGCCATATCCACTTTATATTTCCAACACATCGACCCAGCATGTTCTAAAACCTAGCCCATTTGACCTTGGTTTTTATTATTCATTACACAATTTTAGCATCAAGGTATCTAATTAGTTAATCAATTTGTTCAAGAACTTCATATAGAGATCATATTTTGGGATAGTGTGATAGAAGTTTCAATAGTTACATCATTTATTATTCTTTATTACCACTGGTCTTGTTACTAATTATAACCACCTTTAGGAAAATTAGTACCATTGATCTATGCCATTGTGTCCTAATTATAACTACCTATGGGAAAACTAGGGGAAATACTAATCCTTGATATACAAACTTGCCACTTCCAATGCCATACTATGTCTTTTTACCAACTGTGCCTATGTTGTTTAAATTGCAAACCACACTAGTCAAATTCCTCCACTGTAAGGGTGGAACTACAATGACTTGAGGTCCTACTATGGGACTATGTAGGCAATGATCAATACTTTTTGAGGTTAGCTTATTCACCCCTTTTACCCATTCTCTCATTGTTTTATGAGCAACCTAAGCCACACTTTCATTATTTTATGAGCAACCTAAGCCACACTCTTACTATTTTGTGAGAAACCTAAGCCATGCTCTCACTATTTTATGGGCAACCTATGCCACACTCTCACCATTTTGTAAGAAACCTAATTATAAACACTCTTTCCATTTTATGATCCTAAACTATTTAGTGTTTCATCATTCTTGATTGAATTGAGACACTCCAAAACATTTCCAAACATATTTCAAAAAATCATTAAAAATAACAAAAACATTGACCACTTCTTTGCCTTAAGGATTCTGGGAACCCTTACTAAGTTACAATCAAATCACTTGTCATTTATTTTCCCCATCTTTTTTGTCATTTTTCTCTTACGCACTTGCCATTTTACAAGACCATTCCTATTCTTATATCACATTCATTCTATTTGTTTTTCTCAATTATCATATTCTTCCCATTCCCTGGGAGAACTTAATTTAACTTGAAGTTTTCTATTGGATATTACATCCATGAAACTATGTTTGTAATGTCCACTTGCCTAGTGCATATGGAGATAGCTCAGCCACCCCCTTCCTTTTCTTCTATTCCCCCATTTAGTTCATTTGTTAATTTGTCACCTATTTTCTAAGGGCAATGTTTGTAAGATTTTTATTGCATTATTTGTTTGTTTCTACTTATTTTTATTTGTTTGTTTGCCTATTTGTTTGCTTGCAGCATTTTTTCATTGATTTAATTTATGTGTGTTCATTGGGTGATTCCTTGTCCACACTTACACTTGAATCCATCCCTATTCATATGTTTACATTATCATCATGGTTTTTATCATTGGTGCATTGTTTTCTATTGAGTATTAGATTATAGGACATAGTCTTTATGCATATTTTAGCCAAGTCTTTATGGTGATCTATTATAAAGCCTACCATCACATGCTACAACAAACCTCAACTTAAAAAAGTCTATTTAGCAATGGTAGTATCTCTTCGACACCAACATCTTGATCCACTCCCAATCATATCTTAAATAGATTAATTGACCATGAAAGGATTTTAACCTTTATTAGTTTAGATGAGCATCTCCCTACTAGTAGGTTGTTCCAATTCATCATTACCCTTGATGTCAAGTCATCATCATCCTTGGCCAATTTTATCATGTTTTCCATAATCAAGTTCTGATGATTATAACTACCTATGGGAAAATCATTACACATCATCCCACCTACATTTCTCAATGATTATAACCACCTTTGAGAAAATCATTGTGTTATCACCACTAAAATTTTTTTGCATATACAAGGACATGTTATCTTGTTTATTTGTCCTAATTTGGGTAACTCCATCTTCTTAATGATTATAATCACCTTTGGGCAAATCATTGTGTTATCATACCATGTTACCACTATCAGGGTACACTGCTTATAACCACCTTTGGGAAAACCATTTGGCACCATCCCACTTGCTTTCTTAATGATTTTGAATACTTTTTCAATATCATTGTGTTTTCACCCCATCATATTTCCTTTCTTTGGTCCCCTCATTTTGTTTCTTTCTTTTTGAGGGAGCATTATCCGACCTCCTTGTGCCAACCATTTCCTTGAGGGGCATCATATAGTTAGTCTATCATCATTGTAGTTGTAGGCATGCAGGATCTTTTCATTATTTGAGAAGATTTTACTATGCTTATAGCTTGTAATGCCTTCCCAAATAAGGGCAAACTGTAGACACCTAAAACTAGCTAGCGATAACCTCCAACCAAGCTTTTGGCCAATTTTTACCCAAAATGGATAATTTGGCCTAAAAACACTAAAACATGTTAAATGATGTGAAAATGACATTAAAATTCTGATTTTGGCTAGGGTATCCCTAAATGGGGAAATGTAATTTATGGGCCAACTAACTTTGATCAGTTTAGTTTGAGTCAAAATGCCAAATTTGCACCTGCATGCTCTGGACTACTCTTTCCTATGAAATATTTTTCACAAGACATATGCCTTTATTATTTGTTGTTGGCAATATTCTAAATGGGAATATGCATCTAACACATCTGATGTAGAATTCTAATTCAAATCCAGTCAAATTTAGGACCAATAACAATTATTTTGATCAATTTGGGTAATTTGTGCACATTGTGCTTAATCATGCCTAAGAGCTAATTAACCCAAATCAAGGCCTAATCAAAAATTTCATGGAATATTTTTGAATAATTTGTTTTAAAAATGAATATTAAATATCTACATCATCAAGTGACCTCATTTCTTGGGAAGACATTCCTAGGCCATAAATGTCATAAATATCAAGATTCATGCCCTCGATGCCTCATCAATGCCTTCCATGATTGCCTCCATGCATCTTAATTTACCCTTCTTCCAATTCCATGATGAGGATAATTACAAAATTAATTCCAAAAATTTAACTAATCCTTAACCACACATCTTAATCTTGAGATGGATGGTTGAGGTTGATTCTGATCAAATCCAAAAATCTATAAATAGGAGGCCTCACAACATCATTTCTAAGCATAATTAGTGCAAATTTATAATGCAATATTGGTTCCAGAAAGCTTCAAAAAACTAGTGTTATAATGCTAAATTGATTCCAAGCCAATCTAAGCCACAAGCCAAAGGTGTCAAGGAGAGATGGAGGTTGTCAAGCTTCTATTGCCTAGGAGTTCATGAGCACAAGCTGAGCAAGCCACCATAACAAGCATTTTGGAGCATCCAAGGAAGGTAAAAGAGTTTTATTTTGCATTTAAGTTGTGTGTTTCATTCATGATTATTAACTAAGATCTTCCTAGTTTCTAGGCCTAGAGATTTTATGATATTAGTGTGTTTATTTCATTTTGTTTTTATTTTGGAACTAACACCATACTAACCATCCTCTTTTGAGTCAAATTCCTCAATCACGGTATCTTTACCTTAGCTTGGAAGGGGATGATCTTGATCATGATTGGGAAGGGAATCTAGGCATTCATATTTTTATTCACCCAAGGATGTGGATGCATCTATTTCATCATCAATTGCTATATCACCACATTCAATGCAGTCAATGAGGTCCTAGATAAAATCTTGGAAAGGTTGAATTTGATAAATAGTATGCCCCCAAGTTTGGTGATATACACAATATTGGTTATCTTTATACCAAGAGGGCTTTATCTTAATGGGATAAATACATTAAATAGGTGGATAAACCATCATGTTAGTAGTGACAATTTTTTTTGAAAAGGGCTTCCAATGATATCAGAAGGGGAGTATAAGGACCCACTTCATGTTATGAGTTAGACATGAAAGCATTGGACTTATGATCAAATGGTTATGGATATAATTGGGTGTATGGATTTGAGGTAGCCAAGATTGGATTCCCTTTGCTAGTATGGGAATGGGTAGGTAGTGGTTTATGGCTAGTGGATGGAGGATTGGTATGGGATTCATATGAGAAGGCTTAGATGGGAGGTGCAATGAGCTAAAGGGGATCAAAACGTTTAGGAAGTGATACACCCATCATAATGAGTCATAAAAAGATCTCATCCTTTTTGGCATGTATGTATTGGTCAATGGAGGAAGGGTCTAGTTCCATGGTGATGGTTGATAGATGATGGATGATGTAAGTAAGATAGGGATTGGATAATGTGTTTCACTAAATTTTGAATCTATTTGATGTTTAAGGAGAAACAAATATGAAGGGTAGGGATTAGAGATTGGAGAGAACCCAAATTGGTTTCGTGCCATACAAAGATAATGTTGAGCACTCCTCTTTGGCTGGGGAGGACTACCTATGAATAATAAAGCACTACCACCAAAATATTTGTTAGTAAATATATGACTGGGCTGCCAAAATATGTGCTTATTCTTGGAAGTGTCAAACTTCCTTAGGGATGATAGTACACTTTTTGAAATAAAATTGGTAATGAAAAAAAAATGAAAGAGAGAGTAAGAGAGAGATATTTATACCATTCTTGTAGTCTGAGTGTAATAGAGAGTGACACAGTGTAGGTAATGTGAGTTGATGTTTTTGAAGGTTGTTTGGGTAGGCTCAAGGAGGTTAATAGAAATACATAATCATCAACATCGATTAGGCTGCTGACGTTAGTAAGGGGATATGGTTGATGTCATTTATATGACCGATGTTGGTTATGTGACTGATGTTGGTAGGGGTAGTAGGTTCTCAGGGGGTTGTAAGAGACTTTTATGAGGTAAGAGGTAGATGTTGGTCAGGTTTATGAGGTTAAGAAGAGTCTTAAGGGAGTGTATAAGACTCAAGTGGGTCTAGACAAAAGGTTAGTATGTTTATAGCAGAGGAAAATAGGTGAAGAAGTTTTATAACTCCTCCACAAGGAGACTCAAGATGTTCATAAAATGATAAACAATACAATTTAAAGTAATTATAAAATTACTATTTAAAGTAATTACCAAAACACATAGATATACTTGGCTAATGAAATGGATGAACCATAGGTGCTGAATAGATGGCTTTGATGAGGTGTGTTGAAGCAATAAGTGAATATAAAGACAAACATGTACTACTAGTTCAAAAGAATCCAAGATCTATGTAATATATCAGTTCCTTATATGGACTAACTTGTGCAGAAAATAATAAGCCTAGATATACAAAGTTGAATGCTAAATCCTATATGTGAATAACTGAGTTTTTATGATTTTTACTAACCTAAACATTAGTTTGGAATTTGGCTTAAGTAATCAACATTGGTGATCCTACCAATGTCAGTCATGGGTTGACTACATCGGTGGCATGAGAATAAGTAAAAGGGATATTTTTATCCTATTTTCTATTCTTTCTCATGCCAAGTGTGGTATCCATTAGGAAATGGTAGAACTGTGAGGTTAGGAAGGATGTAGCTAGGAATTTATTTTTGGGGTTAGAATAAGTCATGGGTAGTTAGGATTAGGGGACTAAGTCTTGAGGTGATTCAGAGGGTAAGAATTAGTCTTAAGATGAGGTGGCCAAGTAAGGTGGTATAAGTATTTTTTAATTAACTTAATTAAATATTCTAAATCAATTAAATTTTTGAGGGGTAAAAGCATGGGTTAATAAGGCTAATTATTAAAAGGGACTGAAGGGGTGTTTCAACATAAGGAGTTATGCACATGTGTGATGTAATTTTCGTGTCTACATAAGGTTCTTAAATAAATTAGATTTAAAGGAATGAATTAGTATGATAGGTAATGATGGAGATGAGATAGACTAATGTATTAAGGAATATGATCAAGTGTAAGACTGATAGCGTAATAAGTGCTAAAAACTTATCAATAATGCCTAATGGTCAATCTAGAAAAATTATTAAGGATATGATGGGTTCCTAGATTCAAACTAGTAGGAGGACAATGTGATGGGTGCTAGTTATGAATAAGGTAAGATGATCGGACTAGGGATGATTGATAGTTGATGTGTTTTCTATATTGGGAATGATAAAGTGATAAGATGTTGATAAGCTATTGATTATGATATGATATTTAAACAAGTGGATTAGGATGATAGGATGGTGATAATATGATAGGATCATAGGTGGATAAGATAATATGATGATAGGGGGATTAGGATGATAGGATGATAAGATTAGTTCAAGACCTTAGACTAATGTTTCTCAAGATGGGATGGTAGGTGATTATGTGATGAAGGTGATTAAGACAATGGAATAAGGATTATTATGATTATAGGTGATGATAAAATGATAAGGGGTAATAAAAAGAGGATGGTTGAGACTTGTATATTACCTAGAGTCCAACTAGGATAAGATGAGGTGATGACTAGATGGGTGATGAAGGCAAGGTCAATAAAAGTGATGGGGGTATGGAATTAGGATATGATGTGATTAGGATAGGTATGGGGTATGAATAATGATGAGTTATATCAAGATGTGACTATAAGGATTATGAGGAGGATGTGGATGATACGAGATAATACAAGATATGAAAAAGGATATACAATAGGACAATTATGTATAAGAAGATAACACAAAGATATATAAGATGATGGGATAATGAGAAAATATGGTATGGGGATGATTAATATTAAGGATGAGGTGGACTTAGGATAAAATGTGGATGGTGAGACAAGATAGGATTAGGACAGGCACTGGTTTATGATCAAATATGTAATATATGGAAATGATCAGGACCATGGTGTGATTGATGGATAAGGCAAGGTCAAAGTGAGGTATGATTAATTATGGATGAGGTGGCATTATGACAAGGTGTGACTAGGATGATAAACAAATGTGACTAATATGGGAGTCTAGTAGAATGTATAAGAGAATAAATTATGTACAAGAGGATGAGGCTAGGATACACAAGATGTGACTAGGATGGGGTGGATATGACTAGGAATGAAATGATGATGATGGTGGTGGTGGTGATGATGATGATGATGATGATGATGATGATGATGATGATGATGATGATGATGATGATGATGATGATGATGATGATGATGATGATGATGATAATGATGATAGGAAGGATGGTTAAAATAAGATAAAGGTGATAGGGGTTATGGAAAATGATAAATGGATATGGTTAGGCTAGGATGGGATGAATACAAGATGGGGAATGGGAGATGGATGTGTAAGATAAAATGTAAGTGAGTAGGATAGGATGTGACTAAAAATATGTAAAATCGAATAAAATTATGTACTAGGGTGTGAGATAAGGATATACAATATGTGATTGAAATATGAGACAAGATAATATGGGATGATGAGGACTATGGATGAGGTAGACTTAAGATAGGGTATGGATGATGAGATAAGATGTGATTAGGATAGGTGATGGATGGAGATATGAATGATAGGTGGGACTAATATGAAATAGGACTAGTAGGATGTACAAGAAAATAATATATATACAAAGGGATGAGACTAAGATATATAATATGATGATTAGGATGATCAATGATATGGGGATATGGTTAGACTAAGATGTGAAAGAGATGATATGGTAGATAGGATTAGATAATGGATATAATACACTGATTAAGATATGTGAGTGGGTGAGGTAATGGGTAGGTATGGCTATATTAGAAATGGATGGAGACAAGAAATTTACTAGGAAAGGATGTACAAGATAATGGGATATAGTGAGACTAAGAAGTGATAAGGTGATTATGGTGAGTGGGTGATCATGTAGACCTAGGTAAGGATGTAAGATGTGGTTGGGGGTAAAGGTATGAATAAGTATGAGTGGGTATGACAAAGATAATGATAGGTAAAGAGAGTATGTATAATGATGACTAAGATATACAATATAAGATGTGATTGATGGGGATGTGGATCAAGATGAGGATGAAGACAAGGATGATGACTAGGAGGTATATGAAAGGATGGTGGGGTAGATATGTACAAATTGATATAATTATGAGGATATAATATACAAGAGGATATGTGTAAATGAATTCAATAGGATATGGATGGGTAAAAGGCTGACTCAATTCACAAATAGTATGGGTTTAGTATAACACACACCCAATTAAGTAAGCCACAATCTATGATTAGTAAACTGATGGGTGTGTAACCTAATTCCCACACCATCCAACAACAACACAAGTGAGTTTGTAGGCTAGTGAACCATTATAGAATCAACCAAACCCTCTTTACCCTACTTTCACTCGATGGTTACTTCAGTGCTAATATTGATGCCTATAGTGGAATACTTATTATGGTTATAAGGTTCTATACTAGGCTGAATGCACTCTCTAAGGGAATTCCCTATATACATAATGGTATGTTGGGACCCAATTCTGTATAGGGTGTTATCTAATGCTTATTTTAGAGATTTAACTCTTCTCCTTCATGGATGACCTATATGGGGTCAACTACTTAGCCTAATGACAACTATCCTTGATTGTTATACTCCACTAGAACATAGAGTTTGGTTAATGCATGGTGATGAAATACAAAACACTAACCCCTATAGACTAAGCCCATGTATGGGGATTAATTCCATGTCATGTGATATCTTAGGGGAGGGGTCAAAAAAATAGACAAACACATAATATGATTAATAAACTGATCTAATTACCTATATGTGTTTGACATACTATGACAATTTAGTATATATAAGGAAAAACCAAAGATACACACACACAAGATTAAACAAGCAAGTATTTACAATAAATTAGAAAGATAATGTTAAACTCAAACTAACGATCAAGATAATGAAAATTAAGACAAAATTAGAAAATGGCACCCCTTCCCTAAAATTATAAAGGTTAGATATTTTATGGGGTGCCTAAAATCTCCAAGGGACTTGCAAAAAAAGTATTATCAAACTCAAATTCTAAAATCCCTAAAGTCCCTACAAGGTCATGAGTGCACAGGCCAATCACATTACCAAAATACACAATCCCACAACTAGGATGCCAATCCCACAAATTGTTAGTCATGGGTTTACAAGTTGTTAGAAAAATGTTGTGGTTAGCCACCAAACTATGACTGCCTAACAACCCCATCGTTAGAAGTGATAAAGACACTATTATATTAGGAATAATAGTTACAGTTTTGTCATGAACCACAAATCCATGACTTAGATTGACAAACCCATGATTAGCACCAAAAATACAAGTAGAGATATTGTAATGTTTAGGCAAAATAGTCTATATATATGACCTAAGCAGAGGATAGGAGATAGAAATCTAGTTCTTATCTAATGATATTAATATATGATTGATGAAAATAACCCCTAAGTACTATGTTTGACAATATCACTATTAGGATATGCAATACTACTATTACCAAGTCAATCCCACTATTAAGAAAGTCATGGAATTATCAAAATATGGGGTTAACTACTCTTTGGGGGGATTTCCTTCTTGACCTACACACAAAAACAAAAATAGTAGATAACTCTTCCTTAACAATAGAGAGTTAGGACACACAAATTATAGTCTGGACCCAACTACCACTTTCAATAATACCATTATTTGAAAGAACAAAGCCACTAATAACAAGACAATCTTGTGATTGAGATAGTCATGGGTTTATCAAAAACCCTGCTAAAATCTTAACCACTAGCAGCGGCTCAATAAAACCACCACTAGCTTTAATAATCCTGGTACTACAATGTCGTGACTAATGGTGTGACACACCTAAAACCCATCAAAATTTTAATATTTTCTTCACCTAATCAAACCTACAAGCTAGTCAAAGATAAAACTAACAAGCAAAATTGATGAAATGGGAGCTATCCCATTGTGGTCACTAGAATGTGCACCAAATTTCAAGCTCAAGAAAATATTATCAAAATGATAATAAAACTCAAAACTTGATGGCACCAATAGGAATGGATAGAGGAGATAAATCATAACTAGTAGAACATTCTTACCATTTTCTTTACCTTCTCATGTCTCCATTCCAAGATTTGAATGCATGTGATTAGACTCAAATTGACAAAGTGATAACTTGATATTAGATTTGTTGTCCACCAAAATATCACTCATTTTTGGGACAACATTTGAACTATTTTGGTCCTACAGACCAAAATTATCTCTTCCCTTTTCAAAATTTGTCTTGGGTATTCAAATTCTTCATTTTTCAAGATTCTCAAAAATCTATGGACTCTACAGGCTTAAATCTACGAACTCGACAGGCTTGAATCTACGGACTCAACAAGAAGAGAAAATCTATAGAGTCAGTAAGAAGAGGAAATCTACAGACTCTATAGGCTTGAATCTATGGACTCAGCAGGAAGAGAAAATCTACAGACTTTGCAGGCCAAGTTTAATGAGCTTTACAGGTTGATTTTTACAGACTTGATTTCTACAAACTCTGCAAGTAGGTTCATTTCTACAAGTTCAATGGGCTTCATAGTTTCTACAAGTGAGTTCAACCAAGAGAATTAGTTTCTAACACTTGGGTCTTTTTTAGGATTGGTTCAGTGCCTTGGTTCAATCAAGTAGTTCATCAATCAGTTCAAGTCTTCATTTGAACTGTTGAACTAAAACTTGGTTCAACGATTGGTTCAAACACACGGTTCAAAGGCTTTATTTGAACCGTTGAACCAAAACTTGGTTCAATGGTTGGTCCAACATCTTTTGGTTTAATGGTTGGTTCAACATCTTTTGGTTCAATGGTTAGTTCATCACTTTGGTTCATTGGCTTGAACCATCAGCTTGAACCATTTTGGTTCAAATCTTGGTTCAACCGATTGGTTCCATGAAGTGGTTCAATAGTTGGTTCATCAACTTGGTTCAAGGCTTTGATTTGTTTTCTTGGTTCAAAGACTTGGTTCAATCAAAGGGTTCATCAGCTTGAACCATTTTGGTTCAACTAAGTAGTTCAACAGTTGGTTCAAAGTCTTGGTTCAACGAAGAGGTTCAAAGCCTTGGTTCAATAGAGTGGTTCAATAGCTTGGTTCAAAGGAGAGATCCAATGTAAAAGTTCAAAGAACCTCTCGAAGGATAAGTGCCCTTGTGGAGGGCACTTGGTCAATGAAAGTACCCTTTGAAAAGGGTCATTTTCAAAAAGGCTGCAACGGTAATTTTTTCAAAATTCAAAACAACTAAGGCAGATAAAGGCATAAATTCCTTTAGACTTTTTGTCTGAAGGAATTCTTTTGAACAAAAATTCTGAAAGAATTTAAGAACTAGCTACGAGCATAGGAAAACCCAAAGGATTTTACAAAGGTGAGAAATTTCTGTGGACTTTTTTTCCATGAAAATTTGACCCCAAACTTTTTATCTGTGGGAATTTGTCCGTGGAGAAAGCCTAGGGAAAATACCCACAAAAATTGTCCATAGGAAAGCCTGATGAGTAGTCTGATAAAAGAAAAGTTGTGAGAGACTCTTAAGGAAAAGGCTGTCGAAGGACCCTGAAGGGTAGGTGCCCTTACGGGGGACTCTCAGCTACCAAATTGAAGAATACTTCCCTAAAGCTGAAGGGTCACCTTCCCTTTGGGAAGATGTAAAACCAAAAGCCCAAAGGCCATCTGAAGACCACCTGAAGGGCAGATACCCTTGTGTGGGACCCAAAGTGGATCATTCCTTAAGGCCTAAACGGTAGGTTCCCTTCAAAGAAAAGCTCAAACAGGAAAGCTGAAGAAGGACCAAGGGGTGACGTGCCCAAAGACGTCAAATTAAAGCTCATAAAATAGTGATTGATCCTTTGAATCTACAGACCTGAATGCATTCATAGACTTCAAGGCCAAGACCAACAAAAAGTGAGAAAGGAACAAAATAGCAAATTAAATCCAAGACCTGATTTAATTAACTAAAAAAGGAGGAATGATGAAGGTAGGATTAGATCACTAGGTGGACATTGAAAGTTGCAAACTTTCAATAGCATGACTTGTTTCTCTGCATTGATAAAATCAAATGGGTAAACACCCCTAAGTTTTAGCCTATCTTCTTAACAGATTCCAATGCAACATGATGTGTTATTGTTCTTGAGTCCTTCTTGAAGAGGCTATATAAGGGACTCTCTTTTATTGTAAAATCATCTCTTTTTGACAATTAGAATGAAACTCTACCCAAATTGAAAGATACTTCTGAGACTTTGAGCTTAGTTTTTTTTATCATATTTTGTTATTGGAATAAGAAAGCAAGTGGTTTTTCAGACTTTGTACTATAATATATTTATCGTTGGGGAAACTATTCTTATGTCTTTTTCCTTGATATATTTTCTATTCCTTTAATTCAACAAGTAGGATTAGTGAAATTAGTCAGGAAGGTATCCTGAAGAGTCAACTATGGAGAGACTTTGTGCCCCCATAATTTCCTTTCAGTGTGTTTTATTTTCATTTCTCTGTAAAGGACTTTGGGAAGACTTTCTGCCCTCATTGTCTTTCATATCTTACTCTTGAGCAAATTAAGTGGAGACTTTGTGCTGCATCTTGATCTGCTAGTTACTACGTCCTTTACTACATTTTGCATTTACTACCAGGAGTATTCTTGTGGTTTGCTGAATAGTACTTATGAAAGAAGAGGAGTGTTGTCAGTTATTTCCATTGAGTTTTTTCTTTTATTTATACACATCATCTCTGAAGAAAGAGAGATGGATGGTTTTTCCTACCCTTGCGTATTATTTTCTATTTATATATATAGCATACCTATAGGGAACCTCCCCTTGATGAGAGGAGAGATCAGTGTCCTTCTGATGTGGTAAACCTACACATTTGGATGACTAATCTTCCTACTTTAGCTGATCAGACCTATTTTTTTATCAGTATGCTAATTGACAAAATATTCAACCAACAATTTTTGGCGACTCCGTTGGGGATATAATATCCATTATCCATTTATAGCCTTACCATTCACCTCCACATTAACTAGAAAAGAACACATAGTTTAAAGCCTCAAGCTTTAACTGAAGCAAGGTTAATTCTTTTCCACTTTTGTTTCACAATATGGTAGATTCAAGGTATACACGAAGCCAAAGGGCTAAAGGGATTGTTGACCCTGTATTCGAGTTGCTATAATAAAGTGATTTTGATCTGTTTCCTTCACTATCTCGTCTCTAATGAGCCAAGATTTTTCCTCCTACTAAAGTTAGATATCCATTGCCAGACGAAGTATCTACTTTTGTTGTTGATAAAGCTTTTCCTATAATTACCCCTCTGAGATTTGTTATCCCTCCTTTTCATAATCCTACAATGGCAGTTCAAGGCCCCTGGGGTAATGCTTTTGGTCCTCTCAATCTTACTCCACCTCTACATGAGCTTCCACGTAGTTCAAGGAAGAACTTCCCCAAATTCTATGGTGATGGGAAAGTTCATCCTGATGAACACATTACAGCCTTCAACATAGCTTGTGGAGTAATTGGAGTAGAATTTGAAAATGTAGCAGTCAGGTTATTTGTAGAAACATTACAAGGTGATACTATAGATTGGTTTTATCATCTACAGGCTCAGTCAGTGACTGATTAGAATAGCCTCAAAGTTAAGTTTGAAGCCAGATTCAAACCTATAGAAGATGCACATGCACTTCTAGCTCAACTTACACAGATGAAGAAAGAGCCTCATGATCTTATGAGAGACTTCATAGCCAAATTTGACAAATTGAGGAACATAATTCCTATAATAGCTCAACCTATAGCTGAGAATCTCAAATGCTTTTTCATTAATTCTTAACTACCTGAAGTAAGTTCTCTTGAGACGTGCTAGTCAAATAGATCTTGCTATAGCTCAATTATTGGCCATTGAGGTATAAGATGATCTCATCTTAGCAGGGAAAATAAGAAGAGATCCAAATAGAAATAGACCATCATCTTCTAAATATACATCTACAGGTACCACTGATCTAATGGTGTAAAAGCTAGAAAATGAAGTGATATCCTTGAAAAATCAAATGGTACAAGGAATTTCTTCTACTCCTTCATATAGAGATATGCCAAGAAAAACATTCCCAAATCAATCATATTAGGGAAATGCTACCAAGAATCAAGGGCAATAGAATCACCTTCCTCCTCCATAAGGGAAACTTGCCTTGGAAGCTCCTCCAGCCAATTCAGCAATGGGATATCTTGAAATAGAATCTGAGTTCTCTTTCTAGCCTAAATTGAATCAAGAAAATGACATTGATCCCTTCATGGAGGATCAAGAAGAATTAGTTGGTGACTCCCACATTAGTTTCCTAAACTACCAGGATGAACCTGGAAGCAAAGGAGAAGCTATTAATGGATCATATGTAGTGTTTACTAGATCTAAGAACTAATTAATCCATCAAGCTAATAAAGGGAAGATAGAGGAGCAACCTCAACTAGTAGTTATCATTGCTAAGCGTGGAACCCCTCTTCCTTTTCAGTCAAAGGATCCGGTGATCACTCAAAATGTAAGTACATCAATTTCATCTTCTACTCCCATTTTTCAAACCATCCCTCCTCCCATCCCTCCTAAAACCCAAAAGGTTGAAATGCTTTCCTCTGTTCCTAGTCCAATTCAACCATTTGACATAATTGATCATGTCAAAAAGACAAAAATATAAATGTCTGAATTTGAATACTTGCAGTCCAATCTTGATCAATTAGATAAGTTAGTCCAATGTATCAAGAACTAAAGCATTCTTGCAAGGAAAAAATCTAAAAAGATAATTCTTGATTCTCCAAAGAACATGCCCATTCTAAATAATCTTGTTATTACTCCTCCAGCTACCCCTGGGAAAATAGAACCTTTCTATGTTTCCTTATTGATAAATGGTTATCAGCTCAATAATTGCATCATTGATTCTAGGGCATCTGACAATGTCATGCCTACTAAAGTAGCTGAGTCTCTGGGTCTCACACTAACCAAGACATTTGGGAGATGTTTCTCCATGGAGAACAAGCAAGTACTATTATGGGGGCAAATTAAAGATGCCCAATTTGTATTGGCAGCCTTTCCAGATTATGAGGCAATGATCCCTATTTGAGGCAATGAGCCTTATTATGAGAGGAGAACTAAGCATGGATCTATCTGAGGCAAGGATCCCTATCCAAGGCATGATGAAAAGATTGCTCCCTAAAAAGGAGGTAAAATACGTGGTCACCCAAACATCAGTCCTTGCAGTACAAATTCTATTTGAGTCTTCAGGTAGGGTTAATTATTTCTTTACCACAGAGGATGTTCATGTTTTTGGAGATGAAAGTCCTATAGCTGACATTCTAGGAATTGATCTAGACAATACTTTAGGAGAATTGGTAGGGCACAGTACAAGTAAGGAAGGATCTTCCATCTCTAATGAAGAGAAATCTGATAGGAGATCAACTTCTGATGATGACAACAATTCTTCCACCAATGATGGAGTTGGGACAATGTTGATATCTCCTCAAAGAGATATTCTTCCTCCATGTAATTTGCAAGTCAACAACATCAATAACATAGCTAGATGCAAATCTCTATTGCTCAGATTGAAGATTACTCAAGATGACGAAATCAAACTCCTCCACATCAAAGTAGATGCTAAGTTGATAATTTGTTAGGAGTTTAATATGGACAATCCAATCATATGCTGGACTAAACTAAAAGAAAAACCAATTATGGTAATTGACCATGCTACTGTAAATCAAAATTAGGCAAAGGAACCCTTCACAAGGAGAGCAAAGAGTTATGGTTTCCAGTTTGAAGACCACATCCTGCCATGAGACAAGAAGAAGAAAAAGCCAAGGGGAAGATGCCAAAAATTGGTTTCCTAGTGGAGAAATCCATTCGCCCATCACCATTTCTAGGGGAAAATTATCTTCTTGCTAGCTTATCAGAATAGAGCACTATTTTCACTATTTCTCAAGAAGCAGCATCTGAAATACTTCAATTATTGAAGTATCAGATCATTCCATCTGTATATATGTATATTTGTACAGTTTTTAATTCTATTTTATTTTGTTTGTTTTCATTTTTGATGCCTTAAATTTTTGGGTAGCATGACTTCATAACCCAATGGTATACATGAAGACACTGGAGATTTTGGATTCTACTCCTTTCAATTCTTTTTGCAATTGACAAATGTTCCCCAACTTGAGCTAGTTGTTGTCCCCCAAAAATATCACTCATTTTTGGGACAACATTTGAATTATTTTGGTCCTACAGACCAAAATTGTCTCTTCCCTTTTCAAAATTTGTCCTGGGCATTCAAATTCCTCATTTTTCAAGCTTCTCATAAATCTACGGACTCTACAGGCTTAAATCTATGGACTCTATAGGCTTGAATCTATGGACTCAGCAAGAAGAGAAAATTTATGAACTCAGTAGGAAGAGTAAATCTATGGACTCAACAAGAAGAGAAAATCTATGGACTTTATAGGCCAAGTTCAATGAGCTTTACAGGTTGATTTCTACAGACTTGATTTCTATGGACTCTACAAGTAGGTTCATTTCTGCAAGTTCAATAGGCTTCATAGTTTCTGTAGGTGGGTTCAACCAAGAGAATCAATTTCTAACACTTGGGTCATTTTCAAGATTTGGTTCAGTGCCTTGGTTCAATCAAGCAGTTCATCAATTTGTTCAAGGCTTTGTTTGAATTGTTGAACCAAAACTTGGTTCAATAATTGGTTCAAACACATGGTTCAAAGGCTTTGTTTGAACCATTGAACCAAAACTTGGTTCAACAGTTAGTTCAACATCTTTTGGTTCAATGGTTAGTTCATCACTTTGGTTCATTCAATTGAACCATCGGCTTGAACCATCGACTTGAACCATTTTGGTTCAAAGCTTGGTTCAACTGAGTGGTTCAATGAAGTGGTTCAATAGTTGGTTTATCAACTTGGTTCAAGGCTTTGCTTCATTTGCTTGGTTCAAAGACTTGGTTCAATCAAAGGGTTCATCAGCTTGAAGCATTTTGGTTCAACCAAGCAGTTCAATCAAATGGTTCAACAGTTGGTTCAAAGCCTTGGTTCAACGAAGAGGTTCAAAGCCTTAGTTCAACAGAGTGGTTCAATATCTTGGTTCAAAGGAGCGATCCAATGTAAAAGTTTAAAGAACCTCCTGAAGGACAAGTGCCCTTGTAGAGGGCACTTGGTCAATGAAAGTACCCTTTGGAAGGGTCATTTTCAAAAAGGCCACAAAGGTAATTGTTTTAGAATTCAAAAAGACTAAGGCAGATAAAAGCATAAATTCCTTCAAACTTTTTATCTAAAGGAATTCCTATTGACGATTAGAGATTGCACTCGATGGCAGGAAAATAGGTTCCTGCCCTCTCCCCACAACATGGAAACTCCTCTCTTTCCTGTGGGATGGTGAAGCAGGAGAGGAGAGTCTCTAGGTATGGGCTAGTTCCCTTTGATATATCTTGTTTGTTTTAGGTAGTGTAAAAATAATGGACAGGCAAATATATATATAGCTGTAAACTGGGGGGGTGAAAAGGGAGAAGAAATGCAGGAAAACAAACAGCCTACTCTAAAGAGGTGATACACCAAAAATGAAATGACCTTCCCACCTCCACACTCAGGATCAAATTAAACAACATACATACACTGAGACTTGGTAGAAAAGACTAGGTTGCTAGAATGACAGGGAGGTTCCAATGAAAAATGCAAGAAATAGGGACTCACCAAGATGCTGTGGAATGCACACTGTAAGTGACCTTTGTTTTTGCACCCCAAGTGGAAATCTTCACCTGTAAGCTGCAAAATGACATTTTGTAGATCACTGGTGCATTGGTATTTAAACCTATGAGAGCATTTAAAATAAAATGACTGAACATAAATTAAACACACAGAACATACACAGGGTATCCATCCAAGAAAGAGGTAAAAACTATATTTTATTGATTAAGGTGGAAAATTTACATAGCTGTGCTCTTTACAAAATTGGAGAAGATCTTTTAAAAAATGACCAAGTCTACCCATTTATATGGAAAAGCCAAGAGGGGACTCATTGGTTCTTTGCTTGCAAGTGGCTTGCTTGAGTCTTCATTGGGAAGAGGGAAAACACTATAGCTGACATCAAAAATTCTATGCGAGACCATGCTTGCTGCCTCATTTTGCATGTAGCCTGCTTCTCTACCAGCTAGTCAAGCCTTTTTCTGTGTT
Organism: Torreya grandis; assembly: GCA_037957365.1. Classification (NCBI taxonomy): domain Eukaryota; kingdom Viridiplantae; phylum Streptophyta; class Pinopsida; order Cupressales; family Taxaceae; genus Torreya; species Torreya grandis. The sequence continues at coordinate 3,636,094 of JARHVA010001019.1, forward strand.
ACACGGGCCTTTTTCTGTGTTATACAGGCCTTTTTTGCCGTAGACTGTTGTCAGCGATAAATTTGCCGCTCAATGTTGTGAGTGGTAATTTTACCGCTCAATCCACTGACTGTCATGCGAGCATTAGCTTGGTCACTTCACTTTCTGGCTCTTTCCTGATAAGCATTCTCTTGCTTTTAAAAACAAACTGTTATCCTCTATCTCGCTAAACTTTGACATCCACGTAGGAGATCCTCATCCCTGCTGGCTTTCCTGCGGCCTGCTAATTTCTTTTCGTAGCACCCTTGTTTTGTGTGTGGACCACCTTAACCTTACTACGGTCCACTTTGGAAGGTGTGCAGCTTTCACAGGCTGTTGGTGGGCTTCCAAATTCTACGGGCTTTTGTTTTAATATTCCCCCTGGGTTTTGAGCTACGTCGGGCCCTAAACGGCTTGGTTCCCCACGGCCTTTCATGGGCTATAGCAGGCAATTCTGCTGCTCACAATAGTTCAACTGCCGTGCATGGCAATTTTTATACTCATGATAGTTTAACTATCGTGCACAGTAATTTTGCTGCTCACGATAGTTTAACTATTGTGCACGGCAATTTTGCCGCTCACGGTAGTTTAACTGCCGTGCATGGTAATTCTGCCACTAAATACATGTTTGCAATCCTTTCCATTGACGTTAAGATGAAGATTTTGACTTTGAAATGTGCCTAGCCTTTTTTATTGACTTGAACTTCACTCGATTTCCTCTTTGAAGCCCCTACCTCATGCAAGGACGTGAACATGAACTTGAACTCAGCTGAAATAGCGAACTACTGAACCAAAATGCCAGACCAATGACCAAAGTATTGAATTGAGCTAGAATAAATAAGGCCATTGCACTGTATAACCTAAAAATGATCATTTTTGAAAGCAAGGGGAGAAGGCAAACAATTTTGGCCTGTGAGCAAAAATTGGTCAATAGATTTGCGACTCATAGGGGAAGCTTGCCTGCTATGCTTAGAACCTAGTTGCCTTTGAATATCCATTGGGTGCGGAGTCGGATGGTGAATTTGAAGAGAGTTAATAACACCCTAAAAGATCCAAAAATTACACCTGAAAATTTCACCCCCATACATAAAAGGAAACACACAAGGCTAAAAACAACTAACTGTGCAAACTGCACTTAGGGAAAATAGGAAAAACAAGGGAAATTATGTGCAGCCAAACCAAAAATTAGTGGTAATGCTTCAAATGTATCCCATTGATTGGGATACACAATTCTTTGCCATCCAACTTAGAGAGCTAGAATGCGTTATACTGCTTGCACTGAGTAATCATGTAAGGACCACTCTAGAGGGCATCAAATTTTGCATGTTTTTTGGGCTTAGCTCTATCTTCATCCCATTTCAAAATAATGTCTCCTTCAAAGAAATCCTTTGACGAAGGTTTTCTTGTCGAAGTGTCTTTTTATTTGCTATTGGCAACTAGACATGGAAGCCATGGCACAGTCCCTTATCTCTTGGAGCTCCAATAGCTCACACAGTCTAACTTCCATGCTGGTCCCTTCCTCTAACTGTAGCTGATGGGCGAGATCTAATGCTGGCAATTTGAGTGAGATGGGGAGCTTTACTTCCCTTCCATACATAAGCATATATGGATAATTTTTGATTGATCTCTTTGGAGTGATTCGATCGGCCCATAGAGCTGTCTTCAGCTTGGCATGCCAAGTTTTCTGATTTTCTTCCATGGTCCTCTTTATAATGCTTGATCAAATTTTTGTTAGTGGACTCAGCCAACCCATTCCCCTATGGGTAGTAATTTGATGAAGTGGTGAGGTATATACCATACTTCAGTGCCCATTCACTAGTTTTGGTTCCTAGAAAAGCCAAGGCATTGTCTGAAATTATAGTGGCCGAGACCCCAAAATGTGTCACTAAGTCCTCATAGAAATCTAAGACTGTGCTTTCATTTGCTTCATTCAAAGCAATGGCTTTCACCCACCTAGTGAAATAATCTGTAGTAGTCAGGACCCATTTGTGTCTGACACTGGAGGGAGGATTGATCATCCCTATGAAATCCAGGCCCCACTGCATGAATGGTTGCTCAACTTGAATGGGCTGTAGGGGCATGGCAGCCAATCACTACTTTCCATAGAAAAGTGCACACTTCTGGCACTTCCTTACCCATGCATAGGTATCCTTGAAAAGAGTGGGCCAGAAATAGCCAGCTCTCATTATTTTTGCTGATGTGATCTTAGGGGCAAAATGGCTGCCTGCTAGCCCATCGTGAAGCTCGGTCAATACCTTGTCAGCCTGATTAGGGTCAATGCATCTTAGGAGAACCCTAGAGAGATCCTTCCTAAATAATACTCCATCAATCAAAACATAAGGAAGGGACTAAAGTTTAAAATACTTTCTTCTGGCCCTACTGAGACCCTGTGGACATTCGCCCGTAAGAAGGAAGTGCCTCATGTCCAGTGTCCAATCTCTTATGATAGCTAGTTCTTCTACAGTGGTTGCATCATGGATCAGCAAGGTGTCTTCACCCTTTTGCCTCAAATATACTGCTAGCTATTCACATAGGCCCCTTCCTCTCACCAACTTGGCGATTTTGATGTCTATGTCATACTCCATCACTTTGGTGATCCATCCCACTCTTTTCTCGTTTAAGTCTCGATTGGTCAAGAAATCCTTGACGCCAAAATGTGGAACCATGAGATGGATCCTACTGTTTGACAACATATATCTAAATTTCTTCAAGCTGCACACTACTGCTAGGACCTGCTTCTCTACATAGGTGTACCTAATTTTGAAGTCCTCTAACCCTTGGCTGAAGAAGGCGAGTGGTTGCTCGAGGTCATCACTATTTGCTTGAGTAAGCATAGCAGATATTAGTTCTCCATTGCTGAAGGTATAGAGATTGAGGTATTTATTGAAGTCAGGGCTGATTAGAGTGGGAGCCTGGGTCAAAGCCGACTTCATGGCTTCAAAGCTATCTTTTCTTAGCATTGTCCACTTGAATTCTTCACCCTTCCTCAGCATAGAGGTTAGGGGTTTAATTATCTCAGTAAAATTTGGAATGAACCTCCGAATAAAATTTATCTAGCCAAAGAAACTCTGTAGGCCTTTCTTGTGCTTTGGTAGGGACATCTCCAGAATGGAGCGGACTCTCTCGGGGTCAATAAACAAACCTTTCTTGGACACAATGTGGCTAAGAAGTTTCCCCTCATGAATAGAAAATACACATTTCTTTGGATTTAGGGAGATGCCAAATTCCTTGCACCTCTCAAAAATTTTCCTGAGGTGTTCCATGTGCTGGCCCGCCTCCTTGGAGAAAACCATTATATCATCAAGGTACACTAGCACGTTCTTATTTATCAAACCACTGAAAGCCATGTCCATGGCTTGTTGGAAGGTAGCACCAGCATTGGATAGCCCAAAAGGCATCTTTTGGTAGGTTAACGTTCCCCATTTAGTGGTGAAGGTTGTTTTGTATTGGTCACAGACTCGCACTAGAATCTGATTATATCTCAAATAACCATCCAAGAGGGAGAAACGTTTGGAACCGGTTACCTTTTGGAGGATCTGCTCCATGTTCAGGAGGGGATAATGATCCTTTAAAGAGACTTTATTAAGGTCTCTAAAGTCAACACATAGCTTGATCTCCCCATTTTTCTTTCTAACTAGAACTAAATTGGCCAACCATGAGGAATGTTTGATCAGAAATATAATGTCAGACTCAATCAACTTGACCAATTCTTTCTACATAAGGAGTTCGATCATCAGATTAACATGCCTCTACTTTTGTGTGACTGGTTTTTCACCTTCCTCTAATTCAATGGTGTGATAGGCGAGTCTTGGATCGAAGCCTTTCAAGTCACTATAATTCCAGGCAAAGACATCAGCGAACTCCTAACACAGCCGAATAAAAGCTTGCCTTTCTTGAAATGTGTAGACCTTACCAAGTGGTAGCAGCTTGTCCTTGAAGATTTCAAATTTTTCATAATTCTCCTCTCTGGTAGTGATGCATGCTTTGTCATCTCTTAGTTGGTCATCTCCATTGAAAATACTTTCAAGTGTGACCAAACCCTTAGGGAGTTTATTGTTCTTCAATTAAACAATCTGATTTCTATATTGCTGCTGCAATTTTGCTTGATTATGGACTACAAACTCAGCTTCTTCCTACAAGAAGAGAGCTATCTGTTGGTCACTTTTGAATACCTACCAATTTTTAATATTGTCTGGAATTGAAGGCCAAACCACCACTTTTAAATGGTGCGAACCACAATCCCTACTTATCTATTTTGAAACATCAAATTGGTCACCAATAGCTGCTAGCCTGTCAGCCTACTTATTCTATTCCCTGGGAATTGAGGTAATGTTAAGAGCAAGAAAATCCTCTATCAAGTCCCAGAATCTGTGCTTGTAAGACTTCAGTAAGGAGTTCTTGGTCAGGTTCAGGCCTCTTATTTGGTTTACAATTAATTTGTTGTCTCCCAAGATTTGTAGCTTCTTGATCCCTCTCTTTCTTGCCCACTCAAGTCCATGAATCAAAGACTCATATTCTACAACATTACATGTGCAAGAGAACTGGAAATGAAAAGCTAAAAAGTGTCTTTCTTTAGAAGGGGAAACTAACATTGCCCCACCACCAGTGCCCAATTTACTTTTGGAACCGTCGAAGTATAGCTGCCACAAGCCAAGGTCTTCTTTGTTTTCCTTCATTATATTGGGCATGATGGCACCTTCTTCATGCAAGCAATAGATGCCAAGGTCTGCTTCCTCAATAAACTTATAAGGATCGTGCTCAAAGTTATTACTTCCCCACTCATCCAAGAGTAGATTTATGACTCCTTCAAGAGCAGAAGATGAAGATTTATCCATCTAAGACTCTTCTAGATCGATGATAGTGTAACTGACATTCACTGCCTTGGGTGAATAGGGCTCTAGGTGGTCCTTGTAGAGTGGCTCAGATTTGATTTTCACTTTGGTCCCGTATTTGGTTCTGAAAAATAGATATGACCAATTCGCTGCTCGATAGCCACCTATCTTGGACGTAAAGTCCCTAGATAAATAGATTGTGAAATATGGACGAACGTCCGCTACCACTATATCATGGGGGATTAAGAATGTTGAGCAGGCATGCAATGTTAAACTCAATCCTTTCAGGATCTCGACTATCTTTGTAGGCATCCCATCTAGTTGCAAGACTCATTTGTTTATTGATTCATATGTTAATCCCATCTTATCAGCAATGTACTTGGGCATCACTGAAGTGCTGGCCCCGCTGTCAATTATGAAATTGTGTACTAAGAAATCCCCTATGATCAAAGATACATAAAAGGGGGGAGTCCTCTCTTATTTCTTTATCTGAATTAAAGCAGAAGGCTGCCCATTCATCATTAGGATGTTATTAGTGTCTGCTGGGACAGCCTGCCAATCTAGCTCATGCAATTCTTTCTTCAAGACCTCCTTTTATCCTAGAAGAGACAATGAATTCCATAGAGAAATGATCACATGAAATTTCTTCATTTGATCAACTATATTAACTTGGGGGCTGATTCCCTTTGTGCTTTCCTTTGGGCTGATCTCGGCTGGAGCTGTAGACTGAGGAGCTGGAGGTGTAGATGGTTGACCAGAAATTGGGGCCCTTTGAAAAGGGTGTGGTGAAGGATTTGTTGCTACCTGAGGGGAAGCTTGCACTTCTCCAACTACTCTTCTTTTAAATCTCGTGTTGGCTGCAATGCAATCAACCTTATTGTTTGCAGTGCCCCCATGATTAATTACACAGAGCTTTCCCTCTTCGTGATTTATCAGGGTAGAATTCAGCTGAGTTTGATTATTACTCATGCTGGGCTGAGCTAGAAACTCAAAAAAATGGGAATGATCAACAACCTAGTTTTCTAAATTCTAAAAAAAATTCATCATATCATTCGTATGGACAACTTGCTCTTGACCATGTCCCATGGTCGAACAACTTGGTTGCTCTTGTACAAGGTTATTCTGAACTGGTACCATGGTTTTAGATGACGAAGAGGGGCCTGAGTTATAATTTTGATAAGGCCTGGTCTAAGTGAGCTAACCTTGTCCTTGATTATAGCCTTGAAAAGGGTTCCTAGGTGCTTGACCATAATGTTGATAGCCTAGATTCAGCTTGTTATTTTGAGCTTGTTGCCTTTTAAGAGCTACAAGTTCATTTGACATGTTTTGCAATAGGCTTTTTACCTCATGTAGTTCATTTGACAGAATAGTAGCTGGCTTCTCAATGGTGGGCAGGGGAGTAATTATGGGAACAATAGTTTGGATAGGGGGAAACATCTCTGGGAAAAGTGGCATGTGGGGCCTTGGGGTAATTTTCCTAGCTTGAACCAAGCAATTTTCAGCTGCTATGGCAATGTCGTAAGCAACAGGAAATATGTACCCTCCCATAGATTGGATCATTACTACAATGTCACTGTTTAATGCTTTTAAATAGTATAAAAAAGCATAGATGGGAGTCGGTCTTACCAGGATGGGAATTCTATCCCAAGTCTTTTGAAACCACATGTTGAAGTCCTGCATATACTCATGTGGAACTCTCTTTATAGTCATCAACTACTCAGTAAGAGAGAGGCTGTCACTTTTTTCCCCAAAATGATCAGTTAAATGGGTGCCCAATTCATTCTAGGAATGTATTGAATTCACAGGCAAGGTGCCATACCAATCAAGAGCCTTCCCTTTCAGAGACAAAGCTAGCAATCTGATGGCAATGTTTTCTTCTGTTACATTGTGAATATTGCAAAGTTTGGAAATATTCTTGATATGCTCAACAACCATAATAGGTACCAATCCCTCAAAATAAGGTACATTCTTGAGAGCTATTCCTGGAATTAGATCATAGCGTGGGAGGTTTAAGGGGCTCTCACTGCGGAAAGCGGCAAAAGGTAATGCCATGGCTGGAATGGGTTGTAACTGTGGTTGAGCTAGGTTGGTGTTCCTAGCAACAAGTTTAGGAGGATTTACTAATGGATAAGGGTGATTTCTTTCAAACCTAAGCCTTTTAGCAGAGTTTAAAGGCAGCTCAATGAAAACAAAAGGGAACCCCATTGAAGTTGACCTTGTGGTGACTTTTGGCATAGAAGTTTAAGTGACTAGTTCTTAAAATAAAGAAATGAGCTCTTACCAGTGGAGTCACCAGATGCTAGAAATCTTTGAAATGACTGTAGCAGGACTAACATCAATCTCAAAATACTACTACATTGGAAATCGACAAAATTATAGTCCCATTGGGCGTGCCAAAACTATTGACGACTGGAGATTGCACCCAGTGGCAAGAAAATAGGTTCCTGCCCTCTCCCTACAACATGGAAACTCCTCTCTTGCCTATGGGATGGACGAAGTAGGAGAGGAGAGTCTCTAGGTATGGGCTAGTTCCCTCTAATGTATCTTATTTGTTTCAGGTAGTGCAAAAATAATGGATAGGTAGATATATATATATAGCTGTAAACTGGGGGGGATGAAAAGGGAGAAGAAATGCAGGAAAACAAACAGCCTACTCTAAAGAGGTGATACACCAAAAATTAAATGACCTTCCCACCTCCACACTCAGGATCAGATAAAATAACATACATACACTGAGACTTGTCAGAAAAGACCAGGTTGCTGGAATGACAAGGAGGTTCCAATGAAAAATACAAGAAACAGGGACTCACCAAGATGTTGTGGAATGCATATTGTAAGTGACCTCCTTTGTTTCTGCACCCCAAGTGGAACTCTTCACCTGTAAGCTGCAAACTAACACTTTGTAGATAGCTGGTGCGTTGGTATTTAAACCTGCGAGAGCATTAAAAGAAAATGACTGAACACAAATTAAACACATATAACATACATAGGGTATCCATCCAAGAAAGAGGTAAAAACTATATTTTATTGATTCATGTGGAAAATTTACAGAGCTATGCTCTTTACAAAATTAGAGAAGATCTTTTAAAAAATGACCAAGTCTGCCCATTTATATGGAAAAGCCAAGAGGGGACTCATTGGCACTTTGCTTGCAAGTGGCTTGCTTGAGTCTTCATTGGAAAACACTGTAGCTAACATCAAAAATTCTACTGGGACCATGCTTGCTACCTCATTTTGCATGCAGCCTACTTCTCTGCCAGCTAGTCGGGCCTTTTTTTGTGTTACGTGGGCCTTTTTTTGTGTTATGCAGGCCTTTTTTGCTACAGAATGTTGTCAGCAATAAATTTGCTTCTCAATGTTGTGAGCAGTAATTTTACCACTCAATCCACTGACTATCATGCGGGCATTGGCTTGGTCACTTCACTTTCTAGCTCTTTCCTAATAAGCATTCTCTTGATTTTTAAAACAAACTATTATCCTCTATCTCACTAAACTTTGACATCTCGTAGGCTATCCTTGTCCCTGCTGGCTTTCCTGCAGCCTACTAACTTCTTTTCATAGCACCCTTGTTTTGTGCATGGACCACCTTAACCTTACTACGGTCCACTTTGGAATGTTTGCGGCTTTCAGGGGCTACTGGTGGGCTCCAAAATTCCATGGGCTTTTGTTTTAATATTCCCCCTCGGGTTTTGAACTGCGTTGGGCCCTAAATGCCTTGGTTCCCTGTGGCCTTTCGTGGGCTATGGCAAGCAGTTCAACTGCCATGCGCAGCAATTTTGTTGCTCATGGTAGTTTAACTGCCGTGCATGGCAATTTTGCCACTCACGGTAGTTTAACTGTCATGCACGGCAATTTTGCCGCTCATGGTAGTTTAACTACCGTGTGTAGAAATTTTGTCACTGACTGCATGTTTGTAGTCCTTTCCATTGACATTAAGCTAAATATTTTGACTTTGAAATGTGCTCGGCCTTTTTTATTGACTTGAACTTCACTCGATTTCCTCTTTGAAGCCCCTGCCTCATGCAAGGACGTGAACATGAACTTGAACTAGGATAGAACAACGAACTATTGAACCAAAATGCCAGGCCAATGACCAAAGTATTAAACTGAGCTAGAATAAATAAGGCCATTACACTGTATAACCTATAAATGATCATTTTTGAAAGCAAGTGGAGAAGGTAAACAATTTTGTCCTACGAGCAAAAATTGTTCAACAATTCCTTCGGACAAAAAGTCAAAGAATTCAAGAACAGGTCATGGGTGCAGGAAAACTTGAAGGATTTTACAAAGGCAGGAAATTTCCATGGACTTTTTGTCCACAGGAATTTGTCTCCAGACTTTTTGTCTATGGGAATTTATCTATAGAGAAATCCTAGGGAAAATACCCTAAGAAATTGCCTACAGGAAAGCCTGATGAATAGTCTGATAAATAAAAAAGCCACAAGAGACTCTTAAGGAAAAGGCTATCAAAGGACCCCAAAGGGTAGGTGCCCTTATGGGGGACTCTTGGCTGCCAAATTGAAGAATACTTCCCTAAAGTTGAAGGGTCACCTTCCCTTTAGGAAGATGTAAAACTAGAAGCCCAAAGGCCATCCGAAGACTGCTCGAAGGGCAGATACCCTTGTGGGAGACCCAAAGCAGATCATTCCTTAAGGCTCGAAAGGTAGGTTCCCTTTAAAGAAAATCTCAAACAGGAAAGAAGAAGGACCAAGGGGTGACGTGCCTGAAGACATCAAATTAAAGCTCATAAAATAGCCATTGATCCTTTGAATCAATAGACCTGAATGCATTCACAGACTTCAAGGCCAAGACCATCAGAAAGTGAGGAAGGAACATAATAGCAAATTGAATCTAGGACCCGATTCAATTGACTAGAAAAGGAGGAATGATGAAGGTAGGATTAGATTGCTAGGTGGACATTGAAAGTTGCAAACTTTCAATAGCGTGACTTGTTTCTCTGCATTGATAAAATCAAATGGGTAAACACCCCTAAGTTCCAACCTATCTTCTTAATAGATTCCAATACAACATGATGTGTTACTATTCCTGAGTCCTTCTTGAAGAGGCTATATAAGGGACTCTCTTTTATTGTAAAATCATCTCTTTTTGACAATCAAAACGAAAATCTACCCAAATTGAAAGACACTTTTGAGACTTTGAGCTTAGTTTGTTTATCATATTTTGTTATTAGAATAAGAAAACAAGTGGTTTTTCAGACTTTATGCTGTAATATCTTTGTTATTGGGGAAATTGTTCTTATGTCTTTTTGCTTGGTATATTTTCTATTCCTTTAATTCAACAAGTAGGATTAGTGAAATTAGTCACGAAGGTGTCTTGAAGAGTCAACTATGGAGAGACTTTGTGCCCCCATAATTGCCTTTCAGTGTGTTTTCTTTTCATTTCTGTGTCAAGGACTTTGGGAAGACTTTGTTACCTCATTGCCCTTCATATCTTAATCTTGAGAAATTTAGGTGGAGACTTTGTGATGCATCTCGATCTACTAGTTACTACGTCCTTTACTACATTTTGCATTTACTACTAGGAGTATTCTTGTGGTTTGCTAAATAGTACTTCTGAAAGAAGAGGAGTGCTGTCTATTATTTCCATTGAGTTTTTCCTTTGATTTTTACACATCATCTCTAAAGAAAGAGAGATGGATGGTTTGCCCTACCCTTGAGTATTATTTTCTATTTATATATATATAGCATTGTTTCTATTCAAAATTCGCTTTTCAAATTTAAGAGAAAGAAGAAACTAAAAAGAATAAATGGACAAGGCTTGGGAAGTACCTGGACTAAAGATTGCGCACCATAAATCCAGACGCTTATGAGCACTCCTCTTTGGCTGTGGAGGAATGACACCTGCAAAAGAAGAAAACTTGGACAAGAGGATGTTAGATAGATAGACGGTGGGTTGCCAAGCAAGAGCTTGTTCCCAGAAGTATGAGAACTTCCTTGGGGGAGGTCAACCCACTATTTGATAAAGAGATAAATGACTGATAAAAAGACAGAATGCCAAAATAGACTGAAATGATAGCAAACTGAAAGAGAAAAGGAAGTAAAGGCTTACCTGGAAGAAGCTGTCGGCTTGGTCACAGTCGCCGGCGTCAGTGGTCCTACCGACATCGATTGTCGGGTCTACCGATGTCGGTTAGTCTGCCGACATCAGTGGGGGTAATGACTGGCGTCGATTGGGGCAATAGGCTTGGATGGCGTTTAGGCAGGTCTGGTCGAGCTTTGGACAGAGTTTGGGGCGGGCTTGGTCTGTGGACGAAGGTCTGAGTCTGCTCTGGGCCTGGTTTGAGGATGGTTTTAGTCAGAAGGACAGAGAGGGATAGGGAGATAGAGGAAGCCAATCTGGGAGATAGCAATTCGGGTCTGGGTGATAGTCAGGGCTGAGGGGGTGCTAAATCTAGTTAAAAAAATAGATGACTAGAGAGCATAAAGAAAACAAATAGAGAACATACCTGTGCCCTGCTGAAGAAGGTGGTGATCTTGTTGCTGATGATGCCAGATGTGAACCCTGTTGCTGATGAAGAATCCCTGTTGTTCACTTGCAAAAGCTTGCTGTGTACCTGAGGGGGAGAGTCAGATTGATTGGTAGAGAGATCAAGTGAGAGGACGGATGCAAGGGTTTGATGCCAAAGATTCAAGAGTCGGGATGCAAGAGCTAGAGACGCAGAGAAATCCCGAGAAGCCAAGTGGAACCAGAGAGAGAGATAACGGTGAAGAAAACCGTTATGAAGGGTGCCGACGCTGGCAATATCACCGACGTCAGCCGAGGGCTGACCGACGTCGGTGGCTAAAAGGCCAGAAAAAGGCTAAAAATAGCCTTCTATCCGTTTCCAAGCCGCCAGGTCAAATGAATGCGAGGATGAAACGGTCGATGGGAGTTAAATGGGCGAGAGGAGAGGTTGGAAAGGGAGTCTAAGGCATTAAATGGCCATGTGGGGAATGAAGGGAATCCAAGGAGGGTATCCTAGGGTGGTGAGGTGGCGAGGTGGTAAGGAGAGGGAAAAATGGACTTATTAAGTAAAAATAGATGATTATTTTCAATTAATAAGACCTAGGTAGGCTAGGGATAGTCGAAGTGGCAAGGGACCAAGGGGAGAGAGGAAGACCAAGGGTTAGACACTTTTTAGGTGTCTACATTTGCCCCTTTTTATCTTGTTGGTTGTTCTAGATAAACTGAAAGACAAAAATAGGGAGTGGTTTCCCCAGGTGAAGGATGATGTGGATTGCCCCAACGTATGGATGAGGTATTCCCCCTCAAAGCAGGAGTCGAGGGAAGGAACCTGATGTCAGGTGCTGATTTGACAAAAGGTGGATGAGAAAGAGAGAGGTGAGTGAGAGCGCTGTAAAAGTCATGATTGCGCGCATACCACTGCACAAGATAGTCGTGTCAAATTGTCGCATGTCGAGGGTCAAGGAGTGCCAAAATTGAAGTAATCGGGCCCCAGCATTTAGTCATCTGCTGATCGGGTCACTCAATTTAAGCTGAAGCTCCAAATGGTCATCGTGTTCTAGGTATCCAGGGCTCAGAAAGTGCTCCTAGAAACACAAAAAAGCCACAAGTAGTAGGGATCAACTGGCTCACGATCCTATACTTGCGAAGGGTCAAAAATAGTCTACGGACAATTCTGCTAACCAGCCGTGAGGTAGCACACACGCAAAAACAACCTAGGAAACATTGTCTTGGAAGTGGTCGAAGGTCGAAAGATGGTCATTGGTCAAGAGGATGGATGGACGAAAGGATGCGGCCAAGCTAACCCCAGAATACCCCATGTCAACTGAGTGCTCCCTACATAGCCCCTATGTGAAGGGCCTCAGGCCGATGTAGTTCTCCCTAAAAGGGAGGGAGGGTCAGAGGGATTGATTGGTCTTGGTCAAAGAAAATGATTGGTCTTGGACAAAGAAAATGATTGGTCTTGGTCAAGGTCAAGGTTAAGGTCGGAGAAGAGAAGGTTTGTTCATCAAAGAGACGAACAAACGGGGGTGGTCGAGCTAACCTCAGAGGATGTGTTATCTGAGTGCTGCCTACATAGCCCTGGTCATAGGGCCTCAGACCAATGTAGTTCAGACAAATTGAGAAGATTGGTCGATGATGAGATTGGTCATGTGTTGAAATGACGAGGGTAAGATGAGGATAAAAGGATGCTACAGATGGTGTACTCTGTAGAATTGGTCGAGAGTCTTTCATCCCTAACAAGTTTCCATAGTCGCAATGGATGAATGCTAAGAATGAATAGAAGTCGATTTATGCTTCAGCAAGTATTGGTTTATGCTTAACATAAATTGGGTCTAGTCGGTAGTTTCCATGTGTACTGGTGTCCATAGAAACTATGTGAAATGGTCTAGGATGATGTCAGCTGAAAATGATGAAAATCGCTGGGTTTGAGATGAGTCGCTAATTGATGTGGTTAAATGTGACCAAAGCGAAGAGAAAAGATGAAAGGCAAATCGCTCTTTCATTGACAAGGACTAGAAAGGAAGCATAGATAGGGGTTATTAGAACCAAGAACCCCATTATGCGTTGCGTCATTGACCAGTGTTGAGTTAGAACGGTAATCGAATCACTTTGACATGAAAGTGAGCTCGAAGTCCCTTGAGCAGGTGAGAGGAAGAGGATAGGGTAACCCAGTTTAAGAGCAGGAATAACCTTGCCCCTTTTATAGGAGACCCTGAGACAACTACAAGCCAAGTCCATGACTCATTTTTTTTTTTTTTTTTTTGGTGCAAGCTGATCGATGCGGGAAGCCTACATAGAGATGTCTTTTGATGTAGTGGTCATGTTGCGAAGCTGATCAATGCGGGAAGCTTCTAAGAAAGGTGCTGTTTGATAGCCATCCTTCGAGGGAGTGGTCTATATTTTTGCTTTATAATGTTTGATAAGTTGGCCTAGCTGTCCTTCGAGGGATCAGTCTAGTAATACAGCAATGATAGTACAGTTGTCCTTCGAGGGAGCAGTCTGTCTTTTTGGTTTTGACTTGATTTTGTGACCATGGATATGTTTTGACATCTTGATATATTTTTTTGATTTTTTGATTAGATTCATGGACAAGGCTGTAAAAGTTCAAGGACGCCCCTTTTATTAGGACAAAGCATCCATGTATCATAAAAGGGTCGTAGAGGACTTGTTAAAGGGGAATAGGGTTGAAAGGGATGAGAATCAAGAGGACGAGGATTGCTCAAGGGATGAGCTCAAGTTACGTGTCAAGTAGATGAGTACTCGACTAGCAGAAGAATGGTCGAAGACGCAAGACATAAAAAGGGGTTTAAGGTCTAATAAGACCCTGGGCCATGCTAGTATGTTAAGGTCCGAGTCAATTGGGAGCAAACCTGCCCCATTTGCCTCTTTCCAGATTGGTCAGGTGTTGATTGATGAATGTGAAGTTGGTTGACATTGTCGTTGGTTGGTTGAGAAAGGTTGAATGCTTGGTCGAGAAGTCAGGGTGATTGATATTTGGTTGAAGTTTGGTTGAGACTAGTCGAATAATTGGTCGGGGGTTGGGTCGATGGATACTTGGTCGGGTTTTAAGATAAAATGAGTGATTGATATGTGGTAGAGACTGGGTTGAATAGTTGGTTGAGGTTTGAATAAAGGAAGATTTCCCCCAGCGGGTAGGGAGAATGTTTGAAAGGTTGGTTAAGGTCGGTTGAGGTTTAGTGGTCAGATGGACGGTGTTAATGTCGAAGAAGGGGGTCAAAGGCGGCAAAGGGACCACAGTCTGTCGTGGAGATCCCGATTTAGGTGATGAGGTTGGAGAGGTATGAGTCGAGGTTGATGTTTTGTCGAAAAGGTGGTCAAGAGGACCCTTGATGAGAAGGGAATCCTTTCTCCGGTGCTGACGAATGACAGCTTTAAGAGCGCAATAACGCTCAGTGTCATGTCCCAAAGTGTGATGATAATGGCAGAATGTAGAGTTGTCAAACCAAGATGGTCTTAATCCGAGAGTTGATGAGTGGAGTGGTGTTGAGGGTTTGTTGATAACGTGGTCGAGAAGAAGGGTGTCATTCCCAAGACATTGGCGAATGGCGACCTTGAGGGCATGACAATGCTCCGTGTCGTGCCCATGCATGCGATGATACGCACAAATGCGAGTGTACTCAAACCATGGTGGTTTAGGTTTGAGAGATTGATATTGTCTAAGAGGCGGGAGGTCGATACGAGACGACTGCAACAATTGCCGTAAGAGCAAGGCATATGAACCTGCTAACGGGTCTGGATGCTTTATTGCAGTGAGGGTTGATGACGTTGGTTTGGGAGGTGAAAGAGGCCTAGGTCAAGAGTTCGGATGAGATGTATGTCTGATGGGATGAGGAAGTAATGGAGGTGATGTGCCTCTGTGAAGGATGGGAGTGGGAAGCACTCCTATTAAAGTGGACGGATGCGGGCCCAAGATTGAAGGTAATGAGGAAGGTGGGGGAGGAGTTCTCCGGTGTGGTCTAGTAGCTTTCGTGTGTTTGGGTCGAGGGCCACCATTGTGCGAGGTGAGGTTAGATGTGGGTTTGGGTTTGGATGTGGATGAAGGTGAGTGAGATATAACAATCTCAGTCAAAGGACAAGAGGAAACCGCAACTGGGTCTTCCTCGATTGAAACGAGTGGAGAGACTGGTTCTTCTCTTGGTGGAGAAGAAATAAGAGAGTCTGGCTCCTCAAGTGGGCAGAGGGCATGGATGATCGTGCCTTTTACTTGTGTTCGAGGAGTAGGTAAGGTAGGGTCTTCGAATGAAGGTGGGCTTAATGGCGTTGATGTGGTCAAAGCGTCCTCCAATACAAGAGAGGTAGATGGAGGACTAGTAAGAGAAGGAGGTTCCTCATCCTTTAATGGAAGAGGTTGGTCAAGGACAAGAGGCAAGATAGTGCTAATCGTGTGAATGTCATGGTCTTGAGGGTCATTGGTCGAAGTCTGGACATTGTTTTGAGTAGGCAGATGATTCGGAAATGGTTGTTTGAAGATGTCAATATGTTGGTTAGGTGGGGCGTTTGGGTTATCTAAAATAAGATCCCCCTTGTCGATCATGTCTTGGACGATGTTTTTGAAAGTTCGGCAGTTGTCGATGTCATGGCCTTGGACGCGATGAAAGGGACAGAAGTCGGCCTCCCTATACCATGTAGGGAGGGCTTTAGAGGGGTCAAATTGAGGTGGTCGGATTGGAGGGAGATTGAGGACCCCCTGCTTGAGAAGTTTTTCCAAAACGGAAGCGTATGGTTCTCCAAGTGGAGTGTAAGAACACTGAATGTACCGTTGTTAGAATTGTTTGGTGATGCTGGAAGATGTCGAAGGTTGAGAGTAATTCATTGTTGTTGAGGATGGTGATCTAACGACCACAGTGTTGGCCACTCCTTTGGACTTGGAGTTGGCAGAAGAAGGTCTGGAAGAAGAATGGTCAGTAGATTTTGCGTTGGTATTATGCAATTTGACCTTATCTTCTTCAAGGGCACGGAGTTCAAGCTTTCGAGCCATGATGAAAGCTTCGTCAAAAGTGCGGAATGTCTGAATCCGCAAGGTAGAAGAGATGTGGCTGGCACATGCTCGAGAGAAGAGCTCGATGAGCTCGGGTTGAGGTAAAGAGAAGGAGAGCTGGTTAATCAGACCTCTCCAATGAGCGACAAAGTCGACAATTGATTCGTCGTCAAATTGCCTGATGGAGTAAAGGTCTGTGATTGAGACTTGTTTGGTGATGTTGATTGAGAAATGGTCAAGAAATAGTTGGGCGAGTTGGATGAATGAAAAGATAGAGTGTCTGGCAAGAGAACTATACCAGTCAAGGGCAGGGCCAGAAAGGGACATAGGGAACGTGCATAGAAGTAATGCATCGTCATGGGAAATAAGATAACAGGCATGTCTAAATGCCCGTAGATGTTGTTGTGGGTCTTCCTTACTCTGAAAGCGAGTGAATTTAGGAAGCTCCCAATGGTTAGGATATGGTCGAATAGGGACGGAAGGATGGATGGGCTCATTGCAAATTTGTTCATATGACAAAGTATTGCTTGAACCAGAAATGGAGGCCTCGAGACTGGACATTTTATCCATCAACATCTTGATAAGATTTGCTGACGGATTGGTGGGTTGAGCGCCCCCTAAGTTGTAAGGCGCTTGGAAGAGGTTAGAGGAGGCGTGCGACATAGTCGGTTGTACAATGTACAGATGACTAGTCGCAGGGGCGGAAGTGGAGGCTAGAGGTGGTTGCATTACGAAGGTCAAAGGTATAGGTTGACTGGGCACTGCCAAAGGTGGTTGAATGGCGGCACTAGTAGAAAGACAAGTTGGCACTCCTATATTTGTGGGCGTAAGAGTGTGAGGGGTCGAAACAATCAAGTTCTGATATGATGTAGAACTTGGTTGAATTGCAGGTAGTTGAGGAGGTAATGGAACCCCGATGGAGGTCGGTCTAAAAATAGATGGGGAGGCCAAACTTTGCGTATTGGCCATGATTGGGTTAATAGTTGAGGCGAAAGGCTGAGTCATAAAGGGTTGGGTGGTGAATGGTGTGGATGTCGTCGCCACGTCACCCGAAAGGTCTCGCGTTGGGTTTCTCGCGAGATAGTTTTGGAGGGCTGCGGTATTGAGGTCCAAAAATCTCTCGAAATCTTGGTCCCCTTCAGGGATGATGGGAATTTGAGTCGGGGTCAGGGTCGGGGTCGGTCCTGTAGGGGTTCTTTCAGTCTTCGAGTGGAACTCCATGATAGGACTGGTTAGAGATAGGATAGACGGAAGCGGCTGTTGGCTAAAGTGGTTAAGAAGAGAGTCCTGGTTCCAGAAACTGTGTTTTTGCAGTCTCAGAAAACCAGAATAGAGTTTTTTGACAGAGAAGGGATAGGTTTCAGGCTGCTGGTTTTGAAGAAAAAGGATAGTGACAGAGACCGACGTCGGTTTAAAAACCGATGTCGGTAATAAAGATGGCCGACGTCGGTCAGATAACCAATGCCGGTAACAGATGAAGCCAACGTCGGTATTAGAACCGATGCCAGTGACAGGGGAAGGCCGACGTCGGTGGAAGAACCGATGCCGGTGACTGTGTTTTCCAGAGGACCAAAAGGTTTGATGATTCTTGGAAAAACAAAGAAGAAAGCGTCCTCACACACTCAAACAATCAGATGAGAAGAGGAAAACAGAGAGAGACAGACAAGCCTAAGCGATAAATCCTAGGAATTAACCTTAGAAATTGTGGCTTATGCCTTAGATGAATGTTTGGGGAGATTGGCTGAAAAAATGGGTCCTAGAAGAAGGCGGTCTAAAGATGGTTTCAGGTGTTGTTTTAGGTGCTCAAAGATCTGTGTTAGGGTCTGGTACGTGGCCTGGTGCTAAGGAGCAAGCTCCCCTCACTTCACGATTCCAGTGGTTAGTTGGTCTCGCTTAGCCAAGATATACCTCGCCTAGAGTTTAGACTCCGCCAGAGAACGGAGTGGGCTTCCCCCTTGGTGATGAAATCCAAGTAGGGTCACCGAGACGGGTAAGGTATCCGCTGGGGGATGAAATCCCAGTCGGGCCTTGTCTCAAGTAAGTTTTATGTTCGTTTAGTGCATGTGGTTTGGTAGTGTAACATCAAGTGTCTACGGTTCATTCAATATGCGTCTAAGTTACTAGATGTGGACTAATGCAAGCACAAGCAGAAATGAAAGTGCAATACGTTTTAATGCCCAAGTCGAAATGTGATGTTGTGATGAAGACAAGTTTTGAGAAAGGGTCAAGAGTATGATGTTTAGACTAGTCTAGAATGCAAGGAAGAAAGATTCGTTTTAGTCCTAATTATAGTGTCATTGAGAAGAAGAGAAAGAGGAGAAAAGGTAAGAACCTAATGCTCCTAAATGAATGAAGAAAAAGGAACCCAGGAGGAACCTAGGGTCCCACCGAGCGTGCCAAAAATATTTCTATTCAAAATTCACTTTTCAGATTTAAGAGAAAGAAAAAACTAAAAAGAATAAATGGACAAGGCTTGGGAAGTACCTGGACTAAAGATTGTGCACCATAAATCCAGACGCTTGTGAGCACTCCTCTTTGGTTGTGGAGGAATGACACCTGCAAAAGAAGAAAACTTGGACAAGAGGATGTTAGATAGATAGACGGTGGGTTGCCAAGCAAGAGCTTATTCCCAGAAGTATGAGAACTTCCTTGGGGGAGGTCAACCCACTATTTGATAAAGAGATAAATGACTGATAAAAAGATAAAATGCTAAAATAGACTGAAATGATAGCAAACTGAAAGAGAAAAGGAAGCAAAGGCTTACCTGGAAGAAGCTGTCGGCCTGGTCACAGTCGCCGGCGTCGGTGGTCCTACCGGCATCGGTTGTCGGGTCTGCCGATGTCGGTTAGTCTGTCGACGTCGGTGGGGGTAATGATCGGCATCGGTCAGGGAAATAGGCTTGGATGGCGTTTAGGCAGGTCTGGTCGAGCTTTGGATAGAGTCTGGGGCGGGCTTGGTCTGTGGACGAAGGTCTGAGTTTGCTCTGGGCCTGGTTTGAGGATGGTTTTAGTCAGAAGGACAGAGAGGGACAGGGAGATAGAGGAAGCCAATCTGGGAGATAGGAATCTGGGTCTGGGTGACAGTCAGGGCTGAGGGGGTGCTAAATCTAGTTAAAAAAATAGATGACTAGAGAGCATAAAGAAAACAAATAGAGAACATACCTGTGCCCTGCTGAAGAAGGTGGTGATCTTGTTGCTGATGATGCCAGATGTGAACCCTGTTGCTGATGAAGAATCCCTATTGTTCACTTGCAGAAGCTTGATGTGTACCTGAGGGGGAGAGTCCGATTGATTGATAGAGAGATCAAGTGAGAGGACGGATGCAAGGGTTTGATGCCAAAGATTCAAGAGTCGGGATGCGAGAGCTAGAGACGCAGAGAAATCCTGAGAAGCCAAGCAGAACAAGAGAGAGAGATAACGGTGAAGAAAACTGTTATGAAGGGTGCCGACACCGGCAATATCACCGACGTCAGCCGAGGGCTGACCGACGTTAGTGGCTGAAAGGCCAGAAAAAGGCTAAAAATAGCCTTCTATCCGTTTCCCAGCTGCCAGGTCAAATGAATGCGAGGATGAAACGATCAACGGGAGTTAAATGGGCGAGAGGAGAGGTTGGAAAGGGAGTCTAAGGCATTAAATGGCCATGTGGGGAATGAAGGGAATCCAAGGAGGGTATCCTAGGGTGGCGAGGTGGCAAGGTGGCAAGGAGAGGGAAAAATGGACTTATTAATTAAAAATAGATGATTATTTTCAATTAATAAGACCTAGGTAGGTTAGGGATAGTCGAAGTGGCAAGGGACCAAGGGGAGAGAGGAAGACCAAGGGTTAGACACTTTTTAGGTGTCTACATTTGCCCCTTTTTATCTTGTTGGTTGTTTTAGACGAACTGCAAGACAAAAACAGGGAGTGGTTGCCCCAAGTGAAGGATGATGTGGATTGCCCCAAAGTATGGATGAGGTATTCTCCCTCAAAGCAGGAGTCGAAGGAAGGAACCTGATGTCGGGTGCTGATTTGACAAAAGGTGGATGAGAAAGAGAGAGGTGAGTGAGAGCGCTGCAAAAGTCATGATTGCGTACATACCACTGCACAAGATGGTCGGGTCAAATTATCGCATGTTGAGGGTCAAGGAGTGCCAAAATTGAAGTAACCGGGCCCCAGCATTTAGTCGTTTGCTGATCGGGTCACTCAATTTAAGCTGAAGCTCTAAATGGTCATTGTGTTCTAGGTATCTAGGGCTCAGGAAGTGCTCCCAGAAACACGAAAAAGCCACAAGTAGTAGGGATCAACTGGCTCGCGATCCTATACTTGCGAAGGGTTAAAAATAGTCTGCGGACAATTCTGCTAACCAGCCGTGAGGTAGCACACACGCAAAAACAACCAAGGCAACATTGTCTTGGAAGTGGTCGAAGGTCGAAAGATGGTCATTGGTCAAGAGGATGGATGGACGAAAGGATGCGGCCGAGCTAACCCTAGAAGACCCCATGTCAACTGAGTGCTGCCTACATAGCCCCTGTGTGAAGGGCCTCAGGCCGTTGTAGTTCTCCCTAAAAGGGAGGGAGGGTCAGAGGGATTGATTGGTCTTGGTCAAAGAAAATGATTGGTCTTGGACAAAGAAAATGATTGGTCTTGGTCAAGGTCAAGGTTAAGGTCGGAGAAGAGAAGGTTTGTTCATCAAAGAGACGAACAAACGGGGGTGGTCGAGCTAACCTCAGAGGATGTGTTATCTGAGTGCTGCCTACATAGCCCTGGTCATAGGGCCTCAGACCAATGTAGTTCAGACAAATTGAGAACATTGGTCGATGATGAGATTGGTCATGTGTTGAAATGACGAGGGTAAGATGAGGATAAAAGGATGCTACAGATGGTGTACTCTGTAGAATTGGTCGAGAGTCTTTCATCCCTAGCAAGTTTCCATAGTCGCGATGGATGAATGCTAAGAATGAATAGAAGTTGATTTATGCTTTAGCAAGTATTGGTTTATGCTTAACATAAATTGGGTCTAGTCGGTAGTTTCCATGTGTACTGGTGTCCATAGAAACTATGTGAAATGGTCTAGGATGATGTCAGCTGAAAATGATGAAAATGGCTGGGTTTGAGATGAGTCGCTAATTGATGTGGTTAAATGTGACCAAAGCGAAGAGAAAAGATGAAAGGCAAATCACTCTTTCATTGACAAGGACCAGAAAGGAAGCATAGATAGGGGTTATTAGAACCAAGAACCCCATTATGCGTTGCGTCGTTGACCAGTGTTGAGTTAGAACGGTAATCGAATCACTTTGACATTAAAGTGAGCTCAAAGTCCCTTGAGCAGGTGAGAGGAAGAGGATAGGGTAACCCAGTTTAAGAGCAGGAATAACCTTGCCCCTTTTATAGGAGACCCTGAGACAACTACAAGCCAAGTCCATGACTCGTTTTTTTTTTTTTTTTTTTTTTTTTTTTTTTTTTTTTTTTTTGGTGCAAGCTGATCGATGCGGGAAGCCTACATAGAGATGTCTTTTGATGTAGTGGTCATGTTGCGAAGCTGATCAATGCGGGAAGCTTCTAAGAAAGGCGTTGTTTGATAGCCATCCTTCGAGGGAGTGGTCTATATTTTTGCTTTATAATGTTTGATAAGTTGGCCTAGCTGTCCTTCGAGGGATCAGTCTAGTAATACAGCAATGATAGTACAGCTGTCATTCGAGGGAGCAGTCTGTCTTTTTGGTTTTGACTTGATTTTGTGACCATGGATATGTTTTGACATCTTGATATATTTTTTTGATTTTTTGATTAGAGTCATGGACAAGGCTGTAAAAGTTCAAGGACGCCCCTTTTATTAGGACAAAGCATCCATGTATCATAAAAGGGTCGTAGAGGACTTGTTAAAGGGGAATAGGGTTGAAAGGGATGAGGATTAAGAGGACGAGGATTGCTCAAGGGACGAGCTCAAGTTACGTGTCAAGTAGATGAGTACTCGACTAGCAGAAGAATGGTCGAAGACGCAAGACATAAAAAGGGGTTTAAGGTCTAATAAGACCCTGGGCCATGCAAGTATGTTAAGGTCCGAGTCAATTGGGAGCAAACCTGCCCCATTTGCCTCTTTCCAGATTGGTCAGGTGTTGATTGATGAATGTGAAGTTGGTTGACATTGTCTTTGGTTGGTTGAGAAAGGTTGAATGCTTGGTCGAGAAGTCGGTAATGGAACCCCGATGGAGGTCGGTCTAAAAATAGATGGGGAGGCCAAACTTTGCGTATTGGCCATGATTGGGTTAATAGTTGAGGCGAAAGGCTGAGTCATAAAGGGTTGGGTGGTGAATGGTGTGGATGTCGTCGCCACGTCACCCGAAAGGTCTCGCGTTGGGTTTCTCGCGAGATAGTTTTCGAGGGCTGCGGTATTGAGGTCCAAGAATCTCTCGAAATCTTGGTCCCCTTCAGGGATGATGGGAATTTGAGTCAGGGTCAGGGTTGGGGTCGGTCCTGTAGGGGTTCTTTCAGTCTTCGAGGGGAACTCCATGATAGGACTGGTTAGAGATAGGATAGACGGAAGCGGCTGTTGGCTAAAGTGGTTAAGAAGAGAGTCCTGGTTCCAGAAACTGTGTTTTTGCAGTCTCAGAAAACCAGAATGGAGTTTTTTGATAGAGAAGGGATAGGTTTCAGGCTGCTGGTTTTGAAGAAAAAGGACAGTGACAGAGACCAACGTCGGTTTAAAAACTGATGTCGGTAATAAAGATGGCCGACGTCGGTCAGATAATCGATGCCGGTAACAGATGAAGCCGACGTCGGTATTAGAACCGATGCCAGTGACAGGGAAAGGCCGACGTCGGTGGAAGAACCGATGCCGGTGACTGTGTTTTCCAGAGGACCAAAAGGTTTGATGATTCTTGGAAAAACAAAGAAGAAAGCGTCCTCACACACTCAAACAATTAGATGAGAAGAGGAAAACAGAGAGAGACAGACAAGCCTAAGCGATAAATCCTAGGAATTAACCTTAAAAATTGTGGCTTATGCCTTAGATGAATGTTTGGGGAGATTGGCTAAAAAAATGGGTCCTAGAAGAAGGCGGTCTAAAGATGGTTTCAGGTGTTGTTTTAGGTGGTCAAAGATCTGTGTTAGGGTCTGGTACGTGGCCTGGTGCTAAGGAGTAAGCTCCCCTCACTTCACGATTCCAGTGGTTAATTGGTCTCGCTTAGCCAAGATATACCTCGCCTAGAGTTTAGACTCCACCAGAGAACGGAGTGGGCTTCCCCCTTGGTGATGAAATCCAAGTAGGGTAACCGAGACAGGTAAGGTATCCGCTGGGGGATGAAATCCCAGTCGGGCCTTGTCTCAAGTAAGTTTTATGTTCGTTTAGTGCATGTGGTTTGGTAGTGTAACATCAAGTGTCTACGGTTCATTCAATATGTGTCTAAGTTACTAGATGTGGACTAATGCAAGCACAAGCAGAAATGAAAGTGCAATACGTTTTAATGCCCAAGTCGAAATGTGATGTTGTGATGAAGACAAGTTTTGAGAAAGGGTCAAGAGTATGATGTTTAGACTAGTCTAGAATGCAAGGAAGAAAGATTCGTTTTAGTCCTACTTATAGTGTCATTGAGAAGAAGAGAAAGAGGAGAAAAGGTAAGAACCTAATGCTCCTAAATGAATGAAGAAAAAGGAACCCAGGAGGAACCTAGGGTCCCACCGGGCGTGCCAAAAATATTTCTATTCAAAATTCACTTTTCAGATTTAAGAGAAAAAAGAAACTAAAAAGAATAAATGGACAAGGCTTGGGAAGTACCTGGACTAAAGATTGCGCACCATAAATCCAGATGCTTATGAGCACTCCTCTTTGGTTGTGGAGGAATGACACCTGTAAAAGAAGAAAACTTGGACAAGAGGATGTTAGATAGATAGACGGTGGGTTGCCAAGCAAGAGCTTATTCCCAGAAGTATGAGAACTTCCTTGGGGGAGGTCAACCCACTATTTGATAAAGAGATAAATGACTGATAAAAAGATAGAATGCTAAAATAGACTGAAATGATAGCAAACTGAAAGAGAAAAGGAAGCAAAGGCTTACCTGGAAGAAGCTGTCGGCCTGGTCACAGTCGCCGGCGTCAGTGGTCCTACCGGCATCGGTTGTCGGGTCTGCCGATGTCGGTTAGTCTGTCGACGTCGGTGGGGGGTAATGACCGGCGTCGGTCAGGGCAATAGGCTTGGATGGCGTTTAGGCAGGTCTGGTCGAGCTTTGGATAGAGTCTGGGGTGGGCTTGGTCTGTGGACGAAGGTCTGAGTCTGCTCTGGGCCTGGTTTGAGGATGGTTTTAGTCAGAAGGATAGAGAGGGACAGGGAGATAGAGGAAGCCAATCTGGGAGATAGGAATCCAGGTCTGGGTGACAGTCAGGACTGAGGGGGTGCTAAATCTAGTTAAAAAAATAGATGACTAGAGAGCATAAAGAAAACAAATAGAGAACATACCTGTGCCCTGCTGAAGAAGGTGGTGATCTTGTTGCTGATGATGCCAGATGTGAACCCTGTTGCTGATGAAGAATCCCTGTTGTTCACTTGCAGAAGCTTGATGTGTACCTGAGGGGGAGAGTCAGATTGATTGGTAGAGAGATCAAGTGAGAGGACGGATGCAAGGGTTTGATGCCAAAGATTCAAGAGTCGGGATGCGAGAGCTAGAGACGCAGAGAAATCCTGAGAAGCCAAGCAGAACAAGAGAGAGAGATAACGGTGAAGAAAACCGTTATGAAGGGTGCCGACACCGGCAATATCACCGACGTCAGCCGAGGGCTGACCGACGTCAGCGGCTGAAAGGCCAGAAAAAGGCTAAAAATAGCCTTCTATCCGTTTCCCAGCTGCCAGGTCAAATGAATGCGAGGATGAAACGATCGACGGGAGTTAAATGGGCGAGAGGAGAGGTTGGAAAGGGAGTCTAAGGCATTAAATGGCCATGTGGGGAATGAAGGGAATCCAAGGAGGGTATCCTAGGGTGGCGAGGTGGCGAGGTGGCAAGGAGAGGGAAAAATGGACTTATTAATTAAAAATAGATGATTATTTTCAATTAATAAGACCTAGGTAGGTTAGGGATAGTCGAAGTGGCAAGGGACCAAGGGGAGAGAGGAAGACCAAGGGTTAGACACTTTTTAGGTGTCTACATTTGCCCCTTTTTATCTTGTTGGTTGTTTTAGACGAACTGCAAGACAAAAACAGGGAGTGGTTGCCCCAAGTGAAGGATGATGTGGATTGCCCCAAAGTATGGATGAGGTATTCTCCCTCAAAGCAGGAGTCGAAGGAAGGAACCTGATGTCGGGTGCTGATTTGACAAAAGGTGGATGAGAAAGAGAGAGGTGAGTGAGAGCGCTGCAAAAGTCATGATTGCACGCATACCACTGCACAAGATGGTCGGGTCAAATTATCGCATGTTGAGGGTCAAGGAGTGCCAAAATTGAAGTAACCGGGCCCCAGCATTTAGTCGTTTGCTGATCGGGTCACTCAATTTAAGCTGAAGCTCTAAATGGTCGTTGTGTTCTAGGTATCTAGGGCTCAGGAAGTGCTCCCAGAAACACGAAAAAGCCACAACTAGTAGGGATCAACTGGCTCGCGATCCTATACTTGCGAAGGGTTAAAAATAGTCTACGGACAATTCTGCTAACCAACCGTGAGGTAGCACACACGCAAAAACAACCAAGGCAACATTGTCTTGGAAGTGGTCGAAGGTCGAAAGATGGTCATTGGTCAAGAGGATGGATGGACGAAAGGATGCGGCCGAGCTAACCCTAGAAGACCCCATGTCAACTGAGTGCTGCCTACATAGCCCCTGTGTGAAGGGCCTCAGGCCGTTGTAGTTCTCCCTAAAAGGGAGGGAGGGTCAGAGGGATTGATTGGTCTTGGTCAAAGAAAATGATTGGTCTTGGACAAAGAAAATGATTGGTCTTGGTCAAGGTCAAGGTTAAGGTCGGAGAAGAGAAGGTTTGTTCATCAAAGAGACGAACAAATGGGGGTGGTCGAGCTAACCTCAGAGGATGTGTTATCTGAGTGCTGCCTACATAGCCCTGGTCATAGGGCCTCAGACCAATGTAGTTCAGACAAATTGAGAACATTGGTCGATGATGAGATTGGTCATGTGTTGAAATGACGAGGGTAAGATGAGGATAAAAGGATGCTACAGATGGTGTACTCTGTAGAATTGGTCGAGAGTCTTTCATCCCTAGCAAGTTTCCATAGTCGCGATGGATGAATGCTAAGAATGAATAGAAGTTGATTTATGCTTTAGCAAGTATTGGTTTATGCTTAACATAAATTGGGTCTAGTCGGTAGTTTCCATGTGTACTGGTGTCCATAGAAACTATGTGAAATGGTCTAGGATGATGTTAGCTGAAAATGATGAAAATGGCTGGGTTTGAGATGAGTCGCTAATTGATGTGGTTAAATGTGACCAAAGCGAAGAGAAAAGATGAAAGGCAAATCGCTCTTTCATTGACAAGGACTAGAAAGGAAGCATAGATAGGGGTTATTAGAACCAAGAACCCCATTATGCGTTGCGTCGTTGACCAGTGTTGAGTTAGAATGGTAATCGAATCACTTTGACATTAAAGTGAGCTCAAAGTCCCTTGAGCAGGTGAGAGGAAGAGGATAGGGTAACCCAGTTTAAGAGCAGGAATAACCTTGCCCCTTTTATAGGAGACCCTGAGACAACTACAAGCCAAGTCCATGACTCGTTTTTTTTTTTTTTTTTTTTTTTTTTGGTGCAAGCTGATCGATGCGGGAAGCCTACATAGAGATGTCTTTTGATGTAGTGGTCATGTTGCGAAGCTGATCAATGCGGGAAGCTTCTAAGAAAGGCGCTGTTTGATAGCCATCCTTCGAGGGAGTGGTCTATATTTTTGCTTTATAATGTTTGATAAGTTGGCCTAGCTGTCCTTCGAGGGATCAGTCTAGTAATACAGCAATGATAGTACAGTTGTCATTCGAGGGAGCAGTCTGTCTTTTTGGTTTTGACTTGATTTTGTGACCATGGATATGTTTTGACATCTTGATATATTTTTTTGATTTTTTGATTAGAGTCATGGACAAGGCTGTAAAAGTTCAAGGACGCCCCTTTTATTAGGACAAAGCATCCATGTATCATAAAAGTGTCGTAGAGGACTTGTTAAAGGGGAATAGGGTTGAAAGGGATGAGGATTAAGAGGACGAGGATTGCTCAAGGGACGAGCTCAAGTTACGTGTCAAGTAGATGAGTACTCGACTAGCAGAAGAATGGTCGAAGACGTAAGACATAAAAAGGGGTTTAAGGTCTTATAAGACCCTGGGCCATGCAAGTATGTTAAGGTCCGAGTCAATTGGGAGCAAACCTGCCCCATTTGCCTCTTTCCAGATTGGTCAGGTGTTGATTGATGAATGTGAAGTTGGTTGACATTGTCTTTGGTTGGTTGAGAAACGTTGAATGCTTGGTCGAGAAGTCAGGGTGATTGATATTTGGTTGAAGTTTGGTTGAGACTAGTCGAATAATTGGTCGGGCGTTGGGTCAGTGGATACTTGGTCGGGTTTTAAGATAAAATGAGCGATTGATATGTGGTAGAGACTGGGTTGAACAGTTGGTCGAGGTTTGAATAAAGGAAGATTTCCCCCAGCGGGTAGGGAGAATGTTTGAAAGGTTGGTTAAGGTCGGTTGAGGTTTAGTGGTCAGATGGACGGTGTTAATGTCGAATAAGGGGGTCAAAGGCGGCAAAGGGACCACAGTCTGTCGTGGAGATCCCGATTTAGGTGATGAGGTTGGAGAGGTATGAGTCGAGGTTGATGTTTTGTCGAAAAGGTGGTCAAGAGGACCCTTGATGAGAAGGGAATCCTTTCTCCGGTGCTGACGAATGACAGCTTTAAGAGTGCAATAACGCTCAGTGTCATGTCCCAGAGTGTGATGATAATGGCAGAATGTGGAGTTGTCAAACCAAGATGGTCTTAATCTGAGAGTTGATGAGTGGAGTGGTGTTGAGGGTTTGTTGATAACGTGGTCGAGAAGAAGGGTGTCATTCCCAAGACATTGGCGAATGGCGACCTTGAGGGCATGACAATGCTCCGTGTCGTGCCCATGCGTGCGATGATACGCACAAATGCGAGTGTACTCAAACCATGGTGGTTTAGGTCTGAGAGATTGATATTGTCTAAGAGGCGGGAGGTCGATACGAGACGACTGCAACAATTGCCGTAAGAGCAAGGCATATGAACCTGCTAACGGGTCTGGATGCTTTATTGCAGTGAGGGTTGATGACGTTGGTTTGGGAGGTGAAAGAGGCCTAGGT
Organism: Torreya grandis; assembly: GCA_037957365.1. NCBI lineage: Eukaryota > Viridiplantae > Streptophyta > Pinopsida > Cupressales > Taxaceae > Torreya > Torreya grandis. The sequence goes on from JARHVA010001019.1 coordinate 3,664,662, forward strand.
CAAGAGTTCGGATGAGATGTATGTCTGATGGGATGAGGAAGTAATGGAGGTGATGTGCCTCTGTGAAGGATGGGAGTGGGAAGCACTCCTATTAAAGTGGACGGATGCGGGCCCAAGATTGAAGGTAATGATGAAGGTGGGGGAGGAGTTCTCCGGTGTGGTCTAGTAGCTTTCGTGTGTTTGGGTCGAGGGCCACCATTGTGCGAGGCGAGGTTAGATGTGGGTTTGGGTTTGGATGTGGATGAAGGTGAGTGAGATATAACAATCTCAGTCAAAGGACAAGACGAAACCGCAACTGGGTCTTCCTCGATTGAAACGGGTGGAGAGACTGGTTCTTCTCTTGGTGGAGAAGAAATAAGAGAGTCTGGCTCCTCAAGTGGGCAGAGGGCATGGATGATCGTGCCTTTTACTTGTGTTCGAGGAGTAGGTAAGGTAGGGTCTTCGGATGAAGGTGGGCTTAATGGCATTGATGTGGTCAAAGCGTCCTCCAATACAAGAGAGGTAGATGGAGGACTAGTAAGAGAAGGAGGTTCCTCATCCTTTAATGGAAGAGGTTGGTCAAGGACAAGAGGCAAGATAGTGCTAATCGTGTGAATGTCATGGTCTTGAGGGTCATTGGTCGAAGTCTGGACGTTGTTTTGAGTAGGCAGATGATTCGGAAATGGTTGTTTGAAGATGTCAATATGTTGGTTAGGTGGGGCGTTTGGGTTATCTAAAATAAGATCCCCCTTGTCGATCATGTCTTGGACGATGTTTTTGAAAGTTCGGCAGTTGTCGATGTCATGGCCTTGGACGCGATGAAAGGGACAGAAGTCGGCCTGCCTATACCATGTAGGGAGGGCTTTAGAGGGGTCAAATTGAGGTGGTCGGATTGGAGGGAGATTGAGGACCCCCTGCTTGAGAAGTTTTTCCAAAATGGAAGCGTATGGTTCTCCAAGTGGAGTATAAGAACGCTGAATGTTGCGTTGTTGGAATTGTTTGGTGATGCTGGAAGATGTCAAAGGTTGAGAGTAATTCATTGTTGTTGAGGATGGTGATCTAACGACCACAGTGTTGGCCACTCCTTTGGACTTGGAGTTGGCAGAAGAAGAAGGTCTGGAAGAAGAATGGTCAGTAGATTTTGCGTTGGTATTACGCAATTTGACCTTATCTTCTTCAAGGGCACGGAGTTCAAGCTTTCGAGCCATGATGAAAGCTTCGTCAAAAGTGCGGAATGTCTGAATCTGCAAGGTAGAAGAGATGTGGCTGGCACATGCTCGAGAGAAGAGCTCGATGAGCTCGGGTTGAGGTAAAGAGAAGGAGAGCTGGTTAATCAGACCTCTCCAACGAGCGACAAAGTCGACAATTGATTCATCGTCAAATTGCCTGATGGAGTAAAGGTCTATGATTGAGACTTGTTTGGTGATGTTGATTGAGAAATGGTCAAGAAATAGTTGGGCGAGTTGGATGAATGAAAAGATAGAGTGTCTGGCAATAGAACTATACCAGTCAAGGGCAGGGCCAAAAAGGGACATAGGGAATGTGCGTAGAAGTAACGCATCGTCATGGGAAATAAGATAACAGGCATGTCTAAATGCCCGTAGATGTTGTTGTGGGTCTTCCTTACTCTGAAAGCGAGTGAATTTAGGAAGCTCCCAATGGTTAGGATATGGTCGAATAGGGACGGAAGGATGGATGGGCTCATTGCAAATTTGTTCATATGACAAAGTATTGCTTGAACCGGAAATGGAGGCCTCGAGACTGGACATTTTATCCATCAACATCTTGATAAGATCTGCTGACGGATTGGTGGGTTGAGTGCCCCCTAAGTTGTAAGGCGCTTGGAAGAGGTTAGAGGAGGCGTGCGACATAGTCGGTTTTACAATGTACGGATGACTAGTCGCAGGGGCGGAAGTGGAGGCTAGAGGTGGTTGCGTTACGAAGGTCGAAGGTATAGGTTGACTGGGCACCGCCAAAGGTGGTTGAATGGTGGCACTGGTAGAAAGACAATTTGGCACTCCTATATTTGTGGGTGCAAGAGTGTGAGGGGTCAAAACAATCAAGTTCTGATATGATGTAGAACTTGGTTGAATTGCAGGTAGTTGAGGAGGTAATGGAACCCCGATGGAGGTCGGTCTAAAAATAGACAGGGAGGCCAAACTTTGCGTATTGGCCATGATTGGGTTAATAGTTGAGGCGAAAGGCTGAGTCATAAAGGGTTGGGTGGCGAATGGTGTGGATGTCGTCGCCACGTCACCCGAAAGGTCTCACGTTGGGTTTCTCGCGAGATAGTTTTGGAGGGATGCGGTATTGAGGTCCAAGAATCTCTCGAAATCTTGGTCCCCTTCAGGGATGATGGGAATTTGAGTCGGGGTCGGGGTCGGGGTCGGTCCTGTAGGAGTTCTTTCAGTCTCTGAGTGGAACTCCATGATAGGACTGGTTAGAGACAGGATAGACGGAAGCGGCTGTTGGCTAAAGTGGTTAAGAAGAGAGTCCTGGTTCCAGAAACTGTGTTTTTGCAGTCTTAGAAAACTAGAATGGAGTTTTTTGACAGAGAAGGGATAGGTTTTAGGCTACTGGTTTTGAAGAAAAAGGACACTGACAGAGACCGATGTCGATTTAAAAACTGATGTCGGTAATAAAGATGGCCGACGTCGGTCAGATAACCGATGCCGATAACAGATGAAGCCGAAGTCGGTATTAGAACCGATGCCAGTGACAGGGGAAGGCCGACGTCGATGGAAGAACCGATGTCAATGACTGTGTTTTCCAGAGAACCAAAAGGTTTGATGATTCTTGGAAAAACAAAGAAGAAAGCGTCCTCACACACTCAAATAATCAGATGAGAAGAGGAAAACAGAGAGAGACAGACAAGCCTAAGCGATAAATCCTAGGAATTAACCTTAGAAATTGTGGCTTATGCCTTAGATGAATGTTTGGGGAGATTGGCTAAAAAAATGGGTCCTAAAAGAAGGCGGTCTAAAGATGGTTTCAGGTGTTGTTTTAGGTGCTCAAAGATCTGTGTTAGGGTCTGGTACGTGGCCTGGTGCTAAGGAGCAAGCTCCCCTCACTTCACGATTCTAGTGGTTAGTTGGTCTCGCTTAGCCAAGATATACCTCGCCTAGAGTTTAGACTCTGCCAGAGAACGGAGTGGGCTTCCTCCTTGGTGATGAAATTCAAGTAGGGTCACCGGGACGGGTAAGGTATCCGCTGGGGGATGAAATCCCAGTCGGGCCTTGTCTCAAGTAAGTTTTATGTTCGTTTAGTGCATGTGGTTTGGTAGTGTAACATCAAGTGTCTACGGTTCATTCAATATGCGTCTAAGTTACTAGATGTGGACTAATGCAAGCACAAGCAGAAATGAAAGAGCAATACATTTTAATGCCCAAGTCGAAATGTGATGTTGTGATGAAGACAAGTTTTGAGAAAGGGTCAAGAGTATGATGTTTAGACTAGTCTAGAATGCAAGGAAGAAAGATTCATTTTAGTCCTGCTTATAGTGTCATTGAGAAGAAGAGAAAGAGGAGAAAAGGTAAGAACCTAATGCTCCTAAATGAATGAAGAAAAAGGAACCCAGGAGGAACCTAGGGTCCCACCAGGCGTGCCAGAAATGTTTCTATTCAAAATTCACTTTTCAGATTTAAGAGAAAGAAGAAACTAAAAAGAATAAATGGACAAGGCTTGGGAAGTACCTGGACTAAAGATTGCACACCGTAAATCCAGACGCTTGTGAGCACTCCTCTTTGGCTGTGGAGGAATGACACCTGCAAAACAAGAAAACTTGGACAAGAGGATGTTAGATAGATAGACGGTGGGTTGCCAAGCAAGAGCTTGTTCCCAGAAGTATGAGAACTTCCTTGGGGGAGGTCAACCCACTATTTGATAAAGAGATAAATGACTGATAAAAAGATAGAATGCTAAAATAGACTGAAATGATAGCAAACTGAAAGAGAAAAGGAAGCAAAGGCTTACCTGGAAGAAGCTATCAGCCTGGTCACAGTCACCGGCGTCGGTGGTCCTACCGGCATCGGTTGTCGGGTCTGCCGATGTCGGTTAGTCTGCCGACGTCAGTGGGGGTAATGATCGTCGTCGGTCGGGGCAATAGGCTTGGATGGCGTTTAGGCAGGTCTGGTCGAGCTTTGGACAGAGTCTGGGGTGGGCTTGGTCTGTGGACGAAGGTCTGAGTCTGCTCTGGGCCTGGTTTGAGGATGGTTTTAGTCAGAAGGACAGAGAGGGACAGGTAGATAGAGGAAGCCAATCTGGGAGATAGGAATCCGGGTCTGGGTGATAGTCAGGGCTGAGGGGGTGCTAAATCTAGTTAAAAAAATAGATGACTAGAGAGCATAAAGAAAACAAATAGAGAACATACCTGTGCCCTGCTGAAGAAGGTGGTGATCTTGTTGCTGATGATGCCAGATGTGAACCCTGTTGCTGATGAAGAATCCCTGTTGTTCACTTGCACAAGCTTGCTGTGTACCTGAGGGGGAGAGTGGTAGAGAGATCAAGTGAGAGGACGGATGCAAGGGTTTGATGCCAAAGATTCAAGAGTCGGGATGCGAGAGCTAGAGACGCAGACAAATCCCGAGAAGCCAAGCAGAACAAGAGAGAGAGATAACGGTGAAGAAAACCGTTATGAAGTGTGCCGATGCCGGCAATATCGCCGACGTCGGCCGAGGGCTGACCGACATCGATGGCTGAAAGGCCAGAAAAAGGTTAAAAATAGCCTTCTATCCATTTCCCAGCTGCCAGGTCAAATGAATGCGAGGATGAAACGGTCGATGGGAGTTAAATGGGCGAGAGGAGAGGTTGGAAAGGGAGTCTAAGGCATTAAATGGCCATGTGGGGAATGAAGGGAATCCAAGGAGGGTATCCTAGGGTGGCGAGGTGGCGAGGTGGCAAGGAGAGAGAAAAATGGACTTATTAATTAAAAATAGATGATTATTTTCAATTAATAAGACCTAGGTAGGTTAGGGATAGTCAAAGTGGCAAGGGACCAAGGGGAGAGAGGAAGATCAAGGGTTAGACACTTTTTAGGTGTCTACATTTGCCCCTTTTTGTCTTGTTGGTTATTCTAGACGAACTGCAAGACAAAAACAGGGAGTGGTTACCCCAAGTGAAGGATGATGTGGATTGCCCCAAAGTATGGATGAGGTATTCCCCCTCAAAGCAGGAGTCGAGGGAAGGAACCTGATGTCGGGTGCTGATTTGACAAAAGGTGGATGAGAAAGAGAGAGGTGAGTGAGAGCGCTGCAAAAGTCATGATTGCGCGCATACCACTGCACAAGATGGTCGGGTCAAATTATCGCATGTCGAGGGTCAAGGAGTGCCAAAATTGAAGTAACTGGGCCCCAGCATTTAGTCGTCTGTTGATCGGGTCACTCAATTTAAGCTGAAGCTCCAAATGGTCGTTGTGTTCCAGGTATCTAGGGCTCAGGAAGTGCTCCTAGAAACATGAAAAAGCCACAAGTAGTAGGGATCAACTGGCTCACGATCCTATACTTGCAAAGGGTTAAAAATAGTCTGCGGATAATTCTGCTAACCAGCCGTGAGGTAGCACACACGCAAAAACAACCAAGGCAACATTGTCTTGGAAGTGGTCGAAGGTCGAAAGATGGTCATTGGTCAAGAGGATGGATGGACGAAAGGATGCGGCCGAGCTAACCCCAGAAGACCCCATGTCAACTGAGTGCTGCCTACATAGCCCCTGTGTGAAGGGCCTCAGGCCGTTGTAGTTCTCCCTAAAAGGGAGGGAGGGTCAGAGGGATTGATTGGTCTTAGTCAAAGAAAATGATTGGTCTTGGACAAAGAAAATGATTGGTCTTGGTCAAGGTCAAGGTTAAGGTCGGAGAAGAGAAGGTTTGTTCATCAAAGAGATGAACAAATGAGGGTGGTCGAGCTAACCTCAGAGGATGTGTTATCTGAGTGCTGCCTACATAGCCCTGGTCATAGGGCCTCAGACCAATGTAGTTCAGACAAATTGAGAAGATTGGTCGATGATGAGATTGGTCATGTGTTGAAATGAGGAGGGTAAGATGAATATAAAAGGATGCTACAGATGGTGTACTCTGTAGAATTGGTCGAGAGTCTTTCATCCCTAGCAAGTTTCCATAGTCGCGATGGATGAATGCTAAGAATGAATAGAAGTCGATTTATGCTTCAGCAAGTATTGGTTTATGTTTAACATAAATTGGGTCTAGTCGGTAGTTTCCATGTGTACTGGTGTCCATAGAAACTATGTGAAATGGTCTAGGATGATGTCAGCTGAAAATGATGAAAATGGCTGGGTTTGAGATGAGTCGCTAATTGATGTGGTTAAATGTGACCAAAGCGAAGAGAAAAGATGAAAGGCAAATCACTCTTTCATTGACAAGGACCAGAAAGGAAGCATAGATAGGGGTTATTAGAACCAAGAACCCCATTATGCATTGCGTCGTTGACCAGTGTTGAGTTAGAACGGTAATCGAATCACTTTGACATTAAAGTGAGCTCAAAGTCCCTTGAGCAGGTGAGAGGAAGAGGATAGGGTAACCCAGTTTAAGAGCAGGAATAACCTTGCCCCTTTTATAGGAGACCCTGAGACAACTACAAGCCAAGTCCATGACTCTTTTTTTTTTTGTTGCAAGCTGATCGATGCGGGAAGCCTACATAGAGATGTCTTTTGATGTAGTGGTCATGTTGCGAAGCTGATCAATGCGGGAAGCTTCTAAGAAAGGCGCTATTTGATAGCCATCCTTCAAGGGAGTGGTCTATATTTTTGCTTTATAATGTTTGATAATTTGGCCTAGCTGTCCTTCGAGGGATCAGTCTAGTAATACAGCAATGATAGTACAGTTGTCATTCGAGGGAGCAGTCTGTCTTTTTGATTTTGACTTGATTTTGTGACCATGGATATGTTTTGACATCTTGATATATTTTTTTGATTTTTTGATTAGAGTCATGGACAAGGTTGTAAAAGTTCAAGGACGCCCCTTTTATTAGGACAAAGCATCCATGTATCATAAAAGGGTCGTAGAGGACTTGTTAAAGGGGAATAGGGTTAAAAGGGATGAGGATTAAGAGGACGAGGATTGCTCAAGGGACGAGCTCAAGTTACGTGTCAAGTAGATGAGTACTCGACTAGCAGAAGAATGGTCGAAGACGCAAGACATAAAAAGGGGTTTAAGGTCTAATAAGACCCTAGGCCATGCTAGTATGTTAAGGTCCGAGTCAATTGGGAGCAAACCTGCCCCATTTGCCTCTTTCCAGATTGGTCAAGTGTTGATTGATGAATGTGAAGTTGGTTGACATTGTCTTTGGTTGGTTGAGAAAGGTTGAATGCTTGGTCGAGAAGTCAGGGTGATTGATATTTGGTTAAAGTTTGGTTGAGACTAGTCGAATAATTGGTCAGGGGTTGGGTCGGTGGATACTTGGTCGGGTTTTAAGATAAAATGAGCGATTGATATGTGGTAGAGACTGGGTTGAACAGTTGGTTGAGGTTTGAATAAAGGAAGATTTCCCCCAGCGGGTAGGGAGAATGTTTGAAAGGTTGGTTAAGGTCGGTTGAGGTTTAGTGGTCAGATGGACGGTGTTAATGTCAAATAAGGGGGTCAAAGGCGGCAAAGGGACCATAGTCTGTCGTGGAGATCCTGATTTAGGTGATGAGGTTGGAGAGGTATGAGTCGAGGTTGATGTTTTGTCGAAAAGGTGGTCAAGAGGACCCTTGATGAGAAGGGAATCCTTTCTCTGGTGCTGACGAATGACAGCTTTAAGAGCACAACAACGCTCAGTGTCATGTCCCGGAGTGTGATGATAATGGCAGAATGTGGAGTTGTCGAACCAAGATGGTCTTAATCTGAGAGTTGATGAGTGGAGTGGTGTTGAGGGTTTGTTGATAACGTGGTCAAGAAGAAGGGTGTCATTCCCAAGACATTGGCGAATGGTGACCTTGAGGGCATGACAATGCTCCGTGTCGTGCCCATGCGTGCGATGATACGCACAAATGCGAGTGTCATCGAATCATGGTGGTTTAGGTCTGAGAGATTGATATTGTCTAAGAGGCGGGAGGTCGATACGAGATGACTGCAACAATTGCCGTAAGAGCAAGGCATATGAACCTGCTAACGGGTCTGGATGCTTTATTGCAGTGAGGGTTGATGACGTTGGTTTGGGAGGTGAAAGAAGCCTAGGTCGAGAGTTCGGATGAGATGTATGTCTGATGGGATGAGGAAGTAATGGAGGTGATGTGCCTTTGTGAAGGATGGGAGTGGGAAGCACTCCTATTAAAGTGGATGGATGCGGGCCCAAGATTGAAGGTAATGACGAAGGTGGGGGAGGAGTTCTCCGATGTGGTCTAGTAGCTTTCGTGTGTTTGGGTCGAGGGCCACCATTGTGCGAGGCGAGGTTAGATGTGGGTTTGGGTTTGGATGTGGATGAAGGTGAGTGAGATATAACAATCTCAGTCAAAGGACAAGAGGAAACTGCGACTGGGTCTTCCTCAATTGAAACGGGTGGAGAGACTGGTTCTTCTCTTGGTGGAGAAGAAATAAGAGAGTCTGGCTCCTCAAGTGGGCAGAGGGCATGGATGATCGTGCCTTCTACTTGTGTTCGAGTAGTAGGTAAGGTAGGGTCTTCGGATGAAGGTGGGCTTAATGGCGTTGATGTGGTCAAAGCGTCCTCCAATACAAGAGAGGTAGATGGAGGACTAGTAGGAGAAGGAGGTTCCTCATCCTTTAATGGAAGAGGTTGGTCAAGGACAAGAGGCAAGATAGTGCTAATCGTGTGAATGTCATGGTCTTGAGGGTCATTGGTCAAAGTCTGGATGTTGTTTTGAGTAGGCAGATGATTTGGAAATGGTTGTTTGAAGATGTCAATATGTTGGTTAGGTGGGGCGTTTGGGTTATCTAAAATAAGATCCCCCTCATCGATCATGTCTTGGACGATGTTTTTGAAAGTTTGGCAGTTGTCGATGTCATGGCCTTGGACGTGATGAAAGGGATAGAAGTCGGCTTCCCTATACCATGTAGGGAGGGCTTTAGAGGGGTCAAATTGAGGTGGTCGGATTGGAGGGAGATTGAGGACCCCCTGCTTGAGAAGTTTTTCCAAAACGGAAGCGTATGGTTCTCCAAGTGGAGTGTAAGAACACTGAATGTACCGTTGTTAGAATTGTTTGGTGATGCTGGAAGATGTCGAAGGTTGAGAGTAATTCGTTGTTGTTGAGGATGGTGATCTAACGACCACAGTGTTGGCCACTCCTTTGGACTTGGAGTTGGCAGAAGAAGAAGGTCTGGAAGAAGACTGGTCAGTAGATTTTGCGTTGGTATTATGCAATTTGACCTTATCTTCTTCAAGGGCACGGAGTTCAAGCTTTCGAGCCATGATGAAAGCTTCGTCAAAAGTGCGGAATGTCTGAATCCACAAGGTAGAAGAGATGTGGCTGGCACATGCTCGAGAGAAGAGCTCGATGAGCTCGGGTTGAGGTAAAGAGAAGGAGAGCTGGTTAATCAGACCTCTCCAATGAGCGACAAAGTCGACAATTGATTCATCATCAAATTGCCTGATGGAGTAAAGGTCTGTGATTGAGACTTGTTTGGTGATGTTGATTGAGAAATGGTCAAGAAATAGTTGGGCGAGTTGGATGAATGAAAAGATAGAGTGTCTAGCAAGAGAACTATACCAGTCAAGGGCAGGGCCAGAAAGGGACATAGGGAACGTGCGTAGAAGTAATGCATCGTCATGGGAAATAAGATAACAGGCATGTCTAAATGCTCGTAGATGTTGTTGTGGGTCTTCCTTACTCTGAAAGCGAGTGAATTTAGGAAGCTCCCAATGGTTAGGTTATGGTCGAATAGGGACGGAAGGATGGATGGGCTCATTGCAAATTTGTTCATATGACAAAGTATTGCTTGAACCAAAAATGGAGGCCTCGAGACTGGACATTTTATCCATCAACATCTTGATAAGATCTGCTGATGGATTGGCGGGTTGAGCGCCCCCTAAGTTGTAAGGCGCTTAGAAGAGGTTAGAGGAGGTGTGTGACATAGTCGGTTGTACAATGTACGGATGACTAGTCGCAGGGGTGGAAGTGGAGGCTAGAGGTGGTTGCATTACGAAGGTCAAAGGTATAGGTTGACTGGGCACTGCCAAAGGTGGTTGAATGGCGGCACTGGTAGAAAGACAAGTTGGCACTCCTATATTTGTGGGCGCAAGAGTGTGAGGGGTCGAAACAATCAAGTTCTGATATGATGTAGAACTTGGTTGAATTGCAGGTAGTTGAGGAGGTAATGGAACCCCGATGGAGGTCGGTCTAAAAATAGACAGGGAGGCCAAACTTTACGTATTGGCCATGATTGGGTTAATAGTTGAGGCGAAAGGCTGAGTCATAAAGGGTTGGGTGGCGAATGGTGTGGATGTCGTCGCCACGTCACCCGAAAGGTCTCACGTTGGGTTTCTCGCGAGATAGTTTTGGAGGGCTACGGTATTGAGGTCTAAGAATCTCTCGAAATCTTGGTCCCCTTCAGGGATGATGGGAATTTGAGTCGGGGTCAGGGTCGGGGTCGGTCCTGTAGGAGTTCTTTTAGTCTCCGAGTGGAACTCCATGATAGGACTGGTTAGAGACAGGATAGATGGAAGCGGCTGTTGGCTAAAGTGGTTAAGAAGAGAGTCCTAGTTCCAGAAATTGTGTTTTTGCAGTCTCAGAAAACCAGAATGGAGTTTTTTGACAGAGAAGGGATAGGTTTCAGGCTGCTGGTTTTGAAGAAAAAGGACAGTGACGGTTTAAAAACTGATGTCGGTAATAAAGATGGCCGACGTCGGTCAGATAACCGATGCCGGTAACAGATGAAGCCGACGTCGGTATTAGAACCGATGCCAGTGATAGGGGAAGGCTGACGTCGGTGGAAGAATCGATGTCGGTGACTGTGTTTTCTAGAGAACCAAAAGGTTTGATGATTCTTGGAAAAACAAAGAAGAAAGCGTCCTCACACACTCAAACAATCAGATGAGAAGAGGAAAACAGAGAGAGACAGACAAGCCTAAGCGATAAATCCTAGGAATTAACCTTAGAAATTGTGGCTTATGCCTTAGATGAATGTTTGGGGAGATTGGCTAAAAAAATGGGTCCTAGAAGAAGGCGGTCTAAAGATGGTTTTAGGTGTTGTTTTAGGTGCTCAAAGATCTATGTTAGGGTCTGGTACGTGGCCTGGTGCTAAGGAGTAAGCTCCCCTCACTTCACGATTCCAGTGGTTAGTTGGTCTCGCTTAGCCAAGATATACCTCGCCTAGAGTTTAGACTCCGCCAGAGAACGGAGTGGGCTTCCTCCTTGGTGATGAAATCCAAGTAGGGTCACCGGGATGGGTAAGGTATCCGCTGGGGGATGAAATCCCAGTCGGGCCTTGTCTCAAGTAAGTTTTATGTTCGTTTAGTGCATGTGGTTTGGTAGTGTAACATCAAGTGTCTATGGTTCATTCAATATGCGTCTGAGTTACTAGATGTGGACTAATGCAAGCACAAGCAGAAATGAAAGTGCAATACGTTTTAATGCCCAAGTCGAAATGTGATGTTGTGATGAAGACAAGTTTTGAGAAAGGGTCAAGAGTATGATGTTTAGACTAGTCTAGAATGCAAGGAAGAAAGATTCGTTTTAGTCCTGCTTATAGTGTCATTGAGAAGAAGAGAAAGAGGAGAAAAGGTAAGAACCTAATGCTCCTAAATGAATGAAGAAAAAGGAACCCAGGAGGAACCTAGGGTCCCACCGGGCGTGCCAAAAATGTTTCTATTCAAAATTCGCTTTTCAGATTTAAGAGAAAGAAGAAACTAAAAAGAATAAATGGACAAGGCTTGGGAAGTACCTGGACTAAAGATTGTGCACCATAAATCCAGACGCTTGTGAGCACTCCTCTTTGGCTGTGGAGGAATGACACCTGCAAAAGAAGAAAACTTGGACAAGAGGATGTTAGATAGATAGACGGTGGGTTGCCAAGCAAGAGCTTATTCCCAGAAGTATGAGAACTTCCTTGGGGGAGGTCAACCCACTATTTGATAAAGAGATAAATGACTGATAAAAAGAGAGAATGCTAAAATAGACTGAAATGATAGCAAACTGAAAGAGAAAAGGAAGCAAAGGCTTACCTGGAAGAAGCTGTCGGCCTGGTCACAGTCCCCGGCGTCGGTGGTCCTACCGGCATCGGTTGTCGAGTCTGTCGATGTCGGTTAGTCTGCCGACGTCGGTGGGGGTAATGACCGGCATCGGTCGGGGCAATAGGCTTGGATGGCGTTTAGGCAGGTCTGGTCGAGCTTTGGACAGAGTCCGGGGCGGGCTTGGTCTGTGGACAAAGGTCTGAGTCTGCTCTGGGCCTGGTTTGAGGATGGTTTTAGTCAGAAGGATAGAGAGGGACAGGGAGATAGAGGAAGCCAATCTGGGAGATAGGAATCTAGGTCTGGGTGACAGTCAAGGCTGAGGGGGTGCTAAATCTAGTTAAAAAAATAGATGACTAGAGAGCATAAAGAAAACAAATAGAGAACATACCTGTGCCCTGCTGAAGAAGGTGGTGATCTTGTTGCTGATGATGCTAGATGTGAACCCTGTTGCTGATGAAGAATCCCTGTTGTTCACTTGTAGAAGCTTGCCGTGTACTTGAGGGGGAGAGTCAGATTGATTGGTAGAGAGATCAAGTGAGAGGACGGATGCAAGGGTTTGATGCCAAAGATTCAAGAGTCAGGATGCGAGAGCTAGAGACGCAGAGAAATCCTGAGAAGCCAAGCGGAACCAGAGAGAGATAACGGTGAAGAAAACCGTTATGAAGGGTGCCGACGTTGGCAATATCGCTGACGTCGGCCGAGGGCTGACCGACGTCGACGGTTGAAAGGCCAGAAAAAGGCTAAAAATAGCCTTCTATCCGTTTCCCAGCTGCCAGGTCAAATGAATGCGAGGATGAAACGGTCGACGGGAGTTAAATGGGTGAGAGGAGAGGTTGGAAAGGGAGTCTAAGGCATAAAATGGCCATGTGGGGAATGAAGGGAATCCAAGGAGGGTATCCTAGGGTGGCGAGGTGGCGAGGTGGCAAGGAGAGGGAAAAATGGACTTATTAATTAAAAATAGATGATTATTTTCAATTAATAAGACCTAGGTAGGTTAGGGATAGTCGAAGTGGCAAGGGACCAAGGGGAGAGAGGAAGACCAAGGGTTAGACACTTTTTAGGTGTCTACAAGCATACCTAAAAGTAACCTCCCCTTGATGAGAGGAGAGATCAGTGTCCTGATGTGGTAAACCTACACATTTGGATGACTAATCTTCCTACTTTGGCTGATCAGACCTATTTTGTTTATCAGTACGCTGATTGGCAAAATATTCAACCAAAAATATTGTTGATCATGGATTCAATGGATGGTTGATTATGGATTTTTATATAAGATTTATAGAATCATTTTGACAAGGTTTTGGTATGGGCTCACTAATTTCATTTTGACATGGTTTTGGTATGATTTCTCTAGATTAGTTGAGTGTGGAGGGAGAGGTTGATTATATAGATTTTAAGAGGGAAAATCAAGGGTTATTTTTAAATTTAGGGAGATGAGATCAATGGATCTAGTTATACAAAGAATATTAACCTTTGATTTTCCATCCTAAAATCTATATAAAAAACCTCTCCCTCCACCCTCAAACAATCTGGAGAAATCATACTAAAACCATGTCAAAATTAAATTAGTGAACCCATACCAAAACCATGTCAAAATGATTCTAGAAACCTTATAGCAAAATCCATAATCAACCATCCATTGAATCCATTATCAACAATCCAATATCAATCTATCTCTTTGTCAATCTGAGTCTAATCACATGCATTTGAATCTTATAATTGAGGCATGAGAAGGTAAATAACATTATAAGAATGTTCTACTAGTTCTGATTTATCTCTTAAATTCCTTGGGAAACCTCTAAAATTAGAGGTTTCTAGAGACTTGGAGGGAAGTATCCAATTCTGGAGAATTCTCCATTATCTTAGAGATAATGGAGAATTTAATGGGGGTTAGATGGGATATTAGGTGAGGATTACAGTCATAGGGATGTAGGCAAGGATAGGGTGTACGCTATTAGGTGGGTAGGTGGGGTTATGGGAATTTTAAATTCCCATATAATAGATAATTAGAATTAGATTAGGATAATAATAAGATTAAGAAAAATTAATAAAGAGATGGGATGAAATAAGGTTAGTGAATATAGGATAATGGAAAGGGGATATTAAATATATGGATATAAATAGGATAAATTATCAAGATAAAATGGGTTCAGTAGAATTAGTGTCAACTAATAAGAATATTAGTCAATTGTAATGGAACAAGTGATTTTAGGTGTATACATGCAATAATTAAACATCAGAGACCTTGTCCTAAAGGACAATCAGCATGTCACCAATATGGAGAAAAGCAAGCAGGGCAGGTTTTCTTTCAATTAACTTGGACCCTGTATCATAACCCATAATTATGGATCAGGAGCTTACTATTTGTCTTCTCTCTAAGACCACCCAGAACTTGAGCCCCTCAATGATTCGTATCTAATTCCATTCTTTTTTAATAAGGATCAAGTTCACCTTTGTTTGAATTAATCTCATCCCTTATTATCCACCCACAATGATCTCCCTAGTCTATGGGCAAATGATTAAAATTGAATAATGTGATTATCCATCATAGTCATAGCCTAATCTTGAATAATGGGTACCACAACTCTACCCATGGCATGGTTCTCATGGTATTTTCCACCCCTTCATAAGATGGATCACCATGATCATTGTCACCTAAACCTCTTCACACCTAATCAAGCTTTTTGTGATTTTAGTTTTTCCTTCATAAAGGTGAACCCTTAAGCCTATATAATCAAGTCTATGTCAAGAAACATTAAAAATTAAAATTTCCTATCACTAGCAATCATGGGTCATTCTTAGCATTCTTAGAATACTCCCCCAAAGAAAAACTACTTAAGCATATCTAAAATTTCATAAATATAAGGTATACTACTCCCTTGAAGGATAACTATTGCAAAGTCATGAATAAAGTAAATAAACTTAGACCACTCCCTTGAAGGATGGCTGAGTAAAGCATTTGTCAAGAGCATATAAATTTCTTGGAAGCTTCTTGCATTGATCAACTTCTTATATACAATAACAAAAGAAAATACCAAATATCAAAATCACAACAAAATCAAACTAATCTTGAAATTTACAATCGGCTCTCAAGTAACATAATAAGGTGGAAACCAAAATTAACTTTCAGAAGTAGAATTTCCATATTGAACAGTCTACACTTTATCTTATAAACTTCTTTATACTGACTCTTTGAACACCTAAAGAAGAGGCATTCTAGTCTCGTACGAAGGTTCCATTTTCATCCATTTTTGCCTATATACATTATAAACAAGGTATTTTTGAGCTTACTTAATATTATGTGGTTAAGACACCTTTTTACCGAACTAATGAATGCTAATGCAAATCATTTGAAGGGCTTACATTCATTAAGCCAATCTAACTTTGGTTTTATTTTAGTCCTTTTCAATAAAGAAACATATTGCCCTCTTCTTATCTAGTCATGACTAGTTGATATTTTCATTAAGGTGTTTGTCTCTTGATTACATTCTTTGTTCTTCCATCTAGTGTTGTTAATTAAACTATCTCATAAATTTTTCCTTAGAAACAAATTAAAAACAACCATAACCATAATCATAACAAGCATGATAACATTATAACATCCATGAGAGATAAAACAATCAACCATTTTCCTCCACATGTCTAAATATAAGTAATGAATCATATATCCATTTATCATGTCATAAGCATTATCATCCATCAAATCCATCTCATGCCTAACTAAGTTGATATTAGTGTCTAGCATACATAAGCAATATAGACATCAAATCATAAGCATTAAACATCAATACAAACCATAAACCATGAACATGAGCATAAAAAATGATCATATATATAATTTGTGATTCAAATAGCATAATGTGTAAAAGCAGATAGACATGTCTCTCTCAAAATGTACATCTCACCACATTATCTCACAAGCTAAAATAAAAATTATATACACATGTCATAATCTCATCATATCCTATCTATGACCTATGGGAACCACTATCCCTTGGAGAATCACTAGATCATGGTGCCTACCCACCTACTATACATGTCTATCCCCTAGTTGTACCTATATATCTAACCATATATGTTACCCACTAACTTGGTGTTGTTACAATAGCACTGCCTACCAATCTAGCCCTATACTCACCCCATAGGTTCTCTTATGGACACTGTGTCAAAACTATGGCCTCATAATATCATATCTCCTCCACTATATCTAGGTATCATGCCATGAGGATTGTGTTTGGTGGCCTTATCTATGCTATAGTTTCTCCTCCTTTTATTTACCTTAGAGAGTCCCTCTCCTATGTAACCAAGGCAAGTAAAGACCTTGCCTAGTCCCTGCCACCTCTAATAGTAGTAACCTAACCCTATAAGGTAGTAATCTAACCTTGTAAGTTGGCCACCTACCCCTATATTGTTGTAACTTATACCTATGCAATGGATACAACCATTCTTGCCTATCCATTAGATCCAGCCAGATCTACATCCATCAACCTCACACTTCCATCATCCCCACCAATATATGCCACCACATATAAAGGTTAACACCATGCCATGTACCCATCTACAAACCCAACATCATCTATATATGACCTATTTAGAAGCTCCTCATAGTCTAAAAAATTAGGCACAAGATGTGGATCTAGTAATAAGATCCCTAAATTCTCTCTCTTATACTTGGGGAATGGACCTATAATTTCCTATACAAGACCAAACTACATCTTCACCCTCTCAAATAGGATGAGATCCACCTCCCCATCATCCCTGCTAAGTATCCATCTATAGCTCTAAATGGAGATTATTTGCCTCTTATAGCCAAGCCATAATAGAAACTAGACATAAGAACTTTAAGTGATGTGTCCTATCACTAGTGCACCAAATGCACCTCTGAACCACTCCACATCATGTGCACCACCTCCTACACTTGAAGCAACAAAATCACCCCTCCATCACATGAAGCTGATGGGGAAATCTATCTATGTGTACCCTACCCATGATAATCCCACTAGCCTCAGTACTTAGATATGCTTGTAGGCCCAATAATGTAGAATTATGCCAATAATAATGCCATACCTCCTATGGGCCCTGAACCCACATAGCTCCCTATATATTTATACTAGGAGAAGATGTACCTAACCAAACATAATCCACCCCAATAAAACTCAACTAGAACCCCCAATAGCAAGTATAGGAACCTCCCGCTACTCAAATTAAAAAGTACAAAGCATGAAATTATAATCATAAGCATGGTCATGAGTATCCTCTCACTTGGAACCCTATGATACAAGGCACTATACCAAAAACCCATAGTATTCTATCTAACCTTATCACTATCATCTTCATATAGAAGCTCCATAAGCTCCTCATACTCTATATGGTAGATTAGATCACCTTGAAGAGGAAGTTAGGTGATATTATGAATGTATTTTAATAAGATAGTTATCTCATTAGTCAATAATAGGAATGTATTCATAGTGGGATCCCATCTCTTGATGAGCACTATGACCATAGATGCACCTTGAGGCACATGTTGATAATGCCTCATAACTCCCAACCCAACCTCCTCCATTTAGTCCCATTCAACTAGGGTCATCCCCAACTAGATCTCTATGAAGATACATGACACTCAATAGTGTATCTGTATCTTCTCCTTAGCCTATACTAATTTAGAAACATGACTTAGTCACCTACACCATTATTGTCTACACTACCCTTTTAACAATGAACCTATTTCCTTATCTATCCTACCTATCTACCCATTACTAGCTAAGTTTGCCCTCTAAACCTATAATTCTAGCATATATCTAACATGCAAACACTCACTTTGCCTTAACATTTTTTACATATATTTTACCCTAATCGACTGTCGAAGGTCATGGTGACTATCGATGGTCAGACATCCATGTTCTCAAGGATGTCAAAAATCTGATGTCAAGACTTGACCATCAATGATCATAATGGTTATTCTGAAGTTGGAACACCTAAACCCTATCTATCCTAAAAAGTACATAAATGGTAAAATAAATAAGCATATGTTGATAGCCTAATCCTTAACTACCCCAACCTACCTACCCACCCTAGCAATTTTTTATTTTACCCACCAATTTAACTAAAACCAACCAAAACCCTACCTTATTACTTTCACCTAAGCACACCCCTTTTTAGAAACACCAACCCATTTTAACCCACCCTTGGAGGCTACCTTATCTAACCCACTTGACCACCTCATCACCTCACCATTGGTCCATTTTGGCCCAACTAGCACATGTTTTGTGACATATTTTATCTATTCCTTTGATCACAGTGACAACATTGCCATGTTGATCACCTTTTTTAATTACACCATCTTATGCTTACCTAACTTTCTTGTGTATTTTTGGGAGCACTTCTCACCTCAGATACCCACAACCCTTGACAAGTTTATGTTTTCATTGATATCACTTCCTACCTTGGATACCCATCAAAACACAAACATCACTTAGGATAATTGTAAGTTTACCTAGACACCATACCTAAAAGTAGTCATGTGGCCCACTTTTCCATTGTCATCCTATCACTAACATTTATTACAATCAAATATGATAAACTAATTTATGCACAATCTTGGCTATCACACTTTTTGTCACACTTTACATGCCAATTTGTGCTTTAGTGCCCAACCTATCTCACCTACCTTCATGACATATACCTTTGTCACCACCTTCATATACCATATCAAACCTACACCTAATTCTATTTTACCCCATCAATTCTTGATTTAAGGAGGAACACATCTTCCCATGCTCAAGGCAACCAAACCTATGACTAACATCACTTTTTAATTTATAGCTTGTTGAATCAAGTTGCATAACAAAAAGGGATAAAATATAGACACCAAAAATTTACATACCATGATTTTTAATGTTTGTAATTCCCATTAGAATACCTTAGGATCCCCTTAGGACCAATTTAACCCTTTGACCCCTAATCAAACCCAGCTCTAGTCAGTTTGCCAAACTAGCTTAACCCAACCTTTTACCTATTTATACCCTTTAACCTTAACTATCGATGATCAAGTTAACCATTAATGGTCACCCTAACCATTGATGGTTAGGGTACACCTCTTTAAACACCAACATATAATCCACCTACCTTTATTTTATAAATATAACTCATCTAAATCTAGTTACGAGCCATTGTGTGGATGAGTTAAAATTAGGAAGCCCAATTCACATCTTGTTATAAATATCTTACTTTGACTATAAGAAGAGAGAAGTAGGAAGGTGAAATCCATCTATAATTATTATCAAGAGTTTTTGTATCTAGAATTCTCTTTTTACAGGTCAATCATCATCAGTAATCCAATAAACTAGCTACTACATCAGAGAGCCAAATTGCCACCACAACTTCACTAAAGTCCCAAGTACCATTACTCTATAGGAATCATGTCAAATTCCACCAATAGGTCAATCACCTCTAGCATCCACCCAATAAAATTTTTACAATATAAGTTATTAATTTTTAATATTCAATTAGTTCATTTTTTTTTGCATTTATCCCAACACAAACCCATCTCTTGGAATCTCACTCTATGATCCTATCAAGCAAAACATTTAATAACCTATATCTACACATAATAATTACCAATGGTTATCTCAATTATTGATGTTTTATCTAATCATCGATGGTCACCTTAACCAATGATGATTAGCCCAACCACCAAAGATCATTGTAGAAATAAATTCTAACAAGTTATTTACCACGTACCTACCCCTAACCAAATGTGATTTTTTGTGTCCCTGCTTATTCGTAGACCCTTGTCTGATTTTCTAAACTAGACCCTAATCATCTAGCATTAGCATTAATTTTCTTATCACTATTTTAATCATTTCTAGTCTATTTATTAACAATAATATCTTGTGTTCAATTTTAATACCTTTTAATTATTTATGAAAGTTCTTTATTTTCTATTTATAAACTTAATTTTTTAAAATGTGTGGATTGACAACCCTTAAGGAAGCTCTTGCTTCTAAGATCTAGCTATCGATAGGCAATCTACTCAACTATCTATCTAAAAAGCAAATTTTCTTTAGTGATTTCTTATCTATAGGTTATCTTCCCAATCTAAAGAGAAGCTATTCATAATCTTATAATTCCATGTGCACACAATCAAATAGTTTTTTTAACCATACCCATACTTAGTTTCTTCTTCTTCCTTTCTAAAATACAAGTTAAAATTCATTGAAATATGGGTATTATTTTTTAATTTTTATAAGAGAAAATATGATTCTAACTATGTAAAATTATAGATGCCTCATGACCATATAACATACTAGCTATACTTTCAGATGTAGGTGAGGCTTGTCTAATTAGTTTGGGGTTCATAAGGAATATGGAGATGTGGTGAGT
This sequence comes from Torreya grandis, assembly GCA_037957365.1. Classification (NCBI taxonomy): domain Eukaryota; kingdom Viridiplantae; phylum Streptophyta; class Pinopsida; order Cupressales; family Taxaceae; genus Torreya; species Torreya grandis. The sequence continues at coordinate 3,685,137 of JARHVA010001019.1, forward strand.
TCCCTTTGATGATATCTCATTATCATTTTAATGTAATTTTTAGAGATACACACTAACATATTTAGGTGGCTAGTAGATGGGGACATAATGGAGGTACTTATATGATTTCCACTATTATAAGGATACCCATTCAGGGTAAATCAATGGTATGTGACATTTACAAGATAAATGTAGAGAAATTAGCATTGGCCAAATGGATAACTGAGGTAAATGACTATTACCCACACTCTTACATTTTTTATTAAGAGATGTTTATGTAATGTTTGAAATATCAACTTGTGAATCATATTATTATATTTTTTTACAATAACTTGTGAATCTATGTGTGTATGAATTATTTTAACAACTCACATGAGCAGCCTCTTTGAATGACTATAGGGATTGTTTTAGTTAGTATTCATAAGGCTCAAATCCTTATCTTAAGGAGAAAATAATCCCATAAATTATTTCTCTCTAAATTTAGATGTGTGGGGTATCTAGGGTTAAGGGGGGTTAGATTAAATTTTACATAAGGATGGTGAACTAATCTAATGAGTAATCCAATTAATATAAAACTTAGAAAAATACTATTATGAATTTATGAAATTAAGATTGATAAAAATAGTAAAGTACATTTATTGATATATATTATAATAAATTGGAAACAAATGATACTTATGTAGTTTACTATGTGTATGTAGGCCTGATATAGAACAAATTGGAAATGGACTAGAAGATGATCTTTGGATAGTCGTTAGATTATATAAATATTATTTTTGTGTCCTTTGACAATTGCAATGGATCTAGATAGTTGCATCAACATAAATGTCTAAGCTTACCATAATTATCCTATAAATAATAATAAATATATATATATGCAAACAACTTGATCCTTTTATGTATTATGTCACCTTTATTTTTATGTCTTCATATCCTACACATAGGTTGTCAATATTTATCAAATGATCAAACCCTAGCTCTTCACCCTTGGAGTGATTGTGAGAAAAATGGGTTAGTAGGCTCATAGAGTTAGGTTTCCCCAAGGAACCATCTATAAATGGGTGTTTCCTACATAACCAATAATAGAAAAAGGTCCTTATAATTATGTAGTTCTTCTCTACATGTTGTTTTATGTATGCACAAGGATGAAATGTGTGATAAGAAAATAAATCTAATGACCTAGCTTATAACTTTGAAAATATGACTCATGGGATGCTCCTTGAATTCTTTAAACTTTTGAAATACTTCTCCTATGAATGATATAAAAATAGGTATGAATAATGTAGGGTTTCTCACTTGAATTCTTGATTAAGTTATTCTTAGTATATTGCCTTATGAGTTGTATGTGATTTACAGGTGATTGTTAGGTGAGGAATGGATGAGGGTTGATCTTGTATATATACTAACCCATTTTATAAATATCTCACATTAAATAACTTAGTTTGACATTTTGTATATGTTTCATTTTCAAATTAGATGAATTTTAGGCAATGGACACTTTCCATGAAAAGTGGAAACTTGTGTCGATACATGTATCTACCTAGGATGTGAATGTTCAAAAAAGCTAGAAAATAGGTACAATTCTAAAAATGGTAGTGAAATATAATAATTAGGTTTAGATATTTTGGCACAATATATAAGTTTTGATCATCATAATAAAAATGGTTGAACTAAGAGATAATAAATTTGACACAGAGATAGTGAACACAAGCCTTTTGGTAGTGAGTAGGTTTAAAACTAAAAGGTAAAACCATGATAGGTATTTTCAATGTGTACAAGAATAAGGTAATATATAGATATAATTTTATTATGTACATAAATATGTAACATCATTTATTGAATAATGATAACAAAGTATTTAAAATATGTAAACTCAAACCTAATTTAATAGTTGGTATTAGAGCATGATATCTTAGTTTTCTAGATGGTTGAATAAATGTGAAGGGGAAAACTTTATTTATATTTCCCCTTATCATGAGAGATAGTATTTTTATTTTATGAAAGTAATTTATATTATAGTGACTATTTGAGTGATTGGAATTTTATGCCATCTGTATACCATTAACATCAACATCTTTTTATCAGCTCAAATACTCAACTTAATCTTTCCATTCATGTTCAACTCTTTTGTAGACATGCATTCCTAATAAATAGGCTAACATTATTTGATTATCGCCCATATTATATCTTAGTCCTCTAAAGGATTTATTTCAATGTATTTCTATCCAATCCTGAGGTGTGGTTAATTTTTTTGGACTTACTCATGATATCTTAAATTTTAGGGACTTTTTAAAGTGAGGACATAAAGGAGAGATATTGTAATCTAATTGGGATCTTATCAACTTGTGCCTACTAAATACCAATTAACGAAGGATAATATTTTTTTATTAGTATGTATATTTTTTATAGGTTAGTTTTTTTTATACACAAATATTATAAACCATTTTCATAGTATTTTTTTTAGTTTTGTTTAACTTTTTCCTTATCAAGTACATATGATATGTGGAGTGTTGTGTAGTTAAAGTCATTTATTATGTGATTATATTTTGAGTTATTTTCATATTTACTATTTACTATATTTAGTAATAAAAACCCAAAAACACAAACAACATCAAAGGAGGGGGTAAAGGAATAGTAAAAAAATTAAAATGGAATTCTTACCATCTTTTTGTCTTTTAGAATTCCTCTCCAAGATCTCTAAGTTGATTTGAATGTAAAAATGGTTGGATGTGGATTGCTTATCTAGAGCTTCAAAGTGACTCCAATGGCTACCTTGGCTTGTTTTATGGATTGACAAGAGTGTAAGAATGTTTGATAATGGTTAGATATGAGAGTATAATGAAGGATTATTGATTTATACATTAGCTTGGCCATAGCCCAAGAATGGTTTATATAAGATGGTGGAGGATAATTTAGGTAATTTTAAATTATTTTAGAAGTATCTACTTTAAATACTTTTAGAACTTTGGAGGAGATTCCCTAGTTCTAGAGGTTTCTTAATTAGTTTAAGGATAATGGAGGTTTAGGTGGGAGTTAGTGAGGTTTAAAGTTCGTAAGGTCGTATTAAAAGCTAGGGTGGTAGGGTAGCTAGAAGGTAAGTAAATAAAAAGGAATTTTAACTTATTAAGTGGGCTAGTGGGTAGATTAGTAGCATAGGCTATTTAGTGGGTTAATGGGGGTAATTAATTAGCTTATAATGGTATGGTAAGGTTCATGGGATATAATAAATTTTGTGTAAGAATTAGGATGTTAGTTAATTAGATAGCATTATGATTATGGGTTAAATTAGTGGGTTTAGTAGATATATTAAGATGAGCAAATTTAGGTGCATACATTCTCCCCCTCTTTGAAATGGTATTAAAAGTGAAGCAAAGTGTAAGGAGTAATGGATTTTCAAAGAAAAACCATTATGTGGATGATGGAATTATTAGTTAGTAGGTATGATGCCCCCTTAAGGGAGCATGTAGGAAAGAATGAGCCAGATGGTCACTCGAACAAAAAACCCCAGGGTGGGAGAGGAATAAAATGATGATAAGGGGTGGGATGCCCCAAGTATTAATTATAGATTTGATTGAGATGACCCAAGTATAATTTTTAAGGGATAAAGTGGTTTAACCTCAGAAGATGAGTTTTAGACAAACGACCAAGGTATATAAGGGAGGCAAGTTGATTAAAATGATAAGACTTGAGTTCTTAAGATGGAGACACTATTTGGGGAGTAAAGATACATGATGGGCTACAAGCCAATGATAATTCCCATAGTAAGGACACATGTTACGGATGGCTAAGAGCTTATAGAAGATAAGTGGTAGATGATTATGGATAATAGGCCACTTTATATGAGATACATAGCTTAAAATGATGTAATAATGTTGAGTGACCCATATGAGATAGTACAGGATTGGAGGTTAATTGTGACCAAGCTAACCATGGGAACATAACTATGTCCAGGTGCTACCTACATAGCCTTAGGAGACCTTAGGCTATTGTAGTTCTAACTTGGGATTGGGGAATAAAAATAAGAGATAGAAGATCATACCCTGGGAGACTTTAGGATGATAATCAATGATTAAATAGGATAATAGATTATGAAATGGGATTTAGGGATTAGAATTATTAGATAGGGTAACATTATGGGTGTATCAAGGCTAAAAGAGTGATAAGGGGTAAAATAAGGGTAAAAGAATGGGGGGGGAATGGATAAAATGGGGGTGAAAAAGTTTATTTTGACTTTTACCCTTATTGAGTTTTGTTTCTCTAGAGCTTGAACCATGGATTACATCCCACACACATCATATTGTAGAGAGAAGGTTAGAGAGCACTAAAGTCTAGCCAATATGGGACCATTGGTATGTAGTCAATCCCTCACCCTATGAAATTTTACATTGTTACATTTATTATAATATTTATTGCTTATACATCTTATGGGTATAATACCATGATTGAGGGTAATGCCCTCATTGGTGATATTATGCTTGTGATTGTGATAGCATGGTCATGACCTATGGTATTGTAATACTATGATAAATGACTCACAATATTACAATACCATAATGAGTGAATTAAAATATTACAATACCACAAGGGGTGAATCATAGTTTGAAAAAATGTGAGGTTAAAATCATAGTTATTCAAAACTATTGAACTTGATTCATGATATTATTAACATCACTTGTATAGGTTAGGTCATGATTAGCAGTACTATGGCGGGTAGGGTAAAGGTTTAGGGGTGGTTAGCTAGGATGATGCTAGAGAAATTAGGTTAGGGAATTGGGAGAATTGGTGATGGATAGGAGTTGGTTAGCTAAGATAGGAACTTAGGGTGAGAGAGTTAGTTAGGATAGGATTTGGTTAGGGGAAGTAGGAAGGGGGAGTTAGAGTCAGGATAAGTTAAGAGAAGTTAGGATGGAGGTTAGATGGATAGGGGTTTAGGTGGGTTATGGGAACTAGAGTGATAAGGACTTAGGATGGGGGTTAGGATGGATAGGATTACATGAAATCAGTTAGGAAATGGAGGGTGAATGGGCTAAAGGGCTTAAGGTAGATGATTGAATGGAGTTTAGAGTGGATTAGGGTAAGATTAGGGTAGGGTAGGATAAGTTAGAAGGATTAAGGTCACAGGGATAAAGTATAGGGGATGAATGGGATTAGGAAAAGGTGGGTTAGGGATTAGGGTAATAAGATGAGGGGGTTTTAGTTGATAGGGTAAATGGGTAATTTAGAAAGAAATGAATAGACATGTTAGATAATATGTGAGGATGATGAGATAGGATAGGATAGGGATAGATGTGATGAGATGATCACAATGTGATATGATGTGTGATTGGTGTATGAGGAGTTAGGAGTGATGTAATCTTGAATATAACATCCCTAGGTTTTATATGAGATGTATTTATTGATACTTGAAGAGTATGGTGTGCTAAATTTCATCAATCTATACTATGTTGTGACCATATTGGTAGTATAATTTGATAGAACATTGATCACAAACTTTGTGGAGAGGTGGAACTCAGATATGAGTACCTTTCACTTCATGATGGGGGAGATGACAATCACCTTGGAGGATGTGTTTCAAATTTTTTGGCTTCCTATAAGAAGCCATAGGATATATTGGTGATCACACACTCTCAATGTTATAATTTAAAGGGTGGCTAGGAGGCTACATATTGGAGTGCAATATGCATGAGTATGATAGAGTTAAGAAGACTCTTTAAACAAGATATATCCATAAATCTATTATCACAACCATAAAGCTAATGTATTACACACAAAGAATAAACTATCTATTATCCACTCTGTTCTATGTCAAATAGTTTACAATAGAGATGTACAAATAGGTATAAGATAGGAGAATCCTAAACATCCCATGCATATGGGTCTAACTTCCCTAATATGGTTGGAATTAAGTCATAAACCCATAATCCTCATGAATGTTGGATAAACATCTCCAAAGGAAATAACACCTAAGTAAGCTAAAGAGTAGGAAAGTAATATCCTAAACCAACACCCACCTTAAGTATAGCTTAGGTGGGTACAATAAAAGATAAAGTGTGAAGACATATGTCCCTATGTATGCCAATCCATCTTGATGGAGTACATAAATTTTGAGTCACTATAACTACCAAGTAAAATTAGGAATGGTGTTGAATATGAGGATCAATAAATATGAACACTATACTCCAGAATACTAGGTAAAATGTTGAACCTAAGGAAGCATTGATTGAACACACTCTAACAAGATGGTGAGAAGTGAGCACAAATAATGGTGGGGCTACCACACTAGTGTCATTGGTGGGGATACCACAATGGTGTCACTATAAGAATCACTAAAAAGGCCATGGAATCAAGTAAAAAATCCTCATATAGGTTTCAATAAATAAAGTTCCTAAATAAGATACCCATGTATAAAGTAGGAATCTATAAAAGACTCAAAAAGTGTAAAATATACATATTGAAGACATCCAATTCCTAACACCATTTGTGTTGAAATTTTCAAAATCACTAAAACACGCTAAATGGTTTAAAATTGTCATTTACAAGTGCTGATTTAGGATAAAGTATCCCTAAATAGTGCAATGCATTTTATGTGATTCTTAACTTTAATCAATTCTTTTTAAGTCAAAATGATGATTTTACCTTTTTGTGCTCTATATCACTCATTTATTCTAATTTGTTAGTACACATCATGTACCATTTTTATTTTGTGTTAGCAACATCTTAAATGGGAATATGGTTCCAATGTATCTAACATCACCTTCCAATTCTTCTTGAGTCAGATTACGACCCAACAATATGACTTTCTAACCATTTTGATTAATTGAGGGCCGATTTCCAAAGAATTTCACAAATATTGATTAATCTTGTTTAATAACAATTAATTGAAATCAAGAGCTTAAGTGTATTTTACATGGAGGTTATTAAATATTTATTTTTGGAAATTGATTCTTATTAACTGCATCACCTATGACATCATTTTTTTGGAAGACATCCCTAGGCCATAAATGCATAAAATATTTTAATTATGGCCTCCCATGCCTCTTTAATGCCTCCCATACCTCATCAATGACCTTTATTCCCAAATCATGATGAGGATATTTATGGATTTAATGAAAAATATTAGATTAATCCATGGCCACACATCTCAATCTTGAGATGGATGGTCAAGGTTGATCTTGACCAATATCAAAAATATATAAATAAAAAGCCTCACACTACCATTTTTAAGCTTAAATTATGTAAATTTATAATGCTAAAATCTCTCCATAATTCATTTGTGTTTTTATTATTATGTTATTTTCATTTGTATTAGCTTCATTTATAGGCATATTATATAGTTTATATCATGAGCCTATGTTTTTCATAGAGTTCTTAAGGCAATGAAGAAGCAAAAAAGCCATTATTGACGAAGACTAGAGCTCTAAATCAAGCAAAGAACATGCTTGGAGCCACCTTTAAGTAATGGAGTCATTTGGTAAGGTAATAGTTGATTACTTTATTTTATTTATATCTTTTTATCATCAGCAACCCATGCATGAATAGTTTGGCTTGATTTTTTTATCTCTTAATCAATTTCTCTTTATTTTATTAACTAATTCTTGACTAATAAAATCTCATAATCCACTCTACATTTTAGCATGATCATTAAGACTACACCCCATGAATTTGATCAAATAGATCCTACAAGCAACCTAATAACCATTTTCATGTAGAATCTTGGAGTGTGGGAGTAAAAAGAGTGAAAAAATTGAGTAAAAACACATTTTCTAGAAGTCACAATATTATCACTATTGAATTATGATATTGTCTTCTAGACCACAATCTCACAACTTAAATAGTCACAATTTTGTTTTTCAATCATGATATTGCATCTTAAATATGTTTTTTGGACTAACATTTTCTCTGTCTATAGGTTAAGTTGTGATATTATAATACCATTACTTGATAGTAGTAATATTGTAATACCATGATTTTTCAAGTTATAATATTGTAATACTATGACTTGAAATTTTTTGTATTACAATATTGTGACTTGATAGTCATGATATTGCCGGTCCAAGTCATGGTATTGTAGTTAAACCATTAGTGGTTAAGTGATGATACCACAACTCTCATAGTTATAATATTGCACTATAACTTGCATTATTGACAATTTAAATATCAATATTATCAATTTCTATTGACTGATATATGAGTTGTGATATTATGTTAACCAATCACTATTTTGTAGAGTTGTGGTATTAGACTATGAAGTTATGGGGTTGCATTATGTGGACCTGAGAGTTTAATTTTCAAAGTGTTACTTATTTCATTTGAAAAAGTTCTTCAAATCTAAACTGCATGCTAACCATTTTCTTACAGGACCTACTTGGAAATTTATCCATGTGTTCTTAATGAAATATTTTTAACCTCTTTTTGGGTAATTAAAAATAATTAGGAACATTTCCATTTAATGCTTAAGAAAAAAATTCTTGTTTATAGTGAATGTTTTTTTAGTTGTTCTATAGAAGTTTTTACAACTTAAGGCCAAGAGGCCAAAGAACACCACCAAACATTTCAATTTAGTGCTTTAAAACTGAATTCACTTCAATTTTTTATTTTAAGTCATTTATCATTATTTTCTTAGTTTAAATTTGTTTTGAGCAAAAAGGAGGTTGTGTGTGTATGTTATCCACCCATCCCCTACAGGGAACTTGTGGGATCAAAAACATCATCTTCATTACAAATTAACTTAGTCTAAAGGTGTAGGAAAGATGTTTTGAAGGCTCTCCCTAAGACCCACATGGCTCAGGTGATCTAGAAACATCCTTAAAGATCTTTTACTTAGTTTTTATTTCATTGCATCTTGGCTTGTGAGGGGACCTTCATTACCTCCCATAAGTTATTTAAGGAAGCTTTGACCCAGGGATTCATATCTTGGCATCATATTCAACCCCTCTCCATTGAGGTATATAAATTGAGATCTTCTCATTAAGATAATGGTTTAATCAGTTAAACCATTTGTATTAGTAGAAGCTAAGCTTGGGATGTTTGAGCATGTTATAGATCACACTACACTAATTAAATGATGGATGTAGTGTTTTTAAAAAAGGAAAGACCTTTTTACAACAAGTCATATGACATGAACCCAAATGACATTTTATTTCTCTTGTTTGATGATGTGAAAGTTGGTAGACATGAGATCCATCTAGAAAAGTTTGAAAACTTGCTAGTTTAGTTAACCCCACTTTGCCACACCTTGTCAGTTGGGGGATTAAAATGATTAATTAGTTGATTTGTCTTTTTCTTATATTAATTGGTCTTGTTTTGGGTCAAAACTTGTTTATTAACCAAAGGTTACATAACCAAACACATTGTCCACAAATTTATTGAAAAAAGAGGCATTATGTTGCCCATGTAAAAATCATCTTTTTCCTTCTTCAAATTGTCATTTAAAATAATATGTCATATCATCCATTTTGTTGCAATTATGCTACCCATTTGGGTTTAGATCAATTACTAAATTTTATTAATTCCCTAATTGATAATTTAAATTTGGAATTAGACTTTTCTAAGTTTTAAAGGTTGATGTGCTAAATTGGGTTTGCCATTTGCACTTGACTTGTTTTAACTTAGGTTCAATTTCTTGTTTGAAATGAGGGTGATTTATAGACTCATTATCACATTTTCATCTTTTGTGGACTCAATTCATCTTCCATATCATTCACGCTTTGAGTCTTATAACAAAATTTATACTACCATTCTTTCTACCATGTGGTGGCATTATTTTACCCGTTGTGATTTAGTAATTTGACTCTAGAGAGGATGGTTAGTATGGTGTTAGTTCCAAAATGAAAAAAAATTGAAATAAACACAGTAATAACATAAAATCTCTAGGCCTAAACACTAGGGAGATCTTAGTTAACAATCATGAATGAAACACACAACTAAAATGCAAAAGAAAACTATTTTACCTTCCTTAGATGCTCCAAAATGCTTGTTATGGTGACTTGCTTGGCTTGTGCTCATGAATTCCTTAGAAATGGAAGATTGACAATCTCCATCTCTCCTTAGCACCTTTGGCTTGTGTATTAGCTTGGCTTGGAATCAATTTGACTTTATAAAACTAGTTTCTTAAATCTTTTGGAACTAATCCTATATTATAACTTTACACTAATTAAGCTTAGAAATGATGTTGTGATGCCTCCTATTTATAGATTTTTGGATTTGATCAGAATCAACCTCAACCATCCATCTCAAGATTGAGATGTGTGGTTGAGGATTAATTCAATTTTTAGAATTAAGTTTTTAATTATCCTCATCATGTCATTAGAAGAATAGGCAATTAAGAGGTATGGAGGGCTTTGATGAGGTATGGGAGGCATGAATCCTAATATTTATGGCATTTATGGCCTAGGGATGTCCTCCCAATAAATGAGGTCACTTGATGATGTATATATTCAATATTCATTTCAAAAATAAAGTATTCAAAAATTTTCCATGGAATTTTTGATTAGGCCTTGATTTGGATTAATTAGCTCTTCAGCATGTTTAAGCACTTTATGCACAAATTACTCAATTTGATTAGAATGCCCTATTATTGGTCTTAAATTTGACTTGATTAGAATTAGAAGTCCACAATAGATGCATTAGATGTGTATTCCCATTTAAAATGTTGCCAAAAATAAATAATAAAGATACAAGTTTTGTGTAAAAAATTTAATAGTAGTCTAGAGCACGTAGGTACAAATTTGGCATTTTAACTCAAAATGGACTGATCAAAGTTAGCTGGCCCATAAATTGCATTGCCCCATTTAGGGGCACCCTAGCCAAAATGAGCATTTGAATATGTCATTTTCACATCATTTAGCATGTTTTAGTTTTTTTAGACCAAATTGTGCATTTTGGGCAAAAACTAGCCAAAAACCTGATTAAAGGTTATTGATGGCCAATTTAGGTGTTTATAGTTTACCCCTATTTGGGAAGGCATTATAAGCTATAAGCATGATAATGTCTTCTCAAAGAATGAAAAGGTCCTGCATGCCTACAACTACAATGATGATATACTAACTGTATGATGCCCCCTCAAGGGAACAGTTGACATAAGGAGGTCAGCAAATGATCCCTCAAAAATAAATAAATGAAATGAGGGGACCAAATAAAGGAAAGATGATGGGGTGAAAACATAATGATAGTGAAAAAGGAGTCAAAATCATTGATAATACAAGTGGGATGATGAACAATGGTTTGCCCAAAGGCAGTTATAAGCATTGTACCCTGATAGTGGCAACATGGTATGATAATACAATGATTTGCGCAAAGGTAGTTATAATCATTGAGAAGATAGAGCTACCCTAGTTAGGATAGACAAGAAAGGTAATAAGATGCCCTTGTATAGGTAAAAAAAATTAAAGTGGTGAAAACACAATGATTTACCCAAATGTGATTATAATCATTGAGAAATGCAAGTGGGACGGTGTGCAATGATTTACCCATAGGCGGTTATAATAATTGGACCCTAATTATGGTAAACATGATAAACTTGGTTGAGGATGATGATAACTTAACACAGAGGGTAATGATGAATTGTAACAACCTACTAGTAGGGATATGCTCATCTGAACTAATAAAGGTTGAAATTATTTCATGGTTAATTACTCTATTTGGGATATGATTGGGAGTGGAATCAAGATGTTTTTTATTATATAAGGTGGCAAATCAAGGGCTGAACCCTTACAAAAGTAGAGAAACCAAGAAGGAAATCAAACTAAAAGATGCCTTCTAACAAGAAACGACATGATCAATGTACCAATAGACACATCAAACTAAAATAAAACATGAAATGTAAAAATGAGAGACAAAGAAATCTCTCCTTACATAACCATAGATTTGATGAGGTCATTCAATTTCTCAATGTTCTCCACATTGATAGTAGACGTAGTATTACCCAATTCCTTCAGCGTAGACATGTTCAAGAGAATAGAATTTTGGAGCCCAGTGGTGAAGTTCTACTCCAGTTTTTGTATGTGACCATTCAGGGCAGCAATTTTAGCTTTTAAACCAACCTCAATTTCAGTTTCCTTGTCAGCTTCCTCCACATACATCTTTCCCTCTTTGTCAGCATTTTCCATAATGTCAGTACCATCCTCTGCAAGTGGCCTTAAATTCCCTTGTCTCCTACTTACCTTTAATATCCTTAGAGATTTCTTAAACTTCTAATTCCTTGTACTCTTCCTCCTAGGTGGCTTCCTCTGAGGCACTTTCCGAATAGTCAATAAGCCTAGACTTGGGAGCAGTTTTGGCAGCAATCCACCCTGACCATTGAACTCCAGAGGATAAGCCCTCCTTACTAACCTTAGTGGACATATAAGATTTACCACCTTAACCCCCATTGGTCCTACCAAGATTTTTATGGGTCCCCACAGTGGTCCCCCCAATACTCTCTTCCCTAGCATAAAACTTCCTCTTCTTGCTCTTCATGCTCACAAAGGAGCCAAGGGTGTCAATGAGGGTTTCCTCAAGAGTAGAGAAGGAGACTTCTTTAGTTTTAGTAGAAATAGGGGATAGCTAGGGCTCATTGATAGCATCACTAGCCAAAGGATTAGAAGAAATATCCCCGCTATCAATTCTGATAGTCTTGGATGGCTCAAGGGCATGGTGGAAATTATACAAATAAAAAATGAGGCCCTGATGGAGGGGGATAGGATTCATATCATGTTTTTTTGGCATTTTTGCTCTCACCCTAAGGACAGAATGTTCTAGGGAGGAGATTAGATAAAAGAGAAAACTGATGAGAGCATTACGCCTAAAGTGATTTAAAAGGGGGAGATGATAATTATAGAACCTGGTAAATCATCCTTCCAGTGTGAAGTACTTCCAGTGGAATTAGGATGTTGGTGCTGAAGAGATGCTACCATTAATGAATAGACATCTTGAAGTTGAGTTTTGTTATAGCATGTGATGGTAAGATTCATGATAGAACACCATAAAGACTTGGCCAAAATATGCATAAGGAATAACTCCCATAATCCAATACTCAATAGAAAATAATGCACTAATGATAAAAACCATGGTGATAATGTAAACATATGAATAATGATGGATTCAAGTGTCAGTGTGGGCAAGGAATCACCCAATGAACACACATAAATTGAATCAAGGCAATAGTGTTGAAAGCAAACAAATAGGTAGACAAATAAATAAAATAAGTAGAAACAAACAAACAAACAAATAATGCAATAAAAATCCTATGAACATTGCCCCTAAAAAATAGGTGATAACTTAATAAATGAACTAAATGGGGGAATAGAATTAAAGTAAGTGGGTGCTTGAGCTATCTTCATATGCACTAGTAAAGTGGATGCTACCTACATAGTTACATGGATGTAATATCTAATAAAAAACTTCAGGTCAAATGTAGTTCAATGGGAAGAATATGATAACTAAAGAAAACAAATTGAATGGATGTGATATAAGAATAGGAATGGTCTTGCAAAAGGGCAAGTGTATGAGAGAAAAGGCCAAAAAGGATGGGGAAACTAAATGACAAGTGATTTTATTGTAACTTAGTAAGGGTTCCCAAAATCCTTAAGGCAAAGAAGTGGTCAATGTTTTTGTTCTTTTCTAACAATTTTTTGAAATATTTTTGGAAGTGTTTTGGAGTGTCGCAACTCAATCAAGAATGATGAGACACTAAATTGTTCAAGCTCTCAAAATGGTGAGAGTATGGCTTAGGTTTTTGAAAAATGTTGAGAGTGTTCAAATGTAGGTTACTCATAAAATGGAAAGAGAGTGGCTTAAGATGCTCACAAAATGGTGAGAGCATTCAAACTTAGGTTGCTCATAAAATGGTGAGAGCGTGACTTAGGTTGCTCACCAAAAAATGAGAGCATGGCTTAGGTTGCTCACAAAATGGTGAGAACATTGGGAAAAGGGTGACTGAGCTGACCTCAATAAGTATTAAGCACTACCTACATAGTCCTAGAATAAGACCTCAAGTCATTGTATTTTTTCCCTTATAGCAGAGGAATTTGACTAGTGCAGTAGCTAATTTAAACAAAATAGGCACAGTTGGTAAAAAGACACAGTATGGCATATGAAGTGGCAAGTTAGTATTCAAGGCTTAATATTTCCCCTAGTTTTCCCATAGATGGTTATAACTAGGACACAATGGCCTAGATTAATGGTACTAATTTTCCCAAAGGTGGTTATAATTAGTAGCGAGACTAGTGGTAAGAAAGGACTAACAAATGAAGGATGCAACTACTAAAACTTATGTCCCACTATCTAAAGATACGCTCCCTATCTAAAATACTTAAATGAATTGATGAACTAATTAGATACTTTGATTTTAAAATTGTACAATGAATGACAAAAACCAAGGTCAAATGGGCTAGGCTTTAGAACATGTTAGGTCGATAGGTCAGAAATGGAAAGTAAATATGGGGAAAAGGATAAATAAGGGAAGTATGTGTATAAAGAAGAATAGTGATAAAATGGTATAACTAAAATTGTCCTTATAGATAATACACCTTAGCATTCAAGCATAGTATCACTTAAGATGAATAATATTCATTAGCTCTGGAAGCTCATCACCATCTGGTGTGGTAAGCCTATATGCTCCTAATCCATAATTTGTAGTGATGATGAAAGGCCTTATCCAGTTTGGTTTGAATTTCCTTTTATGTTTCTTCTTAGCCATGGTATTCTTTTGGTTTTCTTTAAGAAAAAGATCACCAAGTTTAAATGTTCTATACTTTACATGTTGATTATAGTGGCCTTTGAGTCTATTTTGATATGTTTGGAGATTGTTGAGCATGGCCATGCATTTCTCATCTAGTAAATCCATCTCTTGTAGGTGAGCTACTCAATAGTCATGATCATTTAGGACATACTTAAAAGAGATGCATACTGAAGGAAATTTAGACTCAATGGGAAGGATGGATTAAATACCATAAACAAGTGACTATGAAGTGGCTCTTATGGGGGTATGGTGATTGGTATTGTATGCCCAAAGGGTAGGGAATATCTAGAGGTGCCATTCATGACCAACATCATTGACAATATTTTTGAGAATATTGACAATGGTTTTGTTGGTTTCCTTAGCCTAGCCATTACCTTGAGGGTAATATGCTATAGAAAAATGTTGGGTGATGTTGTATTCAGTACATAAATAGTCTACATCTTTATTCTTGAATGATCCTCCATTATCAGATATAATATCAAAGGGGATACTATAGCGATAAATGAGGTGGTTGAAGATGAATTTAGAAATTTCCTTTCCAATCATGTAAGTGAGGGGTGTAACCTCAACCCACTTAATGAAATATTCAATTGTGATAAGGATATGTTTATGGCCATCAGATGAAGTGTGGTTAATCTTCCCAATGAGGTTAAGTCCCCATGTAAAAAATGGCCACAATGTCAACATCAATTTCAAATTTTTTGCTTGGGCATGAATCAAATTAGCATGCCATTGACATTTATCACATTTATTTACATATGTAGTGGCATCTTTGTCTATTGTGGACCAATAATAACCAGTACACAAGAGCTTTTTGGATAGGACTACCCCACTAGAATGGGCTCCACATACTCCATGAACTTCTCTTAATGCTAATGTAGACTCTATTGAAGTTAAATAATGAAGTAGAGTTCCATTAAAACTATGATGGTAAAGAGTGGATCCAAGTAAATTATAATGAGTGGAATGATGAATGAAGGCTTTGGTTTGTTTTCAAGATAGGCTAGGTTGTATAACTTGGTCATGAAGGTAGTTGTAAAGGTTTTGAGTACCTAATAGAATTAAGACCAACAATATTACAAATCATGATAATGACTACAAGTTCATGAGTTGGTGATGATAAATTCTTGATAAGGAACTAATACTCTTTAGCTTTATTTGTTTGTTAAATTAGAGAGCCAATAGTAGCCATGGCATCTATAGTTCTGTTACTATCCCTCAGTATATGCTCAAATTGAATGTTGGAAATTTACTTTTTAAGAGTGTCAACCATGGCTTTATATGGAACCAATTTGTCATCTCTAGTCTAAAAATGATCTGTGACCTAATTGATGATTAACTGAGAATCACCATAAACTTGAAGATGAGATATATTCCAATATACTACTTGTTAAAGTCCTAAAACAAGTGATTCATACTTGGCCATGTTGTTTGTATAAGTAAATTTGATTATGAATGATTTAGGGATTAGATCCCCCTATGATGTAATAAATAATAGGCCTACCCCTAATCTATGTGCAGTGATTGATCCATCAAAATATAGCTTCTAGGGCTGTTCCTCAAGGAGTGCATCAATAATGGTCATGATGAATTCATCAAGAAATGGAAACTTGAGTGGTTGTGTGTCCATGAGAGGTGCTTCAACAAGTTGATCTATAAAAACTTGTCCTTTGATTACTTTTTGATTGACATACATTATGTCAAACTCACTAAGAAGCATGATCCATTTATCCATTCTACCTTGCAAATATATTTTAGATAGTATTTACTTGAGAAGAGCTAATTTTGAAATGACCATGGTTTTATTATTTAGCATGTAATGATGTAGTTTTTGAGCTATGAAAACCATGGTTAGACAAGCTTTTTCAATAGGTGCATAGTTATGCTAGTATGTAACTAAGGTATGGCTTAGGTAATAAATAACATGATCCTTTCCATTTTCATCATGTTGAGCCAAGAGTGCCCCCAGAGCATACTCGGTAACTGATAGGAATAACAAGAATGGCTTTCCTAGCATAGGAGGTAATAAAATAAGTGGATTAACAAGATAGTCCTTGAGTTATTGAAAAGTTATTTGGCAGTGATCATCTCAGTGAAATTAAACTCCTTTATTCAAAAGATGTGTAAATGGATGGCACTTGTATACTAATTGAGATATGAATCATTGGATGGACTAGATCTTACCTTGCAAACTATAGAGTTGCTTCAAATTGGTTGGTGGCAGCATCTCAACTATAGCATGGACTTTAGCTAGATCAAATTCAATACCTCTTTGACACATGATGAAGCCAAGTGATTTTCCTAAAGCTACACCAAACACACATTTATTTAGATTTATTCTAACTTTTTATTCTCGTAGTCTTTCAAATATCCTATGTAACATGGCTAAATGGTCAGCCCTGGTCTTGGATTTTCCTAATATGTCATCAACATAGTCTTTAACAATATCATTCATCATATCATGGAATATGATAGTTATGGCTCTTTGATATGTATCTCTCACATTCTTAAGGCCAAATACCATCACCTGATAGAAAAATGTTCCCCATGGAGTGGTGAACATTGTTTTATGTTGATATTCTAATGCTATTCTGATTTGATTATATCCTAAAAAGCCATCCATGAGTGAAATAATTTCATAAACTATTTTGGATTCAATGATAATTTTGATATTGGGCAATGGAAAATCATCTTTACGACAAGATTTGTTGATGTCCCAAAAACTAGTACAAATTTTGACTCATTCAGGCTTTTTGCTAATAGGTATTACATTAGAGATCCATTTTGAGTATTTAATGGATCAGATACATCTTACTTCTAAGAGTTTTTCCAACTCTTTATTTACCAATATAGTAATATGAGGATACATCTTACGTATATTTTATTTTACTAGTTTGGCATCAAAATAAACCACAAGGTGTTGCATAACTAAGGTGGAGTCTAATCCTGACATGTAAAAATAGGCCCATGTAAATATATCCACAAACTCTCTCAATAGAGCTATAAAAAATTCACATTCCTCATCAGTGAGGGATGTACCCAATTTTATCCATTTTAGGTCTGATAGGATCTTGATGTTTACCTCTATTGTATCTTCGACTAGGAGGGTTAAACAATCTTCTAAGATAATAGGCAATGACTTAAACTGTTGGACTATGTCAGGGTCCTCTATTAGGACTTTCTCTTCAACTTCTCCTAGGCATGATGAATCTGAGTCTCCTAATGGGAGATTTGGCCATTTAAAAAAAATAGTCAAAAATTATTGGAGAATTTGATCAAATAATTATTGTTTCTCAAAACTAAATTGAGACCCATAGGCAAGTTCATCGTTGGTGGTCTCCAAGTCTAAATTCAAAGAATAATGAACACCCCCATCTAATGGTGCCTGAAATAGGTTTTCACCACTAGACTGGACTTTATCTTTACTTTTTCCCTAGTAAAAAATCACCTTAAAGAGGTTTTCACTTTGAGACCTCAATGTTTTATTTATTTATTTTTGGATAAGGGTGTTCACTTGCTCTCCAAAATAGGCTACATGATCCAATGCAATTGAGAATCCTGATTTATGATCTCCCAATAGAACATTATTTCTAAAGCCTAAGAAATCATAGAATGCCTCATCATTTTGGAACTCATCAATCAATAGAATGGATTCTTGTTGGTCCCAATCTATTTTTTAGGGATAATATAATGGTAATGGATTATGATGAATGGCTTGGGTAAGGTTAAAAATGGCATTATTATCAAACATGTTGGTTTCAACTAGGTTATCAAAGGTAGGTTATGATCAGACTCTGCTTCACTATCAGCATCATCATCACTAGTCACTAGTGTTTAGAGTTTAAATAAGATATGTGGGGTCACCCCCAGGTGGTTTAAATCCAATTCCATAAGATCCTTCATACTTAGTCATAAAAATTGGCTTGATGGTTCGTTGTTGATTTTATCTGAGGCCTCTTCCTTTATAATTATGATGCTCCATTATCTTATTGGGAATAGGATATTTTACATTTTTATAACAACATACCTAGTTGTCATAATATAACCATGATTTGTCTCCTTTAAGAGGGTCAAGTTCTAGGCCAAATGCTAGAAACAATGTGATATGTCCCTTATCTTTGTTCTTTTATTGTCAATACATATGTGGAATGACTTTAGGTCACCCAAAGGTTTTCAAATTCTTAGGAAGATTGGTGATATGAAATGTATCATGGGTCACATATTCTTCTGGTCCATTATTTGAAATGGTGAAATGAATGGAAGTGATAGGAGGTGGCATGTGGGAAAGGGAATACAAGGTATTATGATCTATGCAATTATCTAGTGAAAGATCAATAAGTATAGCTTTTCCTTTATCCTACTTAGAACTTGGATTCATGCCATACTAATAATTATAGATTTGAAACTCGGCCTTAATATGCTTGGAATGTTCATACAAGTGTAAATCTCCTAGAATATTCACCTCCATCCCTAAATGGGAAAACTTGATATATTGATGCAATGTTGATGGGACTACATGAATATCATGTGACCAAGGCCTACCTAGAAGCATGTTGTATGATAACTATTGATAAGGACACATTTCACTTTATGCCATCTGATACAAACTTCTATGTATAATGGGTTATTATGGAGAGGGCCAAGGGAAGACATATCACTTTGGCTGAATGTGACTTGTTGGGCTAGAGGTAGGTGTCCAACCAAAGCTTGAAATTTATAGGGGGATATGTCACTAGCAACATTGGATTGGGTCAAAAAATCATTAAATATGTTTTTATGGATTATTGACATCTACAACAAATCTAAAATAGAAATTTGTGTTGGTGTCTTCTTTAATTGTTCCATAATATCAAACTTCTTGTCTTGGTTAGTAGTGAATGGTTTATTATGGGGTTGAATGGTTAGTTAGATGATAGGCAAAATGGTAGATGGTTGTGGGCCTAGGATAGTAATCTTTTACCTCTAAGTTATGATTTCATAATCAATATTAACTACTAGATCATTATTACTAACTAATGTTGGAAATGGTGTGGGACTAGATAAGACAAGTCTCGATTGCTAGTGCACTTTCATGTGGTCACATGGCAAGAATGAGTTGTCACTATAAGATCCAAAAGTGGATGTCCTAGTTTTCTAGTTTACCTATATGCACTCCCAAGTCAAAGAAGGATTATCCATGTGATTTGGCTAAATATTGTTGTTTAGTAATGGTCTAGGCTGATTAGTCCTTAGTCTATGATTAATGGCGATGGTATTAATGCTACCCCCTGTAATATGACCTATAACCCTATTGTAGTCATGTGCAACTTCATGGTAGGTTTTTTGGTTGTTACCATTTCAACCTTGGTTTTTTCCATTATTTTGTCATTATGGATTCTATTCCTGATTTTGTTGATTCTACTAGTTCGGCCTTTGATTTTGAGACTATTGATTTTGCTACTGCACTAGCCATTATTGTTGTTGTTGATTATTATTATACTATTATTGATTGTTATGTTAAGTAAGGGTTTTGATAGATCTAAAGAGTTTGATTAGAAGTGGAAGAACCATTATCCAATTTTATCTCCCCATTCTCCAACATATTTTCAATTAAATGCTTGATTTGGACACATCTTTGTAAATTATGCCCATTGACCTGATGATAGTCACAAAATTCATTTTCACAATACTAATTAGGTTAAGGAATGCCTTGTAGATAATGATTTGGTATGGGCCAACTAATCAGATTAGTGGTAGAAAGCTTACAAAATATAGACTTAATAGGTTCTCCTAGGTCACTAAAGACACGACGTGCAAGGATGGTTCTTCTAGGAAGAGGGGTTTTTAATGGTAAAGGCTACTGTATTTGTATAGGTCTTGGTTGTTGCACTTGTGGCATTAGTTGGAGAAGTTTATAGGTAGGATTACGCTGAAAAGGTGGTGCAAATGATGTCTGCATAGTTTGTACATGATGAGATTTGGTCATTCCATTTCCCACAACATTCTTATTTTGGTTGAATTGCTTCAGTCTTTCATGATTATTAGCCTATGTTGGTTATGATGCTTTCAATTAGATGTGACGTTGGTCATTCTCATGATTGGTACCTTGATTTTGATTATTTGAATTAAGCTTGATGACCCCTTTATTGATGAGTGCTCACTCAATCAACAAACCTTTATCAATGATCTCTTTAAACGTATGTGCACATTGTAGTTCTAGATGATAGGCTATCTCACTCTAAAAAATTTTAGTAAACATAGTAGCTAATTATTTATTTGGTAAAATGTGGATAAAATAGCTTGGAAGGGATCTCCATCACTATAAATAACTTTCAAAACTCTCCCCAGCTTTTTGCTTTGCTTGGGTTAGGTCTACTAATGAAATCTCATGTTCAAGATTATAGGAAAAGTTATACACAAATTTATCAAAAAGATCATCAAATTCTATTACTAAATTATTTAGAAACTTTAAAAACTACTCCAAGGCTTGTCTAGCTAGGCTCCTTGGAAACAATATCAAAAGGTATATGTCACTATATGCCACTGGTTGACATGAGATAAAGAATTCGATCAAATGGGCCTTAGGGTCACCTTTCCCTTTATACTTATCAAATTTGGGTGGTTCATATCCTAGAGGAAATGGTCTCTGAAAATACTCCATATTGAATGGATAGGAACATATGTCATCTAGTTTGAACATCTTAGTCTACTTCCCTACCTGAATGGTAGCAATTGCATCCTTCGTCTAGTGTAATTTTTGGTATAGGAAACTAGAAGGGATATTGGTTTGAGGAAGAATTTTGGTTTGGATATATGGTTTGCAGTTCACAAGTGGAATACTTTGACTAGGGTATGATGGAGACACCTATTGGGGTAGATTGGCTTGGTTAGGGAATGGACCAGGAATACGTATACATGGATTGGGATGTACTTGAAATTACACATTTGGCTGTGTGATATTCTAGTTTGGGTTGACGATAAAGGTTTAAATTGGAGGATTTTGTGGTTAGGATGAAGGGATATAACTATATTTTGCTTGTTATGGTTGAAAAGGGACATGTTAATGACTAATCAAACCTTTTTATTGAGGAGAAAATTGTGGACCAAGACCCTATCTCTAAATTTGTGGCACATTTTGAACCAATAATTGTCTAGAAGGTGCTTGAGAAATATGTAGACCTCTTTATTGTACAAATCCCTATGAAGAAGTGAAAGCAAGTTATAGATTTGATATATATCACTAACCAATATTTGCATGTTGTTAATTATTCACTACATGGTTTTGAATTGGCATATTAGTCTATGACTAAAGAGGTATATGCATCATTACATTGCGAGGTGGAATATTTGTTTCCCTTGATTGAGGTGGCAATGTATTCATCCTTTATTGTGATGATACACTAGACTGTGTTTGCTATTGTGGAATACCACTCACTACTTATTGAGGGGGAGTAGGATTCATCACATTCTATCATTGAGGTTTAACATTAGCCATTGTTATATTATATAATATTGTAGGTTGTAAACTTGAGGAAGTGACTGGTTGAGGCTAGGGTACAGAAACTCATATTCCTTGGTATGATGATCTGCTCATAGGGTTAGCTATAGGCACATGTTGTTGGCTATTTTTTTATGTGTTAGCACCACTTTAATCAAGATTAGATTTTATTTTCACATTCTCTACTACGTTTGCCTCACTATTCAATGTAATATCTAAAGACACTTCTTCAATAACTGGCATTTATATCAAGTTATCTATCAAAGAGGTTTGTATAAATAGGTCAAAACTAAGATTTTCTTGTCTATTTAATTCCATCAACACTCCTATTGAAGGTATGAGGTCAAAGAGAGGCTTACTTACCATGTTCATCTAATTGAAATCATGTGCTAAATTTAGGTTGGTTTGGTATGCTATTTGAATTTGGTTAAAGTGATCTTCCAAGATGTGTTTGCCTTAATTAGATATGTTGGGGTCTTGGTATGCTATTTAGACTAGAGCCATAGGATTGATAGAAGAAGATTATTGATCATAAATTATATTGTTGGGCACTCTTACTAGACTTGGTAAATTTTCATGGGGGAAGTATGTGGGAAACTTAGCCCCTACCTCTATGGCCCTAACCAAAATCTTGTCTTTATTCTCTAACAAATGTCACTCAAACAAAAATGGATCATATGTGGAAACCAAATTAATAGAATATGGTTGTTGAAGTACTGGCTCATCCACCATGGGTATTGTAGCTAAGTATTTCATGGTTTGTTCTTGGTCCTATTCTGTGTAAGCTGGTGTATTAACCAAATAGTTAGCCAATGGATCTTGGCTTTGTGCCCCTGATTGAGTATTATAAGAGGGATAAGAATTCATCTCATAAGCAATGTTATTTGAATATGGGTCTTGTACCATTTCTTCCTATGCAACTACATTACTAATCCCTGAATTGTACATGAGTCCACTATAAGTGTAGGAATACATGCTAGGATCCATAGTCAATGATTGGTGATAAAAGGTCAAAGAGTTATACAAACTCTAAAAAGGATAGAATCTAAAACAAATGATGCCTTAAACATGGTCTATATTTTTCAAAAGGATCAAAAGGTTTATGCAAAGATTCATGAGGAAATAAGCTAGTGTAAAGTATATAACGTTTCACTGTTCACACAAAGGTAAGAAAGAAAATGGACCAAAAAATAGAATGCCAAACTCTAAGGTTTAAGTGTTTCAAATCAATCTAATCTAGGAAATTAAAAGTTGTTAAGTCTTTTGGCCAAACACGACATCAAAATCTAGGCTCAAAAAAGTCATGTGCTAGGACTCTTAGCCAAACGGTGTCAAAAGCTAGACTTTGAAAATAGATGAAAGTTTTAATCCAATGGATTTGAAACACTTCTAATAAACACTAGGCATTCAATTCTTGGACATGAAATTGGTTAACTAGGTATAAGGTATGAAACAAAAGGCACTTTAGTAATAGTTTATTTTCTCATAAATAATGGTATAAAACTTGGTTCTTTTTGACAAATGAGCTAGACAAAAGTGAACATTATAACTATGCTTTAGATAAAGAATCAAAAGTACACTTGGATCAGTCTGAATATGTAGGAACAAATTTGGAATTATATGTAAGAAGGTCCATGAAACAATGTTTGAATTGATTTGGGTAGTGTAACGACACTATACTACCCAAAAGGTGTGATAAAAAGGGTTTGCTTCAAAAAAATTCCAAGACAAAGGTTCTTTCCTACAATTTTGATAGCATAACACTTCTTTTCTTGACTCAAATATTTTGGTGCATAGACTTAAAGTGCAAGTGTTTAGCATAAAATGGTTTAAGTCTATTAAGTGGGAAAATTATTATGAGTCTTAAATGGGCTTCAACCCAATTTGGAAATTAAACCTAAGTTCCCTCAAGTTGGGTGTAAATGGTGAACCCACTTTAACACATCAACCCTATGAACTTGTAAATGTGTAATTTTGAATTCAAATTATAAGTGAAGGACTTAAACAAATTTGGTAAAGGTCTAGACTCAATTTGGCAACATGTCTATTCCAAAGTGGATGATATGACACTTAAGCTTTTGATGAACTTTTAACAAGGTAAATGGATGATCTCACACAGACATCATAACACCTCTTTATTAAAAAAAATAAGGACCATGTGTTTGGTTTGGGATTGTTTATGTACACCAAGTTTTAACTCCAAAAAGGACTTTAATTTAGCACAAGACTAACTAATTAATCACCCTTAGATCCTAAATTGACAAGGTTTCTTGGTACTATTTGAATCTATCAATATAGGTCATTTGAGAGGATTTTAAGTGTTCATCCAAAAGTAAATGTTCATTATATAGTAGGGTTTTTACACCCCCCTTCTCTCAAATGAAAATACTATGACATGGACCTTAAGGTGCACATTTCACCAAAAATAATTCCATGGCAAGTGGGGATTTATCTAAATTCTAACAAGTTTCTAAATAATCTAGGGGAATCAATTCCAAAATGACTTTCATGCTAAATAATGCGAAAGAAAAACATGGATTTTAGGTCTGTATCACTCAAATTATTTCAAAAAGGTCTAGTCCTTTTTACAACCACTACATCCTACTATTTGCTCAATGTTGTGCAATGTCTAAAGTACCACTACATCCCATGTTCAACTCTAAAATAGTCAAATGAAGTCAATGCTGGGAGATGAAACCCCAGGTCAAAGCTTCCCTAAAGAACTTGTGGGAGGTGATGAAGTCCCCCTCGCAAGCCAAAATGCATAAAAATAAAGAAAGCATGAAATTAAAAATACTTTAGGGTCATTTTCAAGGTCACCCAAACTTTGACAAGTTTTTGGGGAGTGATTTAGATGACTTTCTTTCTAAGCCTTAGACTAGGCTACTTGCAATAAGAATGGCACTTTTGATTCCAAGGGTTCCCTATAGGGGAAAAATGGAAGTGCATACACACAACACCCCTCTTTTTCCCAAACAATATTTGATTTAAACAACTATTTCAAACAAGAAACTTTTAGAAAGATGAGTTCATTTTTAAGCACCAAATTCAAAAGATTGAGTGGTGTTCATTTAACCCCTTGGTCTTAGTTATAACTTTAAAAACTAATGCTAAAAAAACTTATTTAATCACTTTAAATTTTACTTAAAGCACCAAAATAATATTCCTAATTCATTTTAAAGCATGTAAAATATTTTCTAAAACATGATTTATCAAACTTGAAATCTGCTAGCTACATGTCTACCCTTAAGGCATCACCGCAAAAGCAAATATGTTAGATTAGAAACATTTTAAATGGATTTTTAAAATTTTGGAAAAATTATATGAAACTTGAAGCTAAAGTAATTAAAAATTATTAAAATTTAGGAGAAAACACATGGTTTTAAAAAAAAACATCCAAAATGGAGTTCATATGACCCCAAACCAAGCATTTTAAAATAGCTCTCAGGTTTGTGTTTTTAAGAAAATAGAGTAACTAACGTCAGTTATATACCACTAATGTCAGCAATGTCCAACTGAGATAAAAATGATGTCAGTTATTCTAACCAATGTTGGTTGAGCCAAGTAACTGATGTCAGTATTTTTTACTGATGTCAGTCACTGTGTAAACCTATGGCAACAAAAAATGGTAAATTAAAGTTAGAAAATCAATTTGCAAGAGTTTTAAAGTTCAAAATGGATATTTTAGAGTTTCAAAATGATATCCTTTAGGTTTGAGATGCATCTCATCCCATCGGGTGTGTCATTATATGTTCTATAAATTTGACTCAAGAGAGGATGGTTAGTATGGTGTTAGTTCCAAAATGAAAACAAAATGAAATAAACACACTAATAGCATAACATCTCTAGGCTTAGACACTAGGGAGAGCTTAGTTAAAAATAATTAATGAAACACACAACTAAAATGCAAAATAAAAATCTTTTACCTTCTTTTCATGATCCAAAATGCGTGTTGTGATGGCTTGCTCAGCGTGTGCTCATGAAGTCTTTGACAATGGAAGCTTAACAACCTCCATTGCTCCTTGGCACCTTTGGCTTATGTCTTGGCTTGGCATGGAATAAATTTGGCATTATAACAATAGTTTCTTGAAGCTTTTGGAACCAATATTGAATTATAACTTTGCACTAATTAATCTTAGAAATGATGTTATGAGGCCTCTTATTTATAGATTTTTGGATTTGTTCAAAATCAACCTCAACCATCCATCTCAAGATTGAGATGTGTAGTTGAGTATTAATTCAATTTTTGGAATTAAGTTTATAATTATCCTCATCATGTCATTGGAAGAAGGGGAAATTAAGAGGCATGGAGGGCTTTGATGAGGCATGTGAGGTATGAATCCTGATATTTATGGCATTTATGGCCTAGGGATGTCCTCCCAAGAAATGAGGTCACTTGATAATGCATATATTCAATATTTATTTCCAAAACAAATTATTCAGCAAATTTCCATGTAATTTTTTATTAGGCCTCGATTTGGGTTAATTATCTCTTAAGCATGTTTAAGTACTTTATGTATAAATTACTCAATTTGATTAGAATGCCTTGTTATTGGCCCTAAATTTGACTAGATTAGAATTGGAATTCCACAATAGATAAATTGGATGTGTATTCCCATTTAGTATGTTTCCAACAAAAAATAACAAAGGCACAAGTCTTGTGCAAAATATTTGATAGGAAAGAGTAGTCCAAAGCACGCAGGTGCAAATCTGGCATTTTGACTCAAAATGAAATGATCAAAGTTAACTGGCCCATAAATTACATTTCCCTATTTAGGGATACCATGGCTAGAATCATAATTTTAATATGTCAATTTCACATCATTTATCATCTTTTAGTGTTTTTAGGCCAAATTGTGCATTTTGGGTAGAAACTAGCCAAAAGTCGGATTGGAGGTTATCAGTTGCCAGTTTTAGGTGTCTACACCCAATTAGTTTTAGCTTTATACTTATTAATTCTTACATTTTTACACATCATGAGTTTATTGGTTTTCATTGTCTCCTTCCTAATTTGAAGGTATTTCTTATAGTTTTCTAGTAGCAACTCATCGAAGTTGAACTAGATTTTCCAATATTGACATATCTCAAAAGTCTACATTTTAGTGTACTAGTGACACTCTAGTATTTTCAATTTATCATACCCTCTTCCAATTTTTATGATTTCAACTTTACCCAAAGTTTGAGTGATTTTGATAACACATTATTCTAGTTGTGTGTGGTTCTAAGCCACCCTCCTTTTATAGTCTCTTTGGTACCTTAGTCATTTGTTTTGAAGAAATACCAAGTCTCCATACCTTGTTTAGAACATTTATAAAACATTGATCCAAATTTAGACAAATGTATAGAGCAAACCTTTCTAGACATGACTCAAATGTTCACTCATAGTTAGGTCCCTTACAACCCTAGCTATGAGGATGAGAACTTTTATGATGGACAAGACAATTTCATTGTCTTTCAGGACATTCCTACAACTATAGGATTTGAAGGGGATTATAATGAATATCAAGAGAACCAAGATGAAGCACTCCTTAGGTTAATATAATTTGGTGCTAGGATACCCTTTGATTTTCCTATGGATAAATTACACACCTTAATTAGAGAAGGATAACAACAACATCAAGAACAAGATTTTTCACAATCAAACATACCTTCTTCCTATAACAAAGGTAAATAAATACTTATAGAGTCAAAACTAATCGATCAAGATATTGATAACAAGATTAAGAAAATAATTCAATGATATTCTTATCATCTTATTTCAGACTTAATAGACTATCTTATTGCTACTTCAATCCATAATGATGCTTACAAGGAATAAGGGAATGTGATTGAACCTACACAACAAACATTGATTGAGAACCCAAAAATTGATCAAAGTGTCTCAAATAAATAGAACAAAACACAAGAGGTTGTGAAAAATGTTTCACTATAAATGGAACCCATTATTTAATCACCAAGAGCCTCTTATCACATTACAAACATAGAAGCCCAAACATTTGGTTCAAATTGACTAAATCCCTCAAGATAATTTGGCTAGTTCATCTCAACCAATGGAAAATTTGGTGAATATACCAAGGACTCCCCAAAATCAACAAAGCACATATAGTTCAAGGCAATATATTCCAAGGAATCAATGGCCAATTTATTCAAATCTAAATCCAAACCAAAACCAAGTTATGGAACATAGGGTGTACATCCCTCCCAAATCCACACAATAATAGGGGCCCATTCCATCCGAATAACCACAGCAATAGGGACACATTCCACCCCAAAAATAGTAACAATAGGGTCAGATTCCACCCTAATAGAAATATGTTCCACCCAAGAATGCACCAAACATGTAAGAGTGGAACTTCATGAAGGAGATTGTGTCACATTTGGATACTGGAAAGATGATCAAAAAGTATAAATTTGATGAGATATGTCCATATCTATTTGATTTAAGCATTCTCCAAGTCCCATTTCTACATCATTTTGAGGCACCCAAATTTGATAAATAAAAAGGAAAGGGTAACCCATGTGAACATATATAGGGATTTTTGTATTATGCCAAGAGGTTACTTACAGTAGCATGTTCCTATTTCAATTATTTTCATGAATTTTATCAAGATAAGTTTTAGATCGATTACTTAAGTTACCCAAAGGATCAATTATAGATTGGAATGACTTATCTAAAAAAATTGTCAACTATTTCTCATACAACTTTGAACATGAATTGACCATTGTTGATTTTTACAAAGCCAAACAATGAGATGGATAAAGCTTTGCTACATATTTATAGAGATGGAGAGAATTAGTAGGTCACTTTTAACATAATTTGTTAGATAAATAGTTGGTGGATATATTTGCACATAACTTACATCTTGAGGTCACACATACTATATGTGTAGTTTATGCTAACTCATTTGAGGAGATCATAGAGAAGGGTGTACATATTGATACATCTCTTATTGCCAAGGGCCTTGTTAAGATCTTTACATGGGGTTAAACATCAAATCAAACCCCATATACTAGTTAGATAGTTGCACAAGATAAGCCTAAAGGCTTTACCAAGAACAAGAACATGGATGGAAATGGGTTGACTAAAAAAAGGCATGTATAAATGGTATTAGGATATGTTGGCCCCAAATGTACAATTAGCTCCCCCTAATCCACCACCTAATTTGTAGCAACAACCTCCATGGAGATCAAACCATGGTAGTTTCAAGGTCTTTATAAAATTGGGAGAACTAATAAAAATAGTATTCCAAAAGCTCGTAGCAGCTAATCTAATTGTATGGCTAGTACCAAGGAGATTTCCTCAAGATCAATCAAAACCATACTGGTACAAAGAGAATTAATGGTGCAACTTTCATCATGTTTTTGGTCATAATGTTTATCATTGTGTCCAATTGTGACATATTATTGAAGATCTCATTGAGAGTCATGGAGTTGAGATTAAAATGGCCCCTAATCAAGACACAAATTAGGATATGAGAATCTACAAGGACCCCTTTCCTTAAAGAAATCAACCACCACTAAGGAACAATCAAAACCAAGGTTTGAGGAAGAATGAAAACCAAAATTAGGGTCAAAATCATAATCAACATGAGCATAATCATGATCATAATATCCATAATAACAGTGTGGGTTACAACAACATGTGTTATGACTATAACAATACCATGGGATGTATTTCTACAACCCATATTACCACTGTTACTATTTAACCATGTGAACCATCGCATGTTCCTTGTATTATGAGACCCATCATTATAGGATCAACACCCTCTCTCTCTATTAATATTGTGTTGAGTTTGTATAATTATGTTGTAACTCCATTTGCAAAGGTTACTATTTTTGGACAATACCCTTCTATTTATAATGTCTCCTTACTAACTCAAAATTACAACATTATAACTAGATGCACGTGAGTCACTCTCCAAGGCCCTTTGCCTTCATCTTCTGATTATATTAGCTCCCTACCACCTTTAGGTTACATAATTACAACTATATTCTCTTGAGTTACTCTCTAGGGCCCCTCACCTAATTCTTCCATATAAACTAATGTGAACATTGCACTAATAGATCCAAAGTTGACTACTATCCCAACCAAAGCCAAGTTGTCTCATCCCAATGTTGAAAATACTTATTATCTATCAAACCAATTGAGCAAAAACCATACACAAATTTCCATCTTAGATCTCTTGTGGACATTTGAAGTCCATAGAACTATCCTGAACAATATTCTACAAAATCCCATTGTTCCCAATGATATAAACCTTAAATAATTCCAAAACCTAATGAGACATTTATCCTCATTTCATCAAGTGATGTTTGATCAAAAAGACATGTCTATATTTGGACCTAGCCATAATAACCCATTGTACATTGTAGAGTCATTGAAAAACCATAAGATCAAGTGGGTTTTTTAGACAATGGTTTGGGGCTGAACATCATATTTCTTAAGTTGGTATAAAGATTGGGCTACACTGTGAAAGACATTTAGCTAGAGATAATCACTATCAAGGCTTACGATAATGTTGAAAGGGAGTCTACTAGTACTATTTGGTTGCTAATCATTATTGGGTCCATTTCACATCATACATTGATTCATATTATGGACATTGAATTGCTTTATAACATACTTCTTGGTCATCCTTGGATCCATGAAGTACAAGTTGTTCCTTCCACCCTACATTAGTGACTTAAGTTTCCCCATGATGGGATTGAGGTTACTATTCTTGTCGATCAACAACCTTATGAATATTTAAAACATATTGAGGCCCAATTTTATAATTATAACTATTATCTAGGTTTTGAATTCATTACGAAGAAGAACAAAACTATAATTTCACATCCACCTCCATCTAATTATATCAACCCTAGTGATCTTTCTTCCACTTCAATTGATCCATTTCTCACATCTTTTACAAAAGAGGTTGTTATTAAAGATGTGGGCATTTCCATTATAGCCTTAACGATGCCTTCCATGTTGCAAAGTTGACTAAAACTCTAAAAACATTTGGTAAGCCTAAACCTTTGAATAATCTTGACAAACACATAATTATTTTGTACTAGAAGAAGAAAAAACAAAAAACACTTATGGTTTTTGTACTTATTATTGTGCCAAATAAAGATCGAGAGGATTTTACTAAGGGAGATTCATTATATTTGAAAGGCCTTACTAATTAATTTGATAATTTGAAATATCCTATCCATAATTAAATCATGGATCATCTTGAATAAACAGGAAAAGGCCTTGGCCCATGAGTGCAAGGAATCTTGAAACCCTTATTAGCTAGAGTACTTAATTTGAATCATGGTCTCAGATTTATACTACCTGAGGGTGACCTTATAAATTTTGATAGTGATTATTTAAAATTGAATAGTGATGAGACTCCTAAAAATGACACAACATCCCATTATATCCTTTTTAATGAGTTTGTTGACATAGTCCTTTTTTATTCAAATGACATTTTAACCTTAGCCATTGGAGCTTTCCATCCTAAAACAAGAACCCATTCTATTGGTGCTTCCCTTTATGAATCAAAACATCATATTTTTACCATTGGGACTTCCCATCCTAAAGTAAACCCTCATTATTCACTATGCATTTTCCATCTTAAACTCATTGCTTGGGACTAGAAACATTTAATCATATGTCTCGATGAGTTTCAGAATGAAGAATCACTTGTAGTATATGTGGGCCTAAGAGATGGATTGCCCATTGGTGATCAAAAGAATGGTTTTGATTTTTCTTTAGATCCTTTTTCCTACTTTGGAGAGTAGACAAACTTTCTTGGTCATAATAAATATCAAACATCAAGATATTTAGGTGAAAACCTCTTTGAGGTGCTCATCGATTAGTGAAAAAATAAAGAAAAAGACAAGCCATTGTGAAAACCTATTTCAAGCATTCTTAGGAGGGAATGTTTGCTCATCCCCTCAAGACATAGAAGGTCCATGTACCCTAATTTATATATCTAGTATAATCATATCTTCACAATAACAATAAATGTTTGAGCACCTTGTTATTAAGTTTCTAAAGGTTTTTTCTACTTGTCCTTTACCTAAGATGGCATATTTTGACTTGTCACACTATCCAAAACTTTGGGAGGAACAACAATAAGATGTGGTATAATAAGATGATCAAATCATACATTGCCCATAAGTCTAGAAGATAGATCTACACTCCTTATGGAAAGTATGAAAAAAGTGAATTTGGGATCCTATGAGGATCCAAAAATTTGTTTATCTTGGAGCTTCCCTTACTAAAGTAAATCATGAATAAATTATATCCCTCTTAAGGGGTTATATTGACATCTTTACATGGGTATAATTTGACATGTCATGCTTAGACCCATATTTGGTTATGCATCACCTTGTTATCTATATCAATGCTAAACCTATCAAGCAAAAATTGAGGAAGATACATCCATGCATTGCACTATTGGTTAAAGTAGAACTCAAAAAGTTGATAGGAAAAAGTTTTATCAGGCCACTAGATTACTCTAAATGTATTTCAAACATAATCTTAGTGAATAAAAATACCCTGAGTATATTTCTTTGTACTAATTTTAGAGATATCAATAAAGCATGCCCTAAAGATGATTTTTCTCTACCCAACATCAACATGATTGTCAACTCAACTATTGAGTATGAGATGTTATCCTGAATGGATATATTTTTTGGATATAACTAAATCAAGATAGCCCAAGAAGATCAACACATGACTACATTCACCACTCCATGGGAAACATTCTATTATGAAATTATTGCCATTTGGCTTGAAGAACATTAGAGCTACATATCAATTTACCATGCCTATCATCTTCCATGACATGATGCATGATACTATTGAGGACTATGTTGATGATATACTAAAAAAATCAAGAAAAATAAATGGGCATCTTAATGTTCTATGAATAATATTTATGAGGCTTAGTGAATATAAAGTTTGCCTAAATCCTAAGAAATGTGTCTTTAGAGTCACATCAGGGAAATTTCTAGGTTTCATTATATCATAAAGAAGGATTAAAGTCAACCCTACCAAGGTCAATGCCATTGTGGAAATGCCTCCACCAAATAATATTAAATAATTACAAAGCCTTCAAGGAAAGATCCAATCTATATGTAGGTTCATTTCTCAATTGATAGATAAGTACCACCCATTTACCCACCTTTTGAAGAAAGGTGTAACTTATCAATGGGATGAATATTGTCAGATAGCATTTATGAAACTCAAGATATATTTGGCCAATCTACCAGTCTTGAGACCACCAATACCTGGAAGACCACTATTGATTTACATATCAACAACAAAGCATGCACTAGGGACAATTTTAGCCCAACATGATAATATAGGTAAATAACATACAATATATTAGCTAAGTCTTACTCTAGTGGCTTATGAACATAAGTATATTCATACTGAGAAGGTGTGTTTAGTTATGGTGTTTGCTAGCTAAAAATTGTGACATTATATGCTAAACAATAAAATGATTATCATCTCTAAGGTGGACCCTCTCAAATTCCTATTATCCAAAGCAGCTCTTCACGGATGCATGGATAAATGGGTTATACTCCTAAGTGAATTTGACATTGAGTATCAGAATTAGAAAGCAATAAAGGGGTAGGTTATTTATGATCAACTTGTAAATGCCCCTATCATAGATACTCAACCTTTGACATTCAAATTTCTAGATGATTTTATCATGGCAATAGAAGAAGAATCACAGGAACTTGAACAATAGAATCTATATTTTGATGGTTCCTTTACATCCTAAGGATCAGGAGCTAACATATTTTTAATTACACCCTAGGGGGATTTTATTTATAAAGCATTTCATATATAATTTCATTATACAAATAATATGGCCAAGTATGAGGAATTGATTATAGGGCTTCACCTTACCAAATAGTGGGATATCCAAAGATTAAAGGTCTATGGTGATTCCCAATTAATCATCAATCAGACCACTGATTAGTATGAAACTAGAGACGACAATCTTGTTCCTTACAAACAAATTGTTGATAATCTCAAAGGTCATTTTAAAAATCTACATTTTGAATAAGTTCCAAGGGCCAATAATCAATCCATTGATGCAATGGTAATGATTAGATCCATGATATAGATTGATGGTAATGTTAAAGAGTTGTTAGGACTTGTTCTAAAGTCTTAACGTTAGGTTAGATTTTTGGTAGGTAATAAATAATTATTGTAAATGGGGAATGCATCTTTTAGTAAAGACACCCCCATAAAATAAACTTAGTTTAATTATTAGGTAGTTTTAATGTTTTATATTTATTAATTAGAATTACCTTACGGGTTGTTTTCCCATATTTAGTTGGTTATAGGATTAGTTGTTTTTACCGGTCATTGGTAAAAACTATATAAATCCATGTTTGCATTGTAAAAGGTTTAACGGAGTAAAGGCACCCTTATGTACTTGATTGTTTTAAATTATTAATGTTCACTCCCACTAAGTAGGGACAAGGTTCAACCTATTTTGGTTCAAGAGTTATCAGTGGTATTAGAGCATGGTTATTTTGGGAACATGGTGAATTCGAAGGAGCAAGGTGAAAAATCAATTAACATGATATCATTTGGCATAAAATAAGGTATGCCATATAGTATTCGTTTACATATTTTGAAAAATTATTAAATTATTTTAGTTTTTCAAATATTATTTATATTTAAACTTGTATATTTCCATATACCATAGTCTGGTCTTTTTTGATCATTCATACTCCATTTTTCTATGTTCAACCTCCTCATCTACCATAAAAATGAATTTTTAGCATTTTAATGTTATTAAATTCATTTTTTTTGGCCAAAACCAGATTTGTACAGACTGTTTATTTGAGAAATACATCTAAAAGTTTTCATTCATGGCTGCCATTGTGATTTGCATTCATTTCAGCTCTTTTTAAATCCAAAACATCTATAAATCTTGATCAAATGGCATTAAAACCCCTATTTTTGCATTCTAAATGAAAAATCTGAGTTGTACGGCCTTCCAATGCCCAGGCTTCATTTTCAACTCATTCCCTATAAACAAATATTTTAAAAATCTACCAGAACTCAGTTAAAATCTATTTTAGCATGCTTGTACAGATTTGTACGGCCTGTGAGAGAGAAAACATGTGAAAAGAAAATGTCCAATAGTAGCCATGGTGTCCCAAGCAAGCATGGTGTAGGTATAATACAAGAAATTATTTTTTTGCTGTTTCTAAAGTTTTGTTTCAAATATTTGATGTGGCTGGGTTCCATGGGAGAAGCTTGGGAGAGAAGCCGTAAAAAGGGAAAATTTTGAATTTATTTACTCATATGTATTTTTTTTTTTTCCGTCATACACAAAAAATCTGGTATAAGTAGAAATTACTGGGTGTAATGTTCTGAAAATGCTCTTAGAGCAATTGGTTAAGCTTATTTTGTAAGAAGATTGCAAAGGAGGAGGTCAAGGGTTCAAATCCCTTCTTTTTGGAGAAAGTTTTTTTTTTTGCTTTGGAATATGCTTTTTTGGAAAAGGAATATTCCCTTTTAAATCAAAATATTGTAAAACACATACTTATTGTATTGTGTTATTTAAATTTTTTGAAAAAAAGGGGCAGAATTCAATCATATTTATTTTACATTGTTGTGGTGAGATAAGGATGTAATTGGTGGAATAAGGTTGTAATTTGGTGAAATAAGGGTGTAATCATTAATTTTTGGTGAGGTTAAGTGCAAAACCCATCAAAAATACTTATTTTTCTTTTACGCTCTATGTGGAGGTTAAGTGTAAAACCTTGTACAAGCAGTGTTTTGTGCATTGAGTGTGATATTTGTTTCATTTATTCTACATTTTGTTGCACTTTTCTCTATTGTGCTTGCTTTCATTTCAAAATGCCAAAAATTCAAATTTGCTTTTAGATGGTGATAGATTAACAATTTCCAATTATTTAGATTGAATATGATTTATGGAGGCTTCACTAGTGTTTAATGACTTATGGGATATTGTTAAGAATGAAAATCCCACATTGCCAACAGAGCATGCTAAATTAGATATTTTCAATTTGTGTGATTCTAAGGCCTTAGCTCTCATTAAATGTTGTTTTACTCATGATACTTATGTTCATATTGAAAATTCTCCTCATAGTTACACTACATGGAAAACATTTTCAGATTTGTATGATAAGAAACCTAAGCATAAGAAGATAGATATTCATATGCAGTTGTTTAATTTATCATTAGATGAAGATGGGGATATGGGAGAATATATGTCTAAGTTGAAAAATATCACTACTAAGTACACTAAGGCTAGTTTTGGAAAACTAGATGATGACCTCATAGTTACTGCTACTTTGAAAGGACTACCAAGGTCTTATAGGAATTTTGTTGAAATGTTGCATGTCTCTAACAAGATCATAGGCATCACCTTTGATAAGTTGGCTGAGTTGCTCATCCAACATGACCTCTCTCTACCTAATAAATCCAAGAAAATTGAAGAAGCCCATGTTTTAGAGTCAAATCCTAGTTCATCTTCATCTGGGCATCAAAATAATAGAGGAAATATTTATAGAGGGGGTTGAGGTTACAGAGGAGTCAGATATCAAAACAAAGGTAGGGGTCATTCAAATAATCAACAATCTAATCTATCACATTCACATGAAACAAGTGATCGAGGACATGGTCACAACTCATATAGGGGCAGAGGTTGAGGTAGATCAGACATTCAGTGTCATAGATGTGGAAAATTTGGTAACATTGCCTCACAATGTAGGATTCCTTTTGATAAAATTCAAAGGCCACAAAAAGTGACTAAGACTAACTTTGCTCAGTTTTTTGATCATGACTATGATGAATCTAGTAATGTTGCCCATGAATCTGCATTCACTACTTTTGGGCACATTGATTATATTAAATATGAGGCTAGAGATGAGCTCACAAATGTATGGGTTTTAGACATAGGAGCAATCAAACACATGACATTTAGGAGAGATTTCTTTTGGTCTTATAAGGAAGCTTCTCTCTCTCTAGTTGCCTTAGCAGATAAGTCTATGCATACACCATTAGGACTTGGTTCTATTCAAATTCTTCTTCCTAATGGGTCTATAAAATACTTGGAGAATGTTTGGTGTGTTCCCACATTAAAGAAACACTTACTTTATTTGGTAATTATTTGAAATAAAGGTTATCAAATTGTGCTTAAAAATGGGTTCATTTACATCAATTCAGTTAAGGATGATTATAAAACAATGTATATAGGATATGAAGATGGAAACTTGGTTAGATTGCATTGTATGGTGCTTCCTCCCAATGTAGAACTTATATTAGTTGTTGACACAAGTACAGGTACTATGTCTACATAGCAGTTATGGCATCTCTGCTATGGACATTTGAATATCCACTCTTTAGTGGATTTTTAGAGATATGGTATGGTAAATGGGTTGACCACTTTTTGCAAAGATATTATTCTTTGTGAGTCATGTGTTTTGGGCAAACAAAATTGGGAAAAATTTCCTAAACAGTCATCTTGGAGAGCTAATAGATGTTTAAAGTTAGTTCATAGTGATGTATGTTACATGAAAAAGTCATCCACTAGTGGGTGTAGATGCTTTGTCTTATTTATTGATGAATTTTCTAGGATGAATTGGGTATTCTTTATGAAAAACAAATTTGAAATTTTTTGCTAAGTTTGTTGATTGGTTACACTTAGTCAAAAAAGAAACAGGTTCACATTTGGCCACTTGTTGTTCAGATAATGAAGGTGAGTATACCTCTAATGAATTTTTAGATTATTGTCGAGAACATGGTATTCATCGACAATATAGTAATGCTTATACTCCACAACAAAATGGAGTATCTGAACAAATGAGTATCACTTCAGAGGGAACAACACGTGTCATGTTGCACTATAAACAACTTGATGATAAGTTTTGGGCTGAAGCCATAGGTACTATAGTGTATTTGAGAAATAGGTCCCCCACAGTTGCACTTTTGGGACAAACTCCATATGAGGCATGGTATGGGTTTAAACCCAAAGTTAAACACTTGAAAGTATTTGGATGTGTTTGTTTTGCTTTGGTTCCTATTAAACATAGAACTAAGTTGGAACCACGAAGTCAAAAATGCATCTTTCTTGGTTATTCTAAAGATAAAAAGGGGTTTCATTTGCTTGCACAGGATTTAGGCAAATTCATAGTGAGTCAATATGTAATATTTGATGAGTTTGGGACTATAAACACTGCAGATATTGATTCTTAACTTGATAGATTAGAGAGGAAAAATACAAAAAGAGATAAGGGTTTGAATAATGGGGATAACTCTTCAAAGTTATGGTATGAGACTCAAATTCCTTCACTTTCCTCTCCTTCATCTACAAGTTCACAGGTTGATGACTTAGAAATTGTTGAAAATTCTCTAAGTCCCCCTTCGAATGATGCACATGATGAGAATTTTGGAGTCCTTGATTTGAATAATTTGTCTAAGTATCCAAAATGGGCTCAAAGTACTTTTTCTGACTTGACAGTAGATGAAGTTGGTTTAACAGGGCCCAATAATTCTTAAAAATAAGTAAACTATGCTATGGTTGTTACTACTTCTTCCACTGAGCCATCCACTTTTGAGGAGGCATCTACTAAACATGTTTGGCAACATGCAATGAAATGTGAGTATGATTCCATACTTAACAATAATACATGGGTTTTAGTTGGTCCTCCTCCACATGTTAAACCCATCAGATGTAAATGGGTTTAGAGGACTAAGTATAAATCAGATGGCTCCATTGATAAACATAAGGCATGACTTGTTGCAAAAGGATATGCGCAATAAGAAGGTGTTGACTATGAGGAAACATTTGCACCAACTGCCAAATGGCACACTATTCATATGGTACTTGCCTTAGCAGCACAAAATAGTTGGAAAGTACATCAATTGGATGTTAAAAGTGCTTCTTTAAATGGTGATTTATAGGAAGAAGTCTATATGAAACAACCTCACGGTTTTGAATAGGTGGGTGCTAAACACAAAGTGTGTAAATTGACAAAAGCTTTGTATGGGCTCAAACAGGCACCTAGGTCTTGGTATGATAAAATGGATTCATACTTGAAAACCATTGGTTTTCATTGCAGTGAATCTGATGATACTCTCTATTTTTGAGTGCAGGGTAAGAAAATGGTGATACTTGTTCTCTATGTCGATGACTTGTTTCTCATAGGTAATGATGAAAACCATAACAAGTCTATGAAGAAGGAATTAAAAGATGGGTTTGAGATGATAGATATTGGACTTCTTCACTGCTATCTAGGCATAGAGGTAACTCAAAAAGAGCATAGTATTTTCATTTCACAAACTAAGTATATTTCTAAGTTATTAGAGAGGTTTGGCATGAGTGATTGTAGACTTGCCCTCACTCCCATGGAAAGAAACTTGAAATTGTCTAAGGATGATAGCAGTGCCTTTTTTGATGGCACCACATATAGACAATTGGTGGGAGGTTGTCTAAGGATGATAGTAGTGCCTTTTTTTATGGCACCACATATAGACAATTGGTGGGAGGTTTGATATACATGATGACTACCAGGCCCGGTATTTCATTTTCAGTTGGAATTTTATCTAGGTTTATGCATGAGCCTAGAGAAATTCATTGGCATGTAGCAAAATGAGTACTTCTTTATCTTTATGGAATGAAAACATATGGCCTTGAATACCACCGCAACAAGAAATTCAAACTTGTTGGATA
This sequence comes from Torreya grandis, assembly GCA_037957365.1. Classification (NCBI taxonomy): domain Eukaryota; kingdom Viridiplantae; phylum Streptophyta; class Pinopsida; order Cupressales; family Taxaceae; genus Torreya; species Torreya grandis. The sequence goes on from JARHVA010001019.1 coordinate 3,725,020, forward strand.
TTGTGATGCAGATTTTGGCAGATGCATGGATGATAGAGTGTCAACCACAGGATACACTATGCATATGGGTTCAACTGCCATTGCTTGGTGTTGTAATAAGTAGGATATAGTGGAAAATTCATTAGTAGAATCAGAGTATATTGTAGCATGGGATGCTTCTAGAGAAATTGTTTACCTTCATCGTATTCTTGAAGATCTTCAGGTTTCTCAGTTTGCTCTTATATAGTTATACATTGATAATCAGAGTGCAATCAAGATGTCCAAGAATCTAATGTTTCATGCCAAAAAAAAACATATGGATGTCAAATACCATTATCTATGAATGATGGTGGCAAAGAAAACTCTTGATCTAATATATTGCCCAATTGCCGATCAGACAACTGATATCTTCACAAAACCCCTTGATAGAATCAAATTTGAAAAATTTAGAAAAATGCTTGGTATGTGTCCAAAGACCTGACTTTAGATCATAGGGGGGTTTGTTAGGACTTGTTCCAAAGTCTTAACCTTAGGTTAGATTTTTGGTAGGTAATAAATAATTATTGTAAATGGGGCATGCATCTTTTAGAAAAGACACCCCCATAAAATAAACTTAGTTTAATTATTAGGTAGTTTTAATGTTTTATATTTATTAATTAGAATTACCTTACGGGTTGCTTTCCCATATTTTTTTGGTTATAGGATTATTTGTTTTTACTGGTCATTGTTAAAAACTATATAAATCCATGTTTGCATTGTTAAAGGGTTAACGGATTAAAGGCACCCTTATGTACTTGATTTTTTTGAATTATTAATAAAATACTTGTGCACTCGCACTAAGCGGGGACAAGGTTCAACCTATTTTGGTTCAGGAGTTATCAAGAGTATCAATTCTTGATTGAAAATATTCTTCAGCCTACACATGTTATACCATATTTAGAAAGGGTATGCACCATTGCTGGTCCTAATCCCCCACTTGAATTACCCTAGTTTCAATACTTTTATAATTACTTCCATGATCATGTTTTCCCATTTGACCTATCTAGTAGTCATTATAAACTATTCCATCACTATTTATCATGTTATACCCTCTTAAGAGACACACTTTACTATAAATAATATGATGGAACACTTCTTCATTGTTTATCTTTGGGATATTACAAGAAATCATTGAGGGAGATTCATGAAGGAATGTGTGGGCCCCATACCAATGGTGTAGTCTTAGAAAAGAAGATCCTAAAAATAGGTTATTATTAGCCAAAAATAGAGATTGATGCTTAAAATTATGTATGGAAGTGTACTCCTTGTTATCAACATGGAAATTTGATACACACACCTTCTTTACCACTATAGTTGATCACAATACCATGGTTTTTCTTAACATGGAGCCTTAATCACATCAAAAAAATAAACCCAACATCTTCATATGGACATAAGCATATCTTGACTATTACCAAGTATTTTACTAAGTGGATTAAGATCATTCCTCTCACTTATGTCATTGGAAAGCATATTGATAAATTAATCCATTACCAAATCATCTGTCAATATGGCATCCCTACATGCATTATATCTGATAATTGTGGATCCTTTATAAACCAATATCTAAAATCTATTTGTGCAAAATTTGAGATTAAGCACAAGAAATCAACTCTATATAACTTATAAGGCAATGAATAAGTCAAGGCATTAAAAAAAACCATTGTATCCATTTTAAAGAAGATTTCAATGATGTTGGCCATAATTATCACTTGCAAATCTTTCTTGCCCTCTAGGCTTATAGAAATAGTCATAAAACCCTAAAGGATCCCTTCCATACTCCCTTATCTATGGCACATAAGCTATTATCTTGATAGAGATTGATCTTCTATCCTTGTGATTATCATTGGAGCATATTGAAGATGATGAGGACTATAGAGTCTTAGGTTGAAAGAATTAAAAATTCTTGATGGAAAGCATGAAACTTCCCTAGAAAAATTACAATCCTATCATAATAGATTATAGAGAAGCCACAACAAAGACATTATCCCTTGAGAGTTTGAGATTGGTGATTTGGTCTTGAAAGAGAACCAAAATAACATAAACATTGAATATAAGAAAAAAGGTAAGTTTCAACCTAATTAGTTGGAACCATTTATTATCATGACAAACTATGGATTTAGGGCATATTGACTAGCTAAATCAAATGGTGAAGAACTTCTAGAGCCTATGAATATCATGCACTTTAAGAGGTTATATGTGTGAACAGCTTCAATCCATTGTCTATAAGATCCCTTAGTTAGGGGTAACTTATGCTGAAGTAGTTTTACCCTACCATTTTATCCTACCATAGACCACTATCACATGAACCCTATTACTTTCATGACTTTAGATAGTGAAATATTTTTGACTGTTAGTAATCTAAACACATTTTATCATAACCTATGCCATTATATTTAAGAAACATATTATTTAGACCATTCTCTTTGAGAACCCTATTCTTTTTTATGTCTTAGGCTTGTTTTACCCTGAACACTATTGACCCTTTACCAATTATGATCTTGATTATGTCTTATCAACATTATGAACACCTTTAATGCTAATTCTACAAAGCAGTTCAGTCAAGATAGTATATCATAGCTTCTTCTATAGACAAGTGAACAAAAACACCTTTATATCTTAGGATTTTTTCTTGCCACATGGTTCTTCAAATTAATTTTATGATTCACACTATTCTATATTACATTTACTACTCTTTGGTGAACATTGTTGTCTTTTCAAGATCCTTGCTCTCACTAATTTACAAGCATGTGTCATTGAATCCAACTTTAGTTGTTATTGGAGATATCAATTAGTTCTCTAATCCATTATTTATATCCATGAGTGTCATTACAACCAACTTTAGTTGTTATTAGAGATATCAATTAGTTCCCTACTCTATTGTTTATATCCACGAGTGTAATTCTAGCTAGATTTAGCTATTATTGGATCTCTTAGTTAGTTCCCTAATCCATTGTTTATATCTAAGATTGTCATTATAGTTGGCTTACCTATTTATTGGAACTTCTACTCTTAGACAAACATCTCCTTGACTAGTTGTCCCCCTTTGTATATATTTTATCCCAAAAACAACAAAAGCATTATAAAAAGATCTACAAAAGAACAAAAACATTGTATTACACTTTTGTACATTATTTATCTCTCACTCTTTCCATTTTGTAAGCATTATATCGTATTGAATTTTTGTTGTACAAGTCATATTTTCCTATGAACTTACCATTTTGTAAAATCATTCTCCTTTGTCTCACCAACTTACCATTTTTTAGGACCAATCTCATTTCTCAAGTCTTCCATTTTATTCTACAAACATTAATCATATGTTTCTAGTCATCATCATGTCTTCTATCCCACTTTCTGAAAGAACTATATTTGGCCGAAATTTCATATTGGAACATGCATACATGGAACTATGTAGGTAGCATCCACTTATTTTGCACATCTAGAGTCAGCTTAGCCAACCCCTTCTTTTTTTCTCTTCCTCCATTTCTTATGTTGTTGTTCCTCTTTAATTAGAGAATAACTTTTGTGTCCTTATTCTTTGTTACATTTTAGTGGATATTAACACCTCTAATACACATGCATGATCAATTGATTTTAAACTATTGTTTGAGTAGTTTTTATGTTTTTTCAATGTGATTTAATTAAAACTAAAAACAAAGTATAAGAAAAGTTTTTAAGATTACTTGGAGATATGGATGGTTGGTTGCACACCATTGAACAATTTCAATTTTGATAACTCTTCTTTGGTTGGGGAGGAATGACCTATAATACACCACACTTAAACCAAAAATGGGATTAAAAGAGAGATGAGTGGGCTACCTAGTTACAAACTAGTCCCAAGAAGTAGCACACTTTCTCAAATAGATGTCAACCCACTATTTAACATTCAAGTTTATAAATAAACATGAAATTACAAAGATATAAATAATGTAAAATATAATTTGATAAAGATAAATGATTATAGATTATTCAAGATAATAGATAAAATATACAAGATAATAGATGTAGGTATAGACAACCCAACATATAACTTAATAAAGATTAGATAAATGCAGACTATCTATGATTAAGAGATAAGATAAATGGATTATTCAAGGATAAGATATATAAATGCTTTGCTAAGTTTCATTAATGGATATCAACAGATTAAAAGAGATATGTGAAAAATAACATATAGTTTTAACAGATGTTGAAGATGAAAAAAAGACTGTTTAAAGGGTATTTTTATAGTCTAATAGGGATCGACAATGATCCTAGAGGATCGATGCCAATTCTATAGGATCAATGTTGATTCAGATGAATCAATGTTGATTCTATGTAAAAGTTTTGAACTATAAATGGACTATAATGATAGCCTATATTTTTAATAAAATGATAAAAATCAAATGTAAGATAGACACAAAAGATAGTAGATTAGAAATATAAATAAATTTAAAATCAATACTAACCTTTAATGCCTAAAAATGAAATTGGATAAGATGAAAGAGAAAAACCTTTAAAAACCTTAGATAAGCTCTCCAATAGAAGTTCCACAAGATTATAGGTTGTTGATCAAGTCTAGACATAAGTTACAATGAGATTTTGGTAGTGTTTCAAGTTCCAAAAGTGTAGTCATGTTCCATACCATGAGCCATGGAGGTCTTTTGTATATAAATTGATTGACGTCAATCTTAACTGATCGATGTCAATCATGAAGGATCGATGTTTATTTACCAAAAATGGGTGAAGTTAAATGAAAATCCATTATAATGGGTTAACATGGGGTAAAAGAGGGTTAAAACAAATTCTAAGGTTATTCAAGGTGTTTTAACCATGGGATAAGTTTGCTAGGAGGTTTATTATGTTTTGGTTTTATTTGATGTTTAGGATTTTGATTATTTAAAAGATTTTAGGTGGTTAGGGATGGTAAATAGTAATTAATAAGATTAATTACCATGGATAAAAAGGGGTATATACATGAAATAAACATTTAAGTATAAGTTGACATTTAATTATACATACATACATACATACATTATATATATATATATATATATATATATATATATATATATATATATATATATATATTTGTGTGTGTGTATACTCTCAGGATGTTTGAGAGTGGTTTGGGACCTCCAGGTGTTAAGATGCAAAATATAGATTTTTGGAAGTTTCCACCACATTTTAGACTTAGCTTATTTTAGGATTTTAGGCTATGGTGTAGATTTTTAGCATCTACATTTAATTAATAAGGAAATAGCCTAAAAGATGGAAGAATAGGGCAAGGGTGCTAAATTATGGCATCTACAACTACGTTAACTTGGGTTTTATTTGTGTGTGTTTATTTAAGTTTTATTGGTGTTTTGTTGTGTTTTCTTGGTGATTTTTTGTGCTTTCACACCTCTACATTTATTTCTTCTCCTTTTCTATTTTTACTACTTCTTATCTCACCTTGGTCTTGTGTTTCCTTGTATGTTTTTACTTGTCTCTTTTATGTTTATTTGATTATTGTTGGTGTTGTTTGGTCTTTTGTTTTCCTATTTGGTCTTGCTTCTTTTTTTTCTCTTTTTTTCATTTTTAAACATTTTTTATTCCTACTTGAATCTTGATTATTCATATATTGATTTTAAGTTTAGTTCATTTATGTTTATATTTTTCTTTATTTTTGCTTTTTTGTTTAAATGTAAATAGTTGTAACTATGGTTTTGGTCATTTTTTACCATTATCCTTAGTTATAGGTATTCAAATTTGAATTAGATCCATTTATTTTAAATTCCATGTCCTTATGATTTATTCATACTTATGATGCCTAATTTCCTTTGTGATATCAATCACTTTGTGCTCTATATTCAAGTTTTAACGTCAACGTAGTTCTAACAAATAGGGTTTAAGAACACTATGCATAAACTAGGATCAATAGGTTTAGCACCTGACTCAATTCTTAGACATGAATCTCTTTGCATACATCATGAGTCTAATCAATCTTTGGTCATTTTTATTCATCTGTCATTCCATTCTCTCCCTCTTTTGGGTGAACTACATTGGTTTGAGGTCCATTTGGACTATGTAGGTAGTGCTTAGATACATGATGAGCTTGGCCATATTCATTCTTATTTTCATCTCTTTCATCACTTTGTGCATTTTTGTATGCCTAGTTTTAATGGCTTTTTCTAAGTCATTATAACATCACATCTATGTTTATGCCCTTTCATTTTAACCTATGTTTTATGTTATAACCTTGAGCTGATTACTTTATAATTTTCCCACAGTAGGGAAAAACATTTGAGCCTACCATAAAAATCTAAATCATCCCTATAGGGGCAAAACCATTATTAATTCTTTAAATCAATGATTAAAATTAGCCCTACTATGGCAAAATTAACCTATCATGATCAAATATGATCTACTAGGGAACTTCTTATTATCATTTTTATGGAGACCATGTTGTCCTTTTCCTCTAATTACAAGCTCTCCACACTAATACCCATGATGGTAATGTTTTAGTGTGCAACTTGTCTCAGGATTGATCAATGTCATAAGCGTGAAACTTGCACTCTCAAATTAGGTACATTCAAAGTGTGTCCCTTATATTTATGGATTCAATCCTTCCCATTCCCCCCATCTTTAGGTCCCATTATAACCCTAATTATATTTTAACCACATGTAAAAGCATTATCTCATCTAGATGTGATATATTCCATGGGTTAATCTCTCAGTTTCCCTCTCTTTTTGAGACTCCATCCTTCTCTTTAATCTTGGTATATCCTCTTGAGGTGGCATCATGGGTCATTTCCAATTTCATCTTGATAACTATTTTCTTTGAAAATATGTTGCTTCACCTGAATGTCTCGCTATGCCTTTTTGAATAGGGGAAAAATGTAGACATCTAGTTCTTAACCCCATTTATGTTGAAATTATCAATCTTACATGAATTACACTCATATACCTAATTTAGGTCAAAATCACAAAAATGTGCTAAATGGTTTGAACTTATCATTTATAAGTGTTTATTTAGGCTAAAGTATTCATAAATGTGGTAATGCATTTTATGTGATTCCTAACTTTGATCAATTAATTTCAAGTCAAAATGATGATTTCACCTTTTTGTCTCTGGACCACTCTTTTATTCTAATCTATTAGTACATGTCACATACCTTTTTTATTTTGTGTTAGCAAAATATTAAATGGGAATATGGTTCCAACGCATCTAACATCACCTTCGAATTCTTCTCGAGTCAAATTATAACCCAATAATATGAATTTCTAGCCATTTTGTTTAATTAAGGGCCAATTTCCAAAGAATTACACAAATTATAATTAATCTTGTTTAAGGATAAATAATTTAAATCAAGAACTTAAGTGGATTTTCCATGGAGGTTGTTGAACATTTCTTTTTAAAATTAATTCCTATTAATTGCATCACCTATGACATCATTTTTTGGGAAGGCATCCCTAGGCATAAATGCATAAAATATCTAAATTATGGCCTCTCATGCCTCTTTAATGCCTCATCAATGCCCCTTCTTCCCAGATCATGATGAGGATATTTATGGATTTAACTATAAATATTAGATTAATCCATGGCCACAAATCTCAATCTTGAGATAGACGATCATGGTTAATCATGACCATTCTCAAAAATATATAAATAAAAGGCCTAAACTACCATTTTTAAGCTTAAATTATGTAAACTTATAATGATAAAATATCTCCACAAGTAATTTGTGTTTTTATGCTTGTGTTATTTGAATTTGGATTAGATTCATTGATAGGCATATTAGATAGTTTATATCATGAGCCTAGGTTTTGCATAGACTTCTTGAGGTAATAGAGGAGAAAATAAGCCATTGTTGACAAAGACTAGAGCTCTAGATCAAGAGGAAAACATGCTTGGAGCCATATTTTAGTAATGGAGTCATTTGGGAAGGTAATGTTTGATTAATTTCTTTTATTTGTATCTTGTTATCATTAGCGACCCCTGCATGAATAGTTTAACTTGATTTATTTATCTCTTTATGCATTTCTCTTTATTTCATTGACTAATGATTGACTAATCAAATATTGTAATACACTCTACATTCCTTATATTTTTGAGATTCCATACTTCTCTTTTACCCTAGTATGTCCTCTCGAAGGGGCATCATGGGTCATTTCTAATTTATTCTTGACAACTCTTTTCTTTAAAAATATGTTACTTCACTTGAATGTCTCACTACACCTTCTTAAATAGGGGAAATTTAGACATCCAATTCTTAACACCATTTGTGTTGAAATTGTCAATCTTTCTTGAATTGTACTCAACTACCTAATTTAGGTCAAAATCACTAAAACGTGTTATATAGTTTAAAATTATTTACAAGTGTTGATTTAGGCTAAATTATCCTTAAATAGGGTAATACATTTTATGTGATTCCTAACTTTGATCAATTCATTTAAAGTTAAAATGATGATTTTGCTTTTTTGTGATCTAGACCACTCTTTTATTCTAATTCATTAGTACACATCACATACCATTGTTATTTTGGTTGGCAACATCCTAAATGGAAATACGGTCTAACACATCTAACATCACCTTTCAATTCTTCTTGAGTCAAATTATTGACCCAATAATATGACTATTTGACCATTTTGGTTAATTGAGGGCCAATTTCTAAAGAATTGCACAAATATTGATTAATAGTTTTTAAGGCTAATCAATTCAAATCAAAAGCTTAAGTGGATTTTCCATGGAGGTTATTGAATATTTATTTTTGTAAATTGATTCCTATTAACTATATCACCTATGACATCATTTTTTGTGAAGGCATCTGTAGGCCATAAATGCATAAAATATCTAAATTATGGCCTCCCATGCCTCTTTAATGCCTCTCATGCCTCATCAATGCCTCTTATTCCCAAATCATGATGATGATATTTATGGATTTAAATAAAAATATTAGATTAATCCATGGCCACACATCACAATCTTGAGATGGTAGTCATGGTTGATCCTGATCCATCTCAAAAATCTATAAATAGAAGGCCTCACACTACTATTTTTAAGATTAAATTATGTAAATGCATAATTCTAAAATATCTCCACAAATCATTTATGTTTTGATTATTGTGTTATAAAAATTTGGATTAACTTCATTGATAGGCATATTATATAATTTATATCATGAGCCTAAGTTTTGCATAGAGTTATTGAGGCAATGGATGAGCAAAGAAGTCATTGTTGACAAAGACTAGAGCTCTAGATTAAGGGGATAACATGTTTGGAGCCTCATTTGAGTAATGGAATCATTCTAGAAGGTAATGGTTGATTAATTTCTTTTATTTTTATCTTGACATCATTATCAACCCTCGCATGAATAGTTTGGTTTGATTTGTTTATCTCTTTATACAATTGTCTTTATTTTATTGACTAATGCTTGACTAATCAAATCTCATCATCCATTTTACACATATAACTCTCATATAATGGATAAAAAGATAAAACCCATAAGAAAATATCCCCCCAAAGATGTGTTGAAGTAGTCTGCACTCCAAGTCCTCATAATTTACAAAGGAACTCAGTCTTCATGAATGGTCTGAATCCACTACTCAGTCACAAAAATAACTGACACTGGTCTTCACCAAAATAGATTCAATCAAGAAGACTATTAGCAATGTCAAAAGTATAAAAGAAAGAATACTACATATGTAAGAAATGCCCAACACTTAAGAATAAAAATGTACACCACATTCCTCCATAATACTAATTGGGTAGAGTGATGACAAAAAAGTTATATAAACACCCCTCCCATAATGTTAAATGGGTGGAGTGAATGAAAAAGATCTACACAAGTGGTCTAAATCCACTACTCAAACACTGAACAAGCTAACATTATATGCACTAGAATATCTCCATATCACATTAAAAGAGACTATTGAACTATCGAAGAAGATAATATGACACTAGGATTCACTAGAATAAATACACTTCTAATTGTGGGAAACTATCAACTATTAAAAAATTAGTATTGAAAATATAGATAAGGTCTCTCAAAGATGATGGCCCATGGTTGTGATGGAAGAGACAAAAAATTAAAGAAGTGAAAATGTGTGCATAATAGATCCCACAAATACATGAAGGTAGACAATGATGAATCATCAAACTCTCCATGAAACTTTATAAACTAGTGCAAGTAAAATATATCCCATATACAAAATGAAAACAAGGAAGACTTTAGGCTTCACTAGAATAGATCCAAACAAGAAGACTATCAACCTATTAAAGAGGTCATCACCAATCATGAGATTGCTCTAAAAATAAGGGAAACAAAAAATGTCTCCATATAATAAGGTAAGGTGCTAAAAAAGGGCCGTGATTGAGACATGCCACAAACTACATGTGTGTCAAAGTGTTGTTAGAGAGTTGTCAATGATGTCATGGTGATGTCATGGAGGTGTTTCAATGAGTGGATGAAGTGCCTTGATAGCCTAAGTAACAATGAAAAAGTGTGCAAAAATTATGTAATGTTCTTGTCCCAGTGTGCTTGAATTTGGCTTGGTTGATCTTCAGAGTTTGACTATTTAGAAATGTTCAAGGATGAGTCTGAAGCATTGAGCATGTGAAAGGGGTCCTATCAAAGGTCTATGTTGTTTAGAGTGATTTTGTGTATGAGTGGTATGTTCTAATGAACTTAAAAATAAAATATGAATAGGATTCCATGTCGCATCTAATGAACCTAATTTTAAGATCTAAAAATGTGTATAGTCAAATATATTAAAATTTAAAGTTGACTATGTGTTTGTGTATGTTATGCAAGTGACCCAAGAAGGATGTTTGAGATTCTAATTGATGTTTAATGATGAAATAGCTATTGTATCATGTTTTATACTATATAAGGATGATCTATGTGTAACTTTAAGGTTTTTCTAATCATATGTAGTATGAATAAAGGCTTACAAGGTGACTATGTATTCTTTCATGGTGATTGTGTACACATAATATTATTTAAGCAATTTTTGCTTAAGTAGAAAGGGGTTTTGATGGATTTTGGCACTTAAATAGGACATATAGATCATGTGGAATGGGTGCATGTATTTCTAAATTTTTCTTATGTTTTATTTTACTTATAGAAGTATCAAAGATATGAGTGGGTCTTCATAGGACCTAAAAGTGACATAGGCCTATTTGAAAGTGGATTGTGCTTAAGTGTGACCCATGTGAGATGACTTAAGGGTGAAGGCATTTTTTTGGACAATAATAAAATATTTTGATCTTGTTATTTCATGATTTATCTATAAATTATAGAACCAAATGAGATGGTTTCTAGGTTTTTAAGAGGTTTGTGAAAGACTTATGAGAGAGACTTGCACAAGGTAGATGTGAGAGTTGTGAAGTGAAAGAGAGGTAGAGTAACCAGTTGGGTGAGTTGATAAGTAGATAAAATTAATGACTATGTGTATGACCTATAGGTCATATTTTTTATTATATAAAGATGATATTACAAATTGAAGATATGTAAAGAGGTTTGAGTGTGCATATGAGGACATTTTGAGTGAAGGAGAGAGATTGTGGCATGCTTATGTGAGAGGTTTGTTTGAGATAGAGAGAGATTTTATGAAAGGGTTAGATAAATATATATCCATAATCAGGTGTTGAAGACATCATTTCTAAGGTGGAGGTACTCAAAGGAGGGTTTAAAGGACTTGGTCTTCCTTAGGGTTAGTTATTCCTTGTGAAACAGGTGTTTGAATAAATACCTTTGGTTAGGAGGATATGATCAAGGTTTTTTGGTCTAAAAGAGTTTATTAGTCTCTTATTTAAAAATTTATTATAGGATAGTATTCCATTTTTATTATAGGCTTGAGAGTGGATTTTATTCCCCATGAGGGTTTCTCATAATAACTATGTGTTATATGTTTGATCTTGTATATGCATTGAATGAATAAACTCTCTTGTTAATGTTACTTGATCTAGTTGATATATGTTGTTTGTTTTATTTCTACGCTAGATTCACTTTTCACATTCAAGAAAGGGAAATGAGAAACTAAAAAGGAAATGGACAAGGGTTTATATGTACCCGAATTGTAGACATGCACACCAGAATTCAGACGTTGTGAGAACTCCTCTTTGGTTGTGGAGGATGACACCTGAAAGAGAAAACACTAAGACACGAAAAATGTTAGATGACAAAAGGGTGGACTGCCAAGCGAAGGCTTGGTCCTAAAAGCACAAAAGGCTTCTTGGAGGATGACAATCCACTGTTAGAAACATAATGCTAATCAGAAACAGAAAGTGATAAATGATAAAAGACAAAAAGAAAGAATTGAAAGCAAAAGCGTACCTGTTTAGAAGCAATCTACCTTTGCACAGTCACCAACGTTGGTGGTATTGCCGGCGTCGGTTAGAAGGTCACCGACGTCAGTTAGGCTACCGACGTTGATAGGGGCAATGGACGAGGTTAGCTGGGGCAATAGTCAGGGACAAGTTATAGGTTTGGTCTTGGTCTGCAGAATGGACTGAGGCTTCGTCTGGGGGTCTGAGGGTCTGTGTGGGATTCAGAGGGACTATTTGGGGTTTGAGGAGTAGTCTAAGGGTTTGTGTAGAACTGGTTGGGTAGAGGGGATTGTCGAGAAAGTGACTGGGTGGAACCAAAAGTACAAAGGGGGATGAATGAGAGGTAGGGGTCTAAGAAGGCCTTTCAGCCTCTCAAGGGAAGGACAGGGAAGGTCTAGGCAGTAGTTAGCTAAATAGATAAATGCAGATAAGAAATGAAATGAAAAACAACACTGTGCTTACCTCTTGCTTGCTGGTTGGAGAATGGAGAAACTTGTTGTTAGAGCTGTTGAAGAACCTACAAATGGAGCTATTGCTTGGAGCTGCTCTACAAGGTACCTGTAGCTACTGGGGTTGCTATGCGAGAGGGAGAGGGAGAATATGAATGTAAAAGCGTCAAGAGAGTTCTATTCATGGGGTAGAGAATGGTTTCAAAAAATGGTTTTGAAGGCTGCTAATGCTGGTAAAATCACCAAGATCGGCCGTAGGGTAGCTGACGTCGATGGAAGAAGAATTGGGATAGAGGCTAAAATTAGCCTCTGTCCGTTCTTGCACACCACCGAGTTAAGGGGTCGTGGGAAAATGGTCGCGGGAAGGCTTAATGGATGCGGGAGGAAGGATAAAGGGGAGATTTGGTGTAATAAAGGCTAGGAGAGAGGTGGGGGCATCCAAGGAGGGGATCCAAGGTGGTATGGGTGAGGTGGAAGAGGGGCCACTAAATTAAAATATTTAAGTTATTTTAATTTAATGAATGGAGGGGACTAAGCCAAGGGTTAGGATATGGGTCAAAGGGGATAAGGAGGGAGGACGAAAGATGACCAAGGTGTAGACACATTTTTGGTGTCTACATTTGCCCCTTTTTGTCTTGTTGGTTGTTCTTGATGAACTGCAAGACAAAAATAGGATTTGGTTGCCCCAAGAATGGGATGAGGTGTTCCCCCCTCAAAGTGAGAGTCGAGGGAAGGGACCCTGAGATCGAGTGTCGATTTGACAAAGAGATGGATAGAGAGGGGGTGAGTGTGAACGCTGTAATAGTCGTGATTACACGTATACCACTTCACGGGATGGTCAGGTCAAATTGTTGCATGTCGAGGGTTGAGGAGTGCCAAAATTGAAATAACTGGGCCCCAACATTTGGTCATAGCTGATCGGGTTATTCAATCTAAGTAGAAGCTCTAATGGTCATCGTGTTCCAGGTATCTTGAGCTCAGGAAGTGCTCTTGGAAACACGAAAATGTCATAAGTAGTGGGGATCAACTGGCTTGCGATCCTATACTTGTGAGGGTCAAAAATATGGGTTACGCACAATTTTTCTAACCATTCGTGAGGTAGCATACATGCAAAAACAACCAAGGCAAAGTTGTCTTAAAAGTGGTCACGATCAGAGGAGATGGTCATGATCTCCAATGGTCATTGGTCGAGGTGGATGGATAGATGAAAGGATGTGGCCAAGCTAACCTCAGAACACTGAATGCTACCTACATAACCCTTGTGGAAGGGCCTCAGGCCAATGTAGTTCTCCCAAAAAAGGGAGGAAGGGTTAAAGTGGTCGATGGATTGGTCTTGGTCGAGGTCAAGGTCATGGTCAAAAGGAGGATAGGGTTTGTCCATCAGGGAGATGAATAAACAAGGGTGGTCGAGCTAACCCCAAAAAATGTCGTGTCAACTGAGTGCTACCTACATAGCCTCGGTCATAGGGCCTCAGACCAATGTAGTTCGAACGAAGGGTCCGAGTGGTAGACAGGTGGTCAAAGTGGTCGATAGACTGGTCTTGGTCAAGGTCAAGGTCGAGTGATGAAGAAAAAGAGGGGTTTGTCCATCTGAGAGATGAACAAACGGGATGGCCAAGCTAACCCCAAAAAATGTCGTGTCAACTAAGTGCTACCTACATAGCACTGGTCATAGGGCCTCAGACTAATGTAGTTCAAACGAAGGGTCTGAGTGGTAGACATGTGGTCAAAGTGGTCGCTAGACTGGTCTTGGTCAAGGTCAAGGTCAAGTGATGAAGAAAAAGAGGGGTTTGTCCATCTGAGAGATGAACAAATGGGATGGCTGAGCTAACCCCAGAAAACATCATGTCAATGGAGTGATGCCTACATAGCCCCAGTCATAGGGCCTCAGACCAATGTAGTTCGAACTAGGAGAGAAGATTGGTTGATGATTGGTTTGGTCATGTGTCGAAATGATGAGGGAAAAAAGATGTTACAGTGTTTTCCTAATGGTGTATGTTGTAACATTGGTTGAGGGGTCTTTCATCCCTAGCAATTTTCCATATTCGTGATGGATGTATGCTAAAAATGAATTGAGGTCTATTTATGCTTCAGCAAGTATTGGTTTATGCTTAACATAAATTGTGTCTGATCGATAGTTTCCATGTGTATTGGTGTCCATAGAAACTAGTGTGAATAGGCTATGTGAGTGGTCGAAAAAGAGTCAAGTTGAGTTGATTTGACAAATGATGAAGTTTGAATGTGACCAAAGTGTAAAAGAAGTGAAAGACATATTCACCCTTTCATTGATAAGGACCAGAATGACAGCATAGATAGGGGTTGTTAGAACCAAGAGCCCCATTCACGCATTGCATCGTTGACCATGAGTTGTGTTAAAGCAGTAATCGAATCACTTCAACATTAAAGTGAGCTCAAAGTCCCTTGAGCAAGTGTTATGATAGGAGGAGGATAGGCTAACCCATTTTAAGAGCAGGGATAACCTTGCCGTTTTTTATAGGAGACCCTGAGACAACTACAAGCCAAGTCCATGACTCATTTTTTTTTGGTGCAGACTGATCGATGCGGGAAGTCTACATAGAGATGTCATTTTGCTTTGTGGTCATTTGTGAAGCTGATCGATGCGGGAAGCTTCTAAGAAAGTGTTGTTTGTAGCAAGATTTAGTCATAGCCATCCTTCGAGGGAGTGGTCTATATTTTTGCTTTATATAAGTTTGAATCGCTATCCTTCGAGGGAGCAGTCTATTTAGCTAAAGCAATGATAGTACAGCTGTCCTTCGAGGGAGTAGTCTACCTTTTTAATGTGATTTGGTGACCTTGGATATGTTTTGACATCTTGATATTATTATTATTATTTTGATAGAATTTGGAGTCATGGACAAGATTATAGAAGTTCAAGGGCTCCCTTTTATTAGGACAAAGCATCCATGCATCATAAAAGGGTTATAGAGGATTTGTTTAAGGGAATAGGGTTGAAAGGAATGAGGATTAGAAGGACAGGGATTGATCAAGGGATGAGCTCAAGTTAAATGTCAAGTGGATGAGTACTCGACTAACAGTAGAATGGTCGAAGATGCAAGGCATAAAAGGGCTCAGGTTCTGATAAGTCCCTGGGCTATGCTTGTGTGTTATGATAAGGTCCAACTCAATTAGGAGTGGATTTACCCCATTTGTCTCTTTTTAGATCGGTCACATGTTGATTGATGTTGGACATGAAGTTGGTTGATACATTGGTCATTGTTTCACTGGTTGATGTCTGGTCGAGGTTAGGATAGTTAGTATAAAGTCAAACTCCCCCCAGTCATTTTGTGGTAGGAAGAATGTCTAACCCCAAGTGTAGATGATCAATGGGATGGAGAGAAGATGAGAAGGAGAGCCTGGGTACTCCACCTGGTTGATATATTTAGGGGACCTAAGCGAATGACATTTAGGCAGTGAAAAAGTTAGGAGGGATGGAAATCACTGACTCCGTAGGTGAAGGAGGAGGAATGGGTGAGCTTGGAGGAGATTGGTCAATGGTTGTCTTGGGGCAAAGGTCTGAAGGAGCCTAAGTGGGGTCATGGTATCCCAGGCCATATCATTTCTTGGCATCATCATTATTGAGTGGCTCGATGGGCTGATGGGAGCCTTGCTCATAGCGTTCGAAACCAAAACCCTTCCATACACACCTATAAAGGTAAGTGTGTGCAAAGGCAGGGTTACCAAGAAATGAGAAGTCTGATGTGAATGGTTGGGGTGAAGAGAGAGGGTTGCCATCAGTAGGAGCTTGATTGAGCCCCCCATAGACAAGGTTGGTTCAGAGATGAGGAGGACCATAAGGCACGACCATCCCGATCTGATGGTCATAATTGGGGCTAAGATGAAGGCGTCCATACTCTTGCAGAGTTTGGAACATGTCTAAGGTTATCAAGCGATATTCCCCAAGTGAAAGTCACTAGAAGATGTCTTCCAAGGGGTCTTTGGTAGTCGCTTGAAGAGGAGGGGTGAGGGCGACCGCCAGTTGTGAACTAGTCGAAGCTTCCACAGATGGAGGCGGTGCTGGGGTTGATGGCTTGATAAGAATGAGGATGTCATTTGGATGGTAGGTTGTGTTACAAGTTTTGAAGGGTGAAGGGTCAGCAAGAATGGTGTGGACTTGCCCGTCATGCTCAAATTTCACACAACAGTGCAGGGGGGAGGGGACACAGGCCATGGCACAGATCCAAGGTCAGCCTAGCAACATGTATTGAAACTCTCCTTTGATGATATAGAAGAGCTTCAGGACTGTGCGTGGACTAATGTGAATGTGAAGGATGACTGTGCCAATGGTCGTGGTAGTGGTGTCATTGAAGGAGCACAAGATTGCATCAGTTTTGGAGACACAATTCTTGGGAAGAGCCAACTGATCAAAGGCATGGGTGGAGATAATGTTGATGCTGGCACTTCCATCGATCATAACACGTTTAATGTGTGTCTGATCAACATAGGCAGTGATGAAGAGGGTGGCATCTTGATCTTTTGTGTTAGATGTGGGAATCTCAGAATCATTGAATGTGATAGAGGCAACAGGAGATAAAGAGTGGATGAGGGCAGCGAGTGGTTGGGGGTCCTCAGGTTGGACCTCCACTGTCTGCAAGGCTCAGATGAGGGCTTGATGATGCTAAGGTGAGGTTTGGATGAGGTCATAAAGGGACATCTTCACAGGCATCTAGTGAAGCTATTTTAACATGGAGTCATGAATCAGCTCGAGAGAGGAAGAAGAAGGCTGAGATGTGCCAAGGATAGAAATTTTAATCTTGGGTGCTAGAGGTGGTTTGATGAAAGGGTAGGTCCAAGGAATGCCAGCTTTTTCTTTTGCCTTATCCTTTTGTGACCTAGTGGTTATATAGATGGCATTGATTCCAAAGATAGGAGGTTAAGAAGGGGTCATGGCCTGCTGGTGAGATGTTGATGTGGTTGAAGAGGTTGGATGGGAAGGTGTCAAGGGTCGGTCAAGAGTGTCCTCAAGGAGAAGAGTGTCCTTCTCCATATAGTGGTGAATAACGGCCTTGAGGGCACAAGTCTCGGTATCGTGTCCTAGCATACAATGGTATAAGCAAATCTTCATGTCATCGAACCAGGAGGGCTTGGACTCGAGAGGTTGGAAAGGCCTGATGGGTGGAAGGGTTATGCTAGAAGTCTATAAAAGTTAGTGCAATATCAATGAGTATGAGCCCACTAAAGGTTCTGTGCTAGTTGATGTGTGCGATGCTGGTGACTTTTGCTTAGGTAGAGTTGGAGGAGGTTTCCATACCATCTTTTGGGTTGATGGTGTGGTGACAAGTGAAGATGGCACTTTCTTCATGAGAGGTACCACCTTTTTAGGAGAGGGTAGGCTGGAGGTAGGCAAAGGAAGCAAATGAGGCAACTAGTTTTGATTAGAGGTCAGAGTGGGAAGGACTCTGGTCAGGGTCGAAGGATGGGGGCCCAAAATGGAAGGTAATGGTGATGGGGGAGGAGGCATTCACTTCTGTGGTCTGGCAGTCTTCTTCGAATTGGTTAGAAGACTACTATTGGTCAAGGTCTGGTCTAAGTCCACCTTCACTTGCGGGATAGTGAGGGTAGAGACAAGGTGAATGCCAAGTGACTTGATAGGTTTAGATGGGGTAGATGCGGGTTTAGAAGCAGGAGTCTAGTCTTTGTTGAGAGTCTTAGGAGATTCTGCCTTGAGAGGATTAGCAGCATGAGATGAGAGGGCATGGGCATGTTGAAGAGCTTTAAGACACTCCCACAATCCTTGATGCTCCACTTGCCTTGAAGGGAGAAGTCTGATTTTCTCCACTAGTCAGGAAAATGGTTGAGAAGATGTTTGATGAGGTTTGGGTCCTTGAGAAGATGTTGATAGTTGTGGGGCTGAGATGAGATGGGTGCAGTAGTCTCAGACCCATGGCATGATGAAGTCGTGACAGATTCATCCTTGGTTGGAGACAAAGGAGAGACAGGTTCTTCCCTGGGTGGAGAAGAAACCCGAGAATGAGGCTCCTCAAGTGGGTAAAGGGCAGGGATGATGGTGCCCTCCACTTGCGATCGAGGAGTAAGAAGGGTCAGGTCCTCCATAGGTAGTAGGAAAGAGGATGGTGAGACTGGTGGTGCTGGTAAGGTTGAGGCATCCTCCAAGATGAGAGAGGTTGACAGAGAACTAACTGTGGAAAGAGGTTCATCCACATGTGATGGACTGATAGATGGACTAACCTCTTGAGGTTGGTCGGGGATGAAGGGCGAGACAGTATTGACTATTCGAATGTTGTGTTCATGAGTGTCATCAATCAAGGTCTAGACATTGTTTTGGGTCGGTGGATGATTGGGGAATGGTTGTTTGAAGATGTCGATGCCCTGATTAAGGGGTGCATTGGGATTGTCTAGGATGAGGTCACCCTTTTCAAGCATGTCTTGGATTATGTTTTTAAGGGTTTTGTAGTTTCTTGTGTCATGTCCTTTAACATAGTGGTAGTTGCAAAAGTCATTTTCCCTATACCACGCAGGGATGGTGCATGAGGGATCAAATGGTGGAGGTGGTCAGATCTAGGGGAGATTGAGAACCCCTTATTTAACAAGTTTTTCTAGCACAGACGCGTATGATTCTCTGAGAGGAGTATACTATCATTGTACATATCTCTGCTGGAATTGGCGGGTGGCACTCTGAGATGTGGATGGCTCAGGCTGATTGGTTGAAGGTGAAGAGGATGAAGGTCTAATGACCATAGCATTAGTTGAAGCTTTAGAATTAGGATTGGATGATGAAGGTTTAGAAGAAGAGGAGTCATTGGTCTTAGAGTTGGGATTCTTGCTCTGCAACTTGACTTTATTCTCCTCGATGGCACATAATTCAAGTTTACAGGCCATCGTGAAGGCTTTGTCAAAGGTGCGGAAGGTCTGAACCCGTAAGGTGGAAGAAATATGTTTGGCACAGGCTTGGGAGAAAAGTTCAATAAGTTAAAGTTGGGGTAAGGAAAAGGAGAGTTGATTGATGAGGCCTCTTCGGCGAGCCACGAAGTCAGCTATGGATTCATCCTTGAATTGGCGAATAGAATAGAGGTCTGTGATCGAGACCTTCTTGGTGATGTTGATGGAGAAGTGATCAAGGAAGAGCTGGGCCAGCTGTGTGAATGTGAAGAGGGAATGGCTGGCAAGAGAGCTGTACCAGTCAAGCACAACACCAGAGAGAGACATAGGAAACATGCGTAAAAGCAATGCATTGTCATGGGCAATAAGGTAACAGGCATATCTGAATGCTCGTAAGTGCTGTTGTGGGTCTTCCTTGCTTTGAAAATGAGAAAATTTAGGAAGTTCCCATTGGTTGGGATATGGCCTGATTGGGACAGAAGGATGAATGGGCTCATTACAAATTTGCTTGTATGAGAGAGCATTGCGTGAGCAAAAATGGAGGACTCTACGCTAGACATCTTTTCCATCAGCAGTTTGATGATATCTGTTGATGGATTGGTGGGTGGAGCACCCCCTAGGTTATAGGGTGCTTGGAGGTGGCTAGAGGAGGCATACGATGTAGTTGGTTGTGCCTGTAAGGGTGCAACGTAGGGATAACTAGTCGTAGGAATAGAAGAGGAGAATAAGGGTGGTTGGGTAGAAGGCATGGCTAGGCTCGATGCTGCCACAGGAGGTTGGATTATGGTAACAAGGGCCAATGGATAGGTAGCCACCCTAGTGTTGATAGGGGCCAAGGTAGGCGAAATAGATATAATCAGATTTTAGAAAGGAGTGGAGAGCGGTTGAGTGGGCTGAGGTTGATAGGTGGCCAAAACCCCGATGGAAGTGGGCCCAAATATGGAGGGAGAGGCCACACTTGGAAGGTTAGTCAAGGTTTGGTCATTGGTCGAGGTGATAGCTTGGGTGTCTAAAGGTTGAACTACGGATGCCATCGATACGGCCGCAGTCTCGACAAGAGAGGTCGGCATTCTATAAATTAGATTGCCCAAGGAGTCTCGTGTTTGGCTATACGCAAGATAGTGCTGCAAGGCTTTGACGTTGAGGTCTAAGAATCATGCAAAATCTTGGTCCCCTTCTGGGACAATAGGAGTCTAGGGTGGGTTTGGACGAGTAGGAGTTCTTTCAGTCTCTGAGTGGAACTCCATTATAGGACCGGTTATGGATAGGGTAGATGGAAGCGATTGATGCCTCACATGGTTAACTAGAGCCTTGGCTTGACTGTGAGTCAGAACCATTCAAGGCAAGAAAGGTCAGGTTTTAGAAACTATGTTTTTTTAGTTTCAAAAACTCAGAATGGGGTTTTGGCAGAAAAAGGGGCAGGTTTTAAGGCTATTATTTTTGGAAAAAAAAGGACAGTGACAGTGACTGATGTCGGTTAAAAAACCGATGTCGGTGATAATATATGGCCGACGTCAGTTAGATAGCTGATGTCGGTGAGGAAAGTTATCGATGTCGGTGGTAAAACTGATACCGGTGACTGTGGTTTCCAGAAACCCAAAAGATTTGAGAGTTTTTAGAAAAAAGGAAGAAGAATGTCCTCACTAGCTGAAAAAAACCAAATAGGAACAGAAAAATAGAGATGGAGATAGGTAGACCCTAAGTGTTAAATCCTAAGAATCAACTTTTAGAATCCTGTGGCTTATGCCTTAAAGTGATGTTTGGGGAGGTTGGCTATTAAAATGGGTCCTAAAAGAGGTTGTCTATGGATGGTTTCAGGTTTGTTTAGGCACTCAAGAGTCTGGGTTAGGTTCCGTACATGGCCTAGTGCTAAGGAGCAAGCTCCCCTCACTTCACGAGCCTAGTGATAAGATGGTCTCGCTTAGCCAAAATATACTTTCCCTAGAGATTAGACTCTGCCAAAGAACAGACTGGGCTTTCCCCTTGGTGATGAAATCCAAGTAGAATTGTCGGGACGGGTAAGGTACCCGCTGGGGGATGAAATCCCAGTCGGGCCTTATCTTAGGTGAGTTTGATGTTTGATTTGGTGCAAGTGGTTCAGTTGTGTAACATAAAGTGATCTATGATTAATTCATGATGTGGTTTATTAATTACTAGGTGTGGACTAAGAAATGCAAGCAAGCAGAAATGGAATGCAATGTATTTTAAGCCCCAAGTCGAAATGTTAAGTTTGTATGAAGACAAGTTGAGAAAGGGTTGAAGGATATGATTTTTGACTAGTTTGAAATGCAAGAAAGAAAAGAAAATTTCCTTTTAATCCTACTTATGATGTCGTTTAGAAGAGAAGAAAGAGGTGAAAAGGGAGAAACCTAATGCACCTATATGAACGGAAAGAAAAGGAACCCAAGGAAGACCCTAAGGTCCCACTGGGCGTGCCAGAATGTTTCTATGCTAGATTCACTTTTCACATTCAAGAAAGGGAAATGAGAAACTAAGAAGGAAATGGATGAGGGTTTGTACGTACCCAAATTGTAGATGTGCGCACCAGAATTTAGACATTGTGAGAACTCCTCTTTGGTTGTGGAGGATGACACCTGAAAGAGAAAACACTAAGACATAAAAAATGTTAGATGACAAAAGGGTGGACTGCCAAGCGAAGGCTTGGTCCTAGAAGCGCAAAAGGCTTCTTGGAGGATGACAGTCCACTGTTAGAAATAGAATGCTAATCAGAAACAGAAAGTGATAAATGATAAAAGACATAAAGAAAGAACTAAAAGTAAAAGCATACCTATTTAGAAGCAATCTACCTTTGCACAGTCATCAACGTCGATGGTATTGCCAACGTCAGTCAGAAGGTCACCGACATCGGTTATGCTACCGACGTCGGTAAGGGCAATGGACGAGGTCGGCTAGGGAAATAGTCAGGGATGAGTTACAGGTTTGGTCTTGGTCTGTAGAATGGATTGAGGCTTCGTCTGGGGGTCTGAGGGTCTATGTGGGATTTAGAGGGACTATTTGTGGTCTGAGGAGTAGTCTAAGGGTTTGTGCAAAACTGGTTGGGCAGAGGGGACTGTCGAGAAAGTGACTGGGTGGAACCAAAAGTACAAAGGGGGATGAATGAGAGGTAGGGGTTTGAGAAGGTCTTTCTGCCTCTCAGGGGAAGGACAGGGAAGGTCTAGGTAGTAGTTAGCTAAATAGATAAATGCAGATAAGAAATGAAATGGAAAACAACACTATGCTTACCTCTTGCTTGTTGGTTGGAGAATGGAGAAACCTATTGTCAGAGCTGTTGAAGAACCTACAAATGGAGCTATTGCTTGGAGCTGCTCTACAAGGTACCTATAGGTACTGGGGTTACTGTGCGAGAGGGAGAGGGAGAATACAAATGCAAAAGTGTCAAGAGAGTTCTGTTTGCAGGGTAGAGAATGGTTGTAAAAAATGGTTTTGAAGGCTGCCGATGCTGACAGAATCATCGATGTCGGCCGCAGGGTAGCCGACATCGGCGGAAGAAGAATGGGGACAGAGGCTAAAATTAGCCTCTGTCTATTCTTGCATGCCACCAGGTCAAGGGGTCATGGGAAAACGGTCACGGGAAGGCTCAATGGATGCAAGAGGAAGGATAAAGGGGAGATTTGGTGTAATAAAGGCTAGGAGAGAGGTGGGGGCATCCAAGGAGGGGATCCAAGGTGGCATGGGTGAGGTGGAAGAAGGGCCACTAAATTAAAATATTTAAGCTATTTTAATTTATTGAATGGAGGGGACTAAGGTAAGGGTTAGGATATGGGTCAAGGGGGACGAGGGGGAGAATGAAAGATGACCAAGGTGCAGACATGTTTTCGGTGTTTACATGTTTAATAGTTTTAAAGGGACTAAATTAAAATTAAAATATCTAGGCTCATAGATTTACTTCCCCCCTCAGTGATTATACCTCTAACAAATGGTATCATATTAGGTCCTTTGGTAAAGTCTTAACATCTTGAAAGTGATCGAAGGTATAGTATGGGTAGTTATCAAGGAGGTTTCTATAATAATCAAGCATCGATGTTCAATGGATCCAATTATGCTTTTTAGATTGTGAGGATGATAATATACATTATGTCCCTAGGATTTGATGCATGGAAATCTATTATGGATGGTTATGTTGCTCTTATTACTCATACATCTAGTGTTGTAGATAAGAAGTTATTTGAGAACAATTTCAAGGCAATAAATGCTATCACTCATGGTATTTCAGATATTGAATACACCAAAGTAATCCATTGTAAATATGCTAATGAGATATGGGAAAAAATGTAGATCATTTATAAAGGAGATTCAAAGCTCAAGCTTTCTAAGTTATAGACTCACAAAATACAATTTGAAAGTCTCAAGATGAATGAAGAAGATTTTGTGGAATATTTTATACAAAGAGTTGATGAAATTATGAACATCATCAGAGGTCTTAGAGAGAACCTTGAAGAGGCTACTATTTCTCAAAAGGTTTTAAGGCCTCTATCCCCTAATTTTGATCCAAAATTATCTACTATAGGAGAAATTCATGACCTTACTCAATTGAAGATGGATCAATTTCATGGCACCTTTACTACTTATGAGATGAGGAAGAATGATGATATACCACCAAACAAGGAAGCAACATTTAAGATAGAGTTGAAGCCAATTAATAAATTCTAAGGTAAGAAACCCAAAGAGGATGACATTTTTGATATAGATGAGGATGAACTAATTGCTTTGATTTCAATAAAATTGAGAATAAGTTTAGGCAAGTATAAAGGTAAACTACCCTTCAAATGCTTTAATTATGGTGATGTAGGACATTTTTTTAATAATCACCATCATAATTATAGGAAGGATGATGATGAAGAGTGTAATAAAGGTCATGATGATGGCAAGACATCATTAAAATATGATAAAATCAAAAAGGAATTTAGAAGGTTTGACAGTAGGAAGAAGTAATTTAAGGACAAGAAGAGTCTCTACACCAAACAAGATGGAAGCTCATCAAATGAGAGTGAAGTCAATGACTCAGAGTATGATCATGAAGATGATGGTCCTACTAAATATGAAGATTTATTCATGACTGAGGAAGGGAGTTGCTCATATAAAAAGGAGTCTACTTGTAGTGATTCAGATGATGATGAAAATGAGGTGGACTATGAGACTACTTTGATAAATAATCTTGAAAAATTGAATATTTAAAATAAGATTAAAAAGAAGATGAAATCTCAACTCAAAGACTATGAGTAACAAGTTAGTATTTTTAAGGCAAGAATGAATGAATATGCCAAGGAGCATGAGGATATGGTTAAGCATCTCAGTTATCAATTATAAATCATATCTACAATCCTAAAACATAAATAAGATGATTGCTCAAGGTATGCTTATGAGATTTTATCCTTGAAAAATGAGTTAGAGAAGTTTTCAAGAAAGGTGAAAACATTTATCAAGTTTGATAAAAGTTCTAATGATTTGGATGATCTCTTAAAGATTTAAAAGTCAACTAGTGATAGTTCTAGATTGGGTTTTAATGAAGATCCCAAAGTTACTTCTCAAGTTGACATGAATGCCAATAATAACAAGGTGGATCAGCCTTTGAAGAAAAATCATCGAACAAGGAATGAAGGTGCTAGAAGATTGAAGATAAAATAGATTAGATAACCAAATGCCATGAGGTATGCAAATTTTAATGGTTATTATTATACTTGTAATCAATTTGGTGAAAGGGATAGAGAATTCAAGAGACCTATTATAAATTAATTTTCATGAAACTATGATGGGGGTCATTAGTCAAAAGGTGTAATCAAGGTTGAGTTTTTCATTTATCATGATGTGGGACACTTTACAAAACATTGTCCATTTAAGGTAAGATAAGCTGATTTTCCTTCAAGAAATGTTGACTGCTATAGTTATTATGAGCTAGTACACATTGCAAGATTTTGTCCAAATCTGGAAAGGCAGAAAGAACCTCTTGAAAAAAATATGGTGTGATTCAATTGCGAATAAAGAGGTTACATTACTAAGTTCTACAAGAAAATTCTTACAAGTTAGAATAGGTTCAATCAAGCTCCTAGAGTGCAAGGAAGAAGGAAAGTTAACTCATGGAAACCAAAGGTGATAACTATGAATCATGATGAGTATGTAGTTCCCAGTAATCTATTTGCCATGATGGAGAGTCCTTTATAAGTTAAAGAGTACCAAGGGCTCTCATTATCTGCTCATGTTGAGAATGAAGAGATCAAGCTCAAAGAGAAGACTAAGGTGCTGATTAAGGTTGGTTTTGAAGTATGGATCCAAGTGAACATCTTGATGTTGATAAGCAACTTTCATGAAAATAATATCAATTTTTAGTATCTAGTGATGAGGTTCTAGATTGTAAGGTGAATTATTTAGATGAAAAGGTATGCCATGAATCTATGTTGTCTCCATATATTTCTAATCAAATCTTATAGGAAAATGAAAATGTTATAGTAGATGAGCAAGTTATTTCTCTCAATCCTAAAAATATGAAGAAGAATAAGAACATTCAGTCGTATAGCTATAAGAGGATTCTAGAGGTTACTAAGGAGATGTGGGAAACTCCTATATTCACTTTAATTTAAGACATTGTGTTGAAGAGGAGGTCTCTATCTATGCTTTTTAAGAGACTCCTTTTAGAAGAGAAGCAAGTGTTCCTATGTATAATGTATTTACAGTGTCAGAATGGGTGTTTTTGATGGCATAATGGGTTTGATGGAATGTCAAGAGGATTTTGATGCTTAGAAAGGCCAAAGTCATGGTATATAAATTCAAGGTTCCTAAAGGTTTGAAGGCTCAAATCATGGTCTAGAAGTGTGTGATGATTGTCTCTAGGTGTGCAAGAACTTTCAAAGGTGGGCGTTGACTAGAAGGAGGTTTGTTGACTTTATTTGTTTTAAGATTATAGAGTTTTATGATATGATATAAAAATGGTTTACCTTGTGATTTAATATCTAATGATTATTTATATGTTGTATGGGCCAAATAGGTTGTCAAATAAAGCTTCATAGAGATTTGAAGATTTATGGTTTTCAATATTTTCACATTTTTGTCAAAATGAAGACCTAATTAGCTAGTAGGTCTATGAAGGAAGTATATTTCAGAGGATAAGATTATTGTTAAAAATTGATGTTGTTAATGGGGCATATGATATTACTCTAGATATGAATTTTTAGGTTTGGAATGTGTGTTTACTGAAAGTTGTCGGCTCTACAAGTTCCAAGTAGGGTTACAAGGAGAATAGATAGGCTTAGTGAGAAGAAGAATGTTTTTGTTCAGTTTTTCCAAAAGAGAAAAGAATGTATTTCAAGATGATCTATAAATTTGTTTTAGAACATTTTTCCTAATTGGTGAGTGGTATGAAGCTCTGTTGGTGGTCATGGAAGTGTCTTGAAGTGAGAAGGCTAGTAAGCCTGTATGGTGTTTCTTTATGGTGTGTGGAGATTTGAAGATGCTCAAGAGGTGTAATGGATTATAAATATTAAGGTAAGTCCCTCTAAAATATTTATTGGTATTTTCCATTATATTTTGGTGTTTTTTATTCATTAGTTGTTGTCATTGTGAAGAAGAGTGTTGGTTTGTTAGCAAAAGGAAGGTGTCAAGGTAAGAAAAGGTAGGTTCAAAGTAAGGGGGAGTTTATAATATATTTTCAATATGGTTTTATCATGATTGGTATTATTTTTAAGTCCTTAGGATCATTTGGTTTCTACTCTATCATTGTGTCAAATAGGGAGAAAGTTCCTACTGTAGGAGTGTTTGAAGAGTGAGAAGGAAGGTGAGCTATATACTGTTATTTGATGGGTGTTAACATCAATGATAACATGAGAGAATATTGGAGAGTTGTAAATGATGTCATGGTTATGTCATGGAGGAGTCCTAGTTAGTGTATGAAGTTCCTTGATAGCCTAAATAACAATGATAAAGTTTGTCATGTGCTTATCCTAGTGTGCTTAAAGTTGGCTTGGTTGATCTTCAGAGTTTGACTATTTAGAGATGTTCAAGGATGAGTCTAAAGTATTATGAATGTGAAATGGGTCCTATAAGAGGTCCATATTGGTTAGAGTTATTTTATTTATAAGTGGTATTAATCTAGTTTTTCATTGTGGTCATCTTGGTAGATGGATCTAGTGGTAGAAAATCTGAGTGGGTAGTTTGATGATGTCATAATTACCATGTGTGGATGAGTCAGGGGATTTGGTCATATGGTTATGATCACATTAGTACCTAGTTTTTATACACTAAAACTTAGGTCAGATCTCAAATCACACTCATATATGTGAGGGTGTAAAGTTGGCTTCTCAGATAGAATTCACTAAGTTACCATACCAATCCAAATTTGCAAAGGGTTTAAGCAAAGCTAAGTAAGCATGTTGATGATGTCAACATTCACACACATGAAGGTTTTAGGAATAAATGGTAGCATGGGTTTATTAAGTATTCTAATTAGTTCTTATGTGCTAAATCTTGGGTCTTACACTTTAACATATCAAAATATATGCAAGTGTAAAGTTGGGCTCCCATGAATTTTGATAGTGATTTCCCATACTTAGCCAAATTTACATGAGGTAAGAAAGAGTTGAGTAAGCAGTTTGATGGTGGCATATCTCACACATGTGAACATTTTAAAAGAATATGATCATACGGGTTTGTTCAATTTTGATCTTGGTTAATTTATGATAAATTTTAAGATAAGCTCTAAAGCACAATAAAAGATATACATGCTCAAATTTAGCCTCTCAAATAAGTTCTAAAGCATAGTTGGCTCTGTGATATAAGATTTTGAAAAGGCATTTTAATTGTGATATATCTCACATGTGTGAGGGTTCTAGGAGTAATTTTTCATATGGAGGTATTTTCATATGTGATAATATCATATGGTCTAAATTTGAGGACATGCGAGTGAGTGAGGCAAAAGATATGACTGTGCAAAGCTGGCATTCTAGGAAGATAAACAAGGTTCTCATAATTAGTCAAATTTACACAAGTTAAATTTTGAGCAACATCAATGGATTGCATTACTCCAAGAAGTCAATTATTAATGAGATGAGGACAAGTGCATGATGTTTAATGTTGAGCAAAGATAAAGGTCAAGCTTATTCCAAAGATCAATGATGAGTAGGTGATTGTACATATAGAGATTAATGATGTGTATTAAAGTTAAGAGGTCAAAGTGACAATTATTTATCATGTTTAAATACTAATTATTTATAGTGTGATCTATTAATTTGGCTCAAGAGAGGATGGTTAGTATTGTGTTAGTTCCAAAATGAAAATAAGATGAAATAAACACACTAATATCATAATATCGCTAGGCCTAAACACTAGGGAGAGCTTAGTTAACAATAAACAAATGACAAGCACAACTAAAAATCAAGGAATGAAAACACAAGAATATATTTCACCTTCCTTGGATGCTATAAATACCTTTGTAATGGTGGCTTTCTTAGCTTGTACATTAAGAGGTCTTCTTCAATGGAGTGTGGCTACCTTCATTTCCTCTTGGCACATTTGGATTGTGGCTTGGCTTGGCTTGGAATCAATATGGAATTATAACACTAGTTTCTTGAAGCTTTTGGAACTAATCATACATGGTAACTTTGCATCAAGAAAGCTTAGAAATGATGTTGTGAGGCTCCTATTTATAGATTTTTGGATTTGATCAAAATCAACCTCATCCATCCATCTCAAGATTGAGATGTGTGGTTGAAGATTAATTCAATTTTTGGAATTAATTTTGTAATTGTCCTCATCATGACATTGGAAGAAGGGGAAATTAAGAGACATGGAGGGCATCATGGAAGGCATTAATGAAGTATGGAGGGAATGAATCCTGATATTTATAACATTTATGGCATAGGGATGTCTTCCCAAGAAGTGAGGTCACTTGATGATGTAAATATTCACTATTCATTTCCAAAAGAAATTATTCAACAAGTTTCCATGGAATTATTGATTAGGCCTTAATTTGGGTTAATTATCTCTTAAGCATGACTAAGGACTTTATGCACAAATTACTCAAATTGATCAGAATGACTTGTTATTAGTCCTAAGTTTAATTAGATTTGAATTAGAAGTCCACATTAGATGAATTGGATATGTATTCCTATTTATAATGTTGCCAACAACAAAAAAAAGTCTTGTGCAAAAATATTTGATAAGAAAGAGCAGTCCAGAGCATGTAGGTGCAAATTTGGCCTTTTGACTCAAAATGAACTGATCAAAGTTAGCTAGCCCCTAAATTACATTACCTCATTCAGGAATACCCTAGCCAAAATCTGCACTTGAATACGTTAGTTTCACATTATTTAGCATGTTTTAGTGTTTTTAGGCCAAATTATGCATTTTAGATGGAAACTAGCCAAAACCCTGATTGGAAGTTATCAGTGCCCAGTTTTAGGTGTCTATAGTTTGCTCCTATTTGGGAAGACATTGCAAGATATAAGTGTAGTAAAATATTCTTAAATAATGAAAAGGTCATGTATGCCTACAACTATAATGATGATAAACTAACTATATGATGGCCCCTCAAGGGAACGGTTGGCATAAGTGGGTCAGTGAATGGTCCCTCAAAAAGAAAGAAGTGAAACAAGGGGACCATAGAAATGAAAGATGATGGGGTGAAAACATAATGATATTGAAAAAGTAGTCAAAATCATTGATAATGCAAGTGGTATGGTGTACAATGGTTTGCCCAAAGGTGGTTATAAGCATTGTACCCTGATAGTGGCAATGTGGTATGATAACACAATGATTTACCCAAAGGTGGTTATAATCATTGAGAAGATGGAGCTACCCCAGTTAGGATAGAAAAACAAGATCATAACATGCCCATATATGGGTAGAAAAAGTAAAGTGGTGATAACATAATGATTTTCCCAAAGGTAGTTATAATGTTTGAGAAATACAGATGGGATGATGTGCAATGATTTTCTCATAGGTGGTTATAAGCATTGGACCCCGATTATGGAAAACATGATAAAATTGATCGAGGATGATGATATCTTAAAAAAGAGCATAATTATGAATTGGAACAACCTACTAGTAGGGAGATGCTCATCTGAACTAATAAAGGTTGAAATTCTTTCACGGTTAATTACTTTATTTGGGATATGATTGAGAGTGAATCAGGATGTTAGTGTTAAAGAGATGCTACCATTGTTGAATAGAATTCTTGAAGATGAGGTTTATATCATGTGATGATAGGATTTATGATAGAACACCATAAATACTTGGCCAAAATATGCATGAAGATTGACTCTTATAATCCAATAGTCAATAGAAAATAATGCATGAATGATAGAAACCATGATGACAATTTAAACATATGAATATGGATGGATTTGAGTATAAGTGTGGGAAAGGAATCATATAATAAACACACATGAACTAAATCAATGCAATAGTGCCAAAAATAAATAAATAGGCAGACAAACAAAAAAATAAATAGAAACAAATAAAGTAATAGAAACCCTATGAATATTGCCCCTAGAAAATAGGTGACAACTTAACAAATGAACAAAATAGGGGAAATAGAAGAAAAAGAATGGGTTGGTCAAGTTGTTTCCATATGTACTAGGCAAGTGGATGTTGCCTACATAGTTCCATGGATGTAATATCCAATAAAAAAACTTCAGGCCAAATGTAATTCTCCCAAGGAATGGGAAGAATATGATAATTGAGGCAAAAAAATAGAATGGATGTGATAGAAGAATAGGAATGGTCTTGTAAAATGGAAAGTGCATGAGAAAAAAGGCCAAAAGAGATGGGAAATATAAATAACAAGTGACTTGTTTGTAACTTAGTATGGGTTCCAAGAATCCTTAAGGTAAGGAAGTGATCAATGTTTTTATTCTTTTCTAATGATTTTTCAAATGTTTTTGGAAGTGTTTTAGAATATCACAACTCAATCAAGAATGACGAGACACTAAATGGTTTAATATCTCAAAAAAATGAGAGTGTTCATACTTAGGTTGCTCACAAAATGACAAGAGCATGGCTTAGGTTTCTCACAAAATGGTGAGAGTATTGGGGAAAAGGTGACTATGTTGACCTCAATAAGTATTGAGCACTACCTACATAGTCTTAGAATAGGACCTCAAGTCACTATAGTTCTACCCTTACAGTGGAGGAGTTCAACTAGTATGATAGTCAATTCAAATAAAACAAACAAATTTTTTAAAATGACACAGTATGGCATATGAAGTGGCAAGTTGGTATGTCAAGGCTTAGTATTACCCCTAGATTTCCCATAGGTAGTTATAACTAGGGCATAATGACATAGATCAATCATACTAATTTTCCCAAAGGTGGTTATAATTAGTAGCAAGACTGGTGGTAATAAAAGACTAAAAAATGAAGGATGCAACTATAAAAAATTCTATCACACTATCCCATGCTATGCTCCTTATCTAAAATACTTGAACCAACTAATGAATTGATCAGATACCTTGATGCTAAAACTACATAACAAATTACAAAAAACAAGGTTAAATAGGCTAGTCTTTAGAACATGTTGGGTTGATAGGTTAGAAAGTGGAAAGTGGATATGGCAAAGAGGATGAATAAGGGTGGTATGTGTAAAAAGAAAAATAGTGACAAAAAGGCATAACTAAAAATGTCCTTATAGAAAATACACCTTAGCATTCAAGAATAGTACCACTTGAGATGAATAATATTCATTGGCTCTAGAATTTCATCATCGTCTAGTGTGGCAAGCTTGTATGCTCCTGATCCATAATCTGTAGTGATGATGAGAGGCCCTATCCAGTTTAGCTTGAATTTCCCTTTATGTTTCTTCTTAGACATGGTATTATTTTGGTTATCTTTAAGAACAAGATCACCAAGCTCAAATGTTATATACTTCACATGTTGATTATAGTGGCCTTTGAGTCAATTATAATATGCTTGAAGATTATTGAGCGTGGCTATGCATTTTTCATCAAGTAGATCAAGCTTTTACAGGTAAGCTAATCGATAGTCATGAACATCTAGGACATGATTGGAAGATATGCATAGTGAAGGAAACTAAACCTCAATGGGAAGGATGGCTTCAATACCATAAACAAGTAAGTATGGAGTGGCTCATGTGGGGGTATGATGATTAGTATGGTATGCCCAAAGGGCAGGGAATATCTGGAGGTGCCAATCATGATTGGCATCATTGACAATCTTTTTGAGAATGTTGATAATGGTTTTGTTGGATGCCTTAGCTTGACCATTACCTTGAGGGTAATATGCTATAGAAAAATGTTGGGTGATGTTATATTTAGTACATAACTAGTCTACATATTTGTTGTTGAATGATCCTCTATTATTAGATATAATGTCAAAGGGGATACCATAGTGGTAGATGAGATGATTGAAGATGAATTTGGAAATTTTCTTTCCAATCACGTGAGGGGTATAGCTTCAACCCACTTAGTGAAATATTTGGTGGTAGTAAGGATATGTTTATGGCCATCAGATGAAGTGGGTTTAATCTTCCCAATGAGGTCAAGTCCCCATATATAAAATGGCCATAGTGTCAACATTAGTATTAGATTTTTTGCCAGGGCATGGATCAAATTAGCATGACATTAAAATTTGTCACATTTCTTTACATATGTAGTGGAATCTATGTCTATTATGGGCCAATAATAACCAGTACGCAAGAGATTTTTGGATAGGACTACCCTGATAGAATGGTATCCACATATTATTTCATGAACTTATCTTAATGCTAATGTAGACTCTACCAAAGTTAAACAATGAAGCAGAGTTCCATCAAAACTATGATAGTAAAGAGTAGATCCAAGTAAAGTATAATGAGTGGAATGATGAATGAAGGCTTTAGTTTGTTTTTGAGATAGGTTAGGTGGTAGAACTTGGTCATGAAGGTAGTTATAAAGGATTGAGTACTAGATAGAATTAGGACCAACAATATCATAAATAATGGCAATGATTGAAGGTTCATGAGCTGGGGCTAAACAATTCTTGATGAGGAACTAATACTCTCTAGCTTTATTTATTTGTCAAATTAGAGAACTAATAGTAGCCATGGCATTTTCATTTTTGTTACTAGCCCTTGCTATATGCTCAAACTAAATTATAGTAATTTTATTTTTAAGAGTGTCAACCATGGCTTTATATGAAACCAACTTATCATATTTGCTCTAAAAATGATATGTGACCTAATTGATGATTAATTAAGAATTGCCATGAACTTGAAGATGAGATATATTCCAATTCACTACTTGTCAAAGTCTTGAAATAAGTGTTTCATACTTGGACATGTTGTTTGTATAAGGAAAGTTGATTCTAAATGATTTAGGCATTAGATCCCTTTATGGTGTAATAAATAATAATCCTACCCTGATCCATGTGTAGTGAATGAACCATCACAATTAGCTTCCAAGACTAATCCTCAAGGGGTGTGTCCATGATGGTCATGATGGATTCATCAAGAAATGTAAACTTGAGTGGTTGTGTGTCTTTGAGAGGTGTTTTAGCAAGTTGATCTGCAAGAACTTTTCCTTTGATTACTTTCTGATTGACATACTCTATGTCAAACTCACTAAGAAGCATGATCTATTTAGCCATTATACCTTTCAAATCTATTTTAGATAGTAGATACTTGAGTGGATCCACTTTTAAAATGACCATGGTTTTATTATTCAACATGTAATGATGTATTTTTTGAGCTATAAAAACCATGGCTAGACAAGCTTTTTCAATAGGTGCATAGTTATGTTCATATGTAGCCAAGGTATGGCTTAGGTAGTAAACAACATGTTCCTTTCCTTTGTCATCATGTTGAGCTAAGAGTGTCCCCAAGGCATGAATAGGAGATGATAAGTATAACAAGAATGGATTTCCTAGCATAAGAGGTAATAAAATAGGTGGATTGACAAGATAATCTTTAAGTTGTTGAAAATCTGTTTGGTAGTGATCATCTCAATGAAATGTAACTCCTTTTTTCAAAAGGTGTGTAAATTGATGGAACTTATCTTCTAACTGAGAGATGAAGTGTCAGATGGACTAGATCTTACCCTACAAACTATAGAGTTGTTTCAAATTGGTTGGTGGTGGTATCTCAGTTATAGCGTGGACTTTTACTTGATTGACTTCAATACCTATATGAGACATGATAAAGCCAAGTAATTTTATTGAAGTTACACCAAACACACATTTCTTTGGATTTAGTATAACTTTGTACTCTTGTAGTCTTTCAAATATCTTATGTAACACTACTAGATAATCAATCCTAGTCTTAGATTTTCCTAATATGTCATCGACATAGTCTTTAACAATATAATGCATCATATCATGGAATATGATAGTCATGGATCTTTAATATGTATCTCTCACATTCTTAAGGCAAAATGGCATAACTTGTTCAAAATTTTTTTCCAATGGAGTGGTGAACGCTATTTTATGCTAATCTTCTGGTGTTATTTTGATATGATTGGATCCTGAAAAGCCATCTATGAGTGAAAGCATTTCATAACCTGCCATGGAGTTGATGATCATGTCAATATTAGGTAATGTAAAATAATATTTAGGATAAGCTTTATTGATGTCTTGAAAATTAGTACAAATTATAATTCCTTTAGGCTTTTTGCTAATGGGTACTATATTAGAGATCTATTCTGAGTAGTCAATGGATCAAATACATCCTACTTTTAAGAGTTTTTCCAACTCTTTCTTTACCAATACATAAATGTAAGCAAACATCTTACATAGCTTTTGTTTTAGTAGTTTAGCATCAAGATTAACCACAAGGTGGTGTAAAACCAAGGTGGGGTAGAATAGGCCCATGCAAATATATCCACAAAATATCTCAATAGAGCTATAAAAATGTTGCATTCCTCCTTAGTGAGGGATGCACCTATTTTTTTCCATTTTAGGTCTAATAGAGTCCCACTGTTTACCTCCATTGTATCTTTGACTAGGAGAGTCAAACCATCTTCTAGGATAGTAGGTAGTAACTTGAACTATTGGACTATGTTAGGGTCCTCTATTAGGACTTACTCTTCAACTTCTCCTAGGCATGATGAATTTGGGTCTCCTAATGAGATATTTGTCCATGTAATAAAAATAGTTGGAAATTCTTAGATAATTTGATCAAATACTTTTTATTGCTCAAAACTAAACTCAAATCTATAGGCAAATTCATCATTGGTGGTCTCTTGATCTAAATTCAAAGAAAAATGAACACCCCCATCTAATGGTGCCTAAAATAGGTTTTCACCACTAGATTGGCCTTTATATTTACATTTTTCCTGGTCAAAAAGTGCCTCAAAGAAGTTTTCACTTTGGGACCTCAATGTTTTACTTATTTATTTTTGGCTAAGGATGTTCACTCGCTCTCCAAAATAGGTTGAAGGATCTAATGTGATTGAGAATCCTGATTTGTGATCTCCCAACAGAACATTATCTCTAAGGCCTAAGAAATCATAGAATTCCTCATCATTATGAAACTCATCAATCGATAGACTAGATTTTTGTTGGTCCCAATCTATCAATTGGGGATAATATAATGGCAATGGATTGTGATGAATAACTTGGGTAAGGGTACAAATGACATTGTTATCAAATAGGTTGGTTTCAACTAGGTTATCAAAGGTAAGGCTATGATTAAACTCTACTTTACTATCAACATCATCATCACTAGTCATTGGTGATAGAGTTTGAATAAAATATGTGGGGTTACCCCCAAGTGGTTTAAATCCAAGTCCCTAAGGTCTTTCATACTTAGTCATGGAAATTGACTCGATAGTTCCTTGTTGATTTGGTTTGAGGCCTTTTCCTTCATAATTGTGATGCTCCATGATCCTATTAAGAATAGAATACTTTGCATTTTTATAAAAATTATCTTAGTCATTATTGTATAACCATGATTCATTCCATTAAAGAGGGTCAGGTCCTAGTCTAGATGTTGGTATAAATGTGACAAGTCCCTTATCTTTGTTATTTCATTGCCAATACATATGTGGGATGGCCTTAGGTTGCCCAAAGGTTTTCAAAATCTGAGGAAGATTGACAATTTGAAATGTGTTATGGGTCACATATTCTCCTAGTCCATTATCTAAAATGATGAAATGATTAGAAGCTTTAGGAGGTGGAATATGGGAAATGGAATCCAAGGTATTAGGATCTATGCAATTTTCTAATGAAGGATCAATAAGTATAACTTTTCCTTTATCCTGCTTGGAACTTGGATTCATACTGTACTAATAATTATAGCTTTGAAACT
Organism: Torreya grandis; assembly: GCA_037957365.1. Taxonomy (NCBI): domain Eukaryota; kingdom Viridiplantae; phylum Streptophyta; class Pinopsida; order Cupressales; family Taxaceae; genus Torreya; species Torreya grandis. The sequence goes on from JARHVA010001019.1 coordinate 3,761,882, forward strand.
TCACCTCAAGATGCTTTCAGTGCTCATATGGATGTAAATCTCTTGGAATATTCATTTCCATCCTTCAGTGGGAAAACTTGATACATTGGTGCAGTGTTGAATGGACTACATGAATCTCATGTAACCAAGGCCTACCTAGAAGCATGTTGTATGATAACTCAAGATCCAACACATCTCAAAGTGTATCATGGGTCAAAGGCCTAGTGATAACTAGCAAACTAATGGTGCCCTATGATTTTATTTCCTAATTATCATAAGCTTTGATAGTTATTGTTTTTGGATAGTGATCTATCATTGTGTACCCAATAAGATTGATGAGCTTTGAGAGACACTATGTTGAGGCTAGATCCATTGTCTATAAGGACACGTTTCGCTTTATGTCATCTAATATAAACTTCTATGTACAATGGGTTATTATGGAGCGAGCCAAGGGAAGACATATCACTTTGATTGAATGTGACTTGCTAGGCTAGAGCTAGGTGTCCAAATAAAGCTTGAAAGTTATCAAGGGATATGTCACTATCAATAGTGGATTGGGTCAAAAACTCATTCAAGATGTTCTTATGGACTATTGATGTCCATATCAAATCTAAAATAGAAATTTTTACTAGTGTCTTCTATAATTTGTCCATAATATCAAACTTCTTCTCTTGGTTAGTAGTGAATGGTTTATTTTGAGGCTAAATAGTTGTTCAGATGATAGGTAAAGTGGTAGATGGTTATGGGATTGGGATACTAATATTAGACCTTTGAGTTTTGATTACACAATTAGTATTAAATACTAGACCATTATTGCTAACCGATGTTGGAAATAGCGTGGGACCAGATAAGACAAGTATCCGTTACTAGTGTACTTACATGTGGTCACATGGTAAGAATGAGTTATCATTATAAGATCTAAAAGTGGGAGTCCTAGTTTGTTGGTTTGTCTGTATACACTCCCAGGTCAAAGAAGGATTATCCATGTGATTTGGTTGAATATTATTATTTATCAATGGTCTAAGCTAATTAGTGCTTGGTCTAGGATTAATGGAGATGGTATTAACACTACCCCCTACAATATGACCTACAACCCTATTATAGTCATTTGTAATTGCATGGTAGGTTTTTTGGCTGTTACCATTTTGACCTTGGTTTTGTCCATTATTTTGTCATTATGGATTTCGCTACTAATTTTGTTGATTCTATTGGTTCGACCTTTGATTTTGATACTATTGATTTTACTTCTGCACTAGCCATTGTTATTGTTACTAATTATTCTACTACTATTGATTTTTATGTCAAGGAAAGGGGTTTTGATAAATCCCAAGATTTTAATTGGAAGTGAAAGCACCATTATCCAATTTTATCTCCCCATTATCTAACATATTTTCAATTAAATAATTGATTTTGACACATCTTCATAGTTATGCCCATGAACCTGATGATAGTCATAAAATTCATTTTCATTGTACAAATTAGGGTAAGGAATGCCTTGAAAATAATTTTTTCATATGGGCCAACTAATAAAATTAGTGGAAAAAATCTTGAAAAATATAGAATCAATAGGTTCTCCTAGGTCACTAAATACATGATGTGTAGGGATGGTTCCTCTAGGAGGAGGGGTTTGCAATGGTAAAGATTGATGTATTTGTTGTCCAGGTCTTGGTTATTACACTCGTGGAATTAGTTGGAGAGGTTGATGGGTAGGAGTAAGATAAAAATCTGGTGTAGATGATGTCTACATATTTTGGACATGATGAGATTTAGTTATTCTATTTCCCAAAACATTCCTATTCCAGTTGAATTGCTTTAATATTTCATGATTATTGGCATGTGTCAGTTATGATGTTTGTGCTTAGATGGGATGTTGGTCATTTCCATGATTGGTATTTTTATTTTGATTAGTTTAATTAAGCTTGATGACCCATTTATTGATGAGCACTTGCTCGATCAATAAACCTTTATCAATGATCTCTTTGAATGTATGTGCACATTGTAGTTTCAAACGATAGGCTATCTCACTATGCAAATTTTTAGTAAATGTAATAGATAATTGTTTATCTAGTAAACTATGAGTGAAATGGCTTATAAGGGCTCTCCATTATTGTAAATAACTTTCAAAACTCTCCCTAGCCTTTTGCTTTGCTTATGTTAGGGCCACTAATGAAATCTCATGCTCGAGATTATAGGAAAAGTGCTGCACAAATTTATTAGAAAGATCATTAAATTTTGTTAGTAAATTCTTAGACAAATTTAAAAACCACTCCAAGGATTTCCCAACTAGGATCCCTAGAAACAATAAAAGATATATGTCACTAGTTGACATACGACAAAGAATTTGGTCAAATGAGCCTTAGGATCACCTTTCCCTTTGTATTTATCAAATCTGGGTGGTTCGTATCTAGGAGGAAATGGTATCTATAAACACTCCATGTTGAATGGATAGGAACACACGTCATCTAATTTGAAATTTTTAGTTTGCTTCCTCATCTGAATGGTAGTAATTGCATCCTTCATTTGTTGCAACTCTTGGGATAGGAAATTGGAAGGGATATTAGTTTGAGGGAGAATATTGGCTTGGGTAAATGGTTGGGAGGTCAAAAGTGGAACATTTTGAGGAGGGTATGATGGAGACAACTATTGGGGTAGATTAGTTTGGTTAAGGAATGGACCAAGAATATGCATACATGGATTAGGATGTATTTGTTTGTGACAATGGGCCTGAATTCCAATTAGCTGAGTTCACTAAATAGACCCATGACAACCAAATCACTAGCAGGTCATCTTCTAATCATTACTCACAAGGAAATATAATGGATGAATTAACAAATAAGAACTTGAATTAATGTAAACAAATTTTTTCCTATAGATAAACCTAGAGAGTTACATCATCTACTAAAATATGCATGATGGGTGAATTGACCAAGATACAAGTAGGCCCTTAAATATTCACCTTACCCACTAGTATATGGATGACATCTAGTATTGTCAATCATTCTCAAATTTACAATATATAAATTCATGATATAGTACATGGAACTAAGTGATAAATTAGAATATGCACATTTAGTTACATGATATTCTGGTTTGGGTTGGCGATAAAGGTTTGAATTGGTGGATTTTTTGGTTGGGATGGAGGGATATAATTATACTATACCTATTGTGGTTGAAAAGGGACATGTTGCTAACTAATCGAGCCTTGCTATTGAGTGGGAACTTGTGAACTAAGAACCTATCTCTAGATTTGTGGCACATTTTAAACCAATGGTTATCTAGTATGGGGACCTCCTTGTTACACTAATCCCTATGAGGAAGTGAAAGTAGGTTAAATATTTTACATCTATTACTGACCAATATTTGTACACTATTGACTAGTCATTGCTTGGTTTTGGACTAGCATATTATTATTCAACTAAAGAGGTATGTTTGTCATTACCTGCTGAGGAGGAACATTAGTTTCCCCTAATTGAGGTGGTAATGTATTCATCCTTTATTGTGTTGATACACTAGATTGTGTCTGTTGTTGTGGAATACTACTTGCTACCTATCGAGGGGGAGTAGGATTGATCACATTATATCATTGAGGTGTGATATTAGTCATTATTTGATTATCTAATCATGTATGTTGTACACTTGAGGAAGTGGTTAGTTGAGGTTGGGGTACAAAAACTCCTATTCATTGGTATGATGATATGCTTATGTGATTAACTATAAGCACATGTTATTGGCTAGTTGTTTGTATGTTAGTACCAATTTGATCAAGATTGGATGTTGGTTACACATTGTCTATTACATTTGGCTCACTATTTAGTATAGAAGCCAAAGACACTTCTTTAATAACTGGCATATGTATCAAGTTATCTATTGAAGTAGTTTGTATAAATGGGTTAAAACTCAAATTTTCTTGTATAGTTAATTCCATCAACAGTCTTATTGAAGGTACTAGTTCAATAAGAGGCTTACTTACCATGTTAATCTAATTGAAATCACATGCTAAATTTAGGTATGTTTGGTATGCTATTTTCATTTAATTAAAGTGATCTTCCATAATGTTTTTGCCTTGATTGGATATATTAGGGTCTTGGTACATTGTTTGGACTAGAGCCATAGGATTTCTAGAAGAAGCCCATTGATTGTAAATGATATTATGGGGCACTCTTAATAAACTTGGTAAATTTTCATGGGGAAATTCTATGAGAAACTTAGCCCCTACTTCTCTGGCCCTAACCAAAATCTCATCTTTGTTCTCTAACAAATGTTGCTCAAATAAACATGGATCATATGTGGAAGCTGAATTAGTAGAATGTGACTATTGAAGTATTGGATCATCTACTACAAGTCTTGTAGCTAAGTATTGTAAGGTTTGTTCTTAGTCTTGTTCTATGTAAGGTGGTGTGTTAGCTAGATAGTTAACTAATGGATCTTGGTTTTGTGCCCCTAATTGAGTATTATAAGAGGGATAAGAATCCATCTCATAGTAAATATTATCTACATAGGGGTCTTGCATTATTTATTCCTATGCAACTTCATTACTAATCCCTAGATTATACATGAGTCCCTTATGAGTGTAGGAATACATGTTGGGATCCATAGTCAATGCTTGGTGATAAAAGGTCAAAGAGTTCTACAAACTCTAAAAAGGACAAAATCTAAAACAAATGATGCCTTCAAATTGGTCTAGATTTTTTAAAAGGATCAAAAGTTTTATGCAAAGATTTGTGAGGAAACAAGCTAGAGTGAAGTATCTAACATTTCACTATTCACACAAACATGAACAAGTAAATGAACTAAAAAATCAAAATGCCAAACTCTATGGTCAAAGTGTTTCAAATTAGTCTAATCTAGGAAATTAAAAGTTGCTAGTTATTTTGGCCAAACACGACATCAAAATCTAGGCTCAAATAAGGCATGTGCCACGACTCTTGGCCAAACGGTGTCAAAAGCTAGACTTTGAAAATAGATGAAAATTTTAATCTAATAGATTTGAAACACTTATAAAAAACACTAGGCATTCAATTATTGGACATGAACTTGGTCAACTAGGTATAAGGTATGAAATAAAAGGCACTTTAGCAATAGTTTATTTTCTCATAAATAATGGTATAAAACTTGGTTCTTTTTGACAAATAAGCTAGACAAAGGTGAAAAGTATGGCTATGAATTAGACAAAGGATCAAAAGTACACTTGGATCAGTTTGAATATGTAGGAATAAATTTAGAATTATATGTAAGAGGGTCCATGAAATAATGTTTGAAATGATTTAGGTAGCATAATGATGTTATATTTCCCAAAAGGTGTGACAAAAAGGTTTTCTTCAAAAAAATTCTAAGGCAAAGGTGCTTTCCTATAATTCTGATAGCATAACAATACTTTTCTTAACTCAAAATATGGTGGTGTATAGACTTAAATTGCAAGTGTTTAGCACAAAATGGCTTAATTTTACCAAGTGATTGTAATGATTATGAGTCTAAAATGACCTTCAACCTAAATTAGAAATTAAACCTAAGTTCCCTCAAGTTTAGTGAAAATGGTGAACCCACTTAACACATCAACCTTATGAACTTATAAAGGTGTAATTCAAAATTTATATTATAAATAAAGGACTTAAACAATGTTGGTAAAGGTATAGATTCAATTGGGTAACATAACTATGCCAAAGTGGATGATGTGACTCTCAATATTTTGATGCACTTTTGAACAAGGCAAATGGATGATCTCATGTGGGAAGCATAATGACTCTTTGTTCAAAGGAAAATTCGGACCATGTGTTTGGTTTAGATTATTTGTTTACACCAAGTTTTTAATTCCAAACAATACTTTAATCAAGGACAATACCAACTAGTTAATTTCCCTTAGATCCTAAATTGACAAGGTTGTTTGGTACTAGTGGAATCCATCAATATACATCATTTGAGAGGATTTTAAGTGTTCATCCAAAAGTAAATATGCATTATATTATAGGGTTTTTACACCCCCTTCTCTCAAATGATAGTACGGTGACATGAACCTTGAGGCACACCTTGCACCAATAATACTTCCATAACAAGTGGGGATTTATCTGAATTCTAACAAGTTTTCAAATGATCTAGGGGAATGAATTGTATAATGAATTTCATGCCAAATAATGCAACAAAAAAGCACAAATTTTGGGTCCTTATCACTCAGCTTATTATAAAGAGGTCTAGTCCTTTTTAAAACCACTACATCCTACTATTCACTCAATGTAGTGCGATGTCCAAAGTGACACTATATTCCATGTGCAATTACAAAGGATCCAAATGAAGTCAATGTCAGGAGATGAAACCCCAGGTCAAAGCTTCCCTAAAGAACTTGTGGGAGGTGATGAAGTCCCCCTCACAATCCAACATGCATAAAAATAAAGAAAGCATGAAATTAGAAAGACTCTAGGGTCATTTTTAAGGTCACCCAAACTTTGAAAAGTTTTTGGGGGAGTGATTTAGATGACTTTATTTCTAAGCCTTAGACTAGGCTACTTACAATAAGAATGGTGATTTTGATTCCAAGGGTTCCCTATAGGGGACAAATGGAAGAGCATACACACAACATTCCTCTACCTAAAAAAATATAATTCAACAACTATTTCAAGCAAAAATTGACAAGTGTGTTCAATTTTAAACCCAAATAAAATGTTTGGTGGTGTTTTTTTGACCCCTTGGTCTTAGTTGCAAAATTTGAAAAAAAATCATCAAAAATACCTAAATTCTTTGTTAAACACCAAAACAAAGTTCTTAATCAAATTTTAAGCATACAAACGTGATTTAAACATGTTTTGAGCAAATATCCCACTTGGCCTTACAATAAAAATGTTAGCATGTCCTTTAGCTTTAAAGCCCTTTTGAATTTAAAACAATAAACTTTGAAAAAGTAGGTCTCAAGTCTATGTTTTTGGAAAAACATAGTGACTGATGTCAGTCAATACCACTAATGTTGGTTATGGCCAATTGAGAGCTGATCAATGTCGATTCTATTGATCAACGTCAGTATTTTACTGACATCAGTTACTGTGTAAAAAGTATGGCAACTAAAAATGGCAAAATAAAGTTAGAAAACCAATTTTCAGGAGTTTTTAAAGCTCAAATAAGTTTTTTAAGGTTTCAAAACGATCTCCTTCATGTGTAGGATGCATCTAGTCCCACCAGGCATGCCATTATGTGATCTAGGAATTTCACTCAAGAGAGGACAATTAGTATTGTGTTAGTTCTAAAATGAAAAAAAGATGAAATAAACACACTAATATCATAACATCTCTAGGCCTAGACACTAGGGAGAGCTTAGTTAACAATAAGCAAATGATAAGCACAACTAAAAAGTAAGTAATGAAAACATAAGAATTAATTTCACATTCCTTGGATACTCCAAATGCCTTTGTAATGGTGGCTTGCTCAACTTGTGCTTCAAGAGGTCTTCTTTAATGGAGTGTGGCTACCTTCATCTCCTTTTGGCACCTTTGTCTTATGGCTTGGCTTCGCTTGGAATCGATTTCGAATTATGACACTAGTTGCTTGAATATTTTGGAACCAATCCTACATTATAAATTTGCATCAATAAATCTTAGAAATGATGTTGTGAGGCCTCATAATTATAGATTTTTGGATTTGATCAAAATCATCCTCAACCATCCATCTCAAGATTGACATGTGTAGTTGAAGATTAATTCAATTTTTGGAATGAAGTTTGTACTTATCCTCATCATGAAATTTTAATAAGGGGAAATTAAGAGACATGGAGGACATCATGGAAGGCATTGATGAGGCATGGAGGGAATGAATCCTGATATTTGTAGTATCTATGGCCTAGGGATGTCTTCCCAAGAAATGAGGTCACTTAATGATGGAAATATTTAATATTCATTTCCAAAATAAATTATTCAACAAGTTTCCATGGAATTATTGATTAGGCCTTAATTTGGGTTAATTATCTCTTAAGCATGATTAAGCACTTATGCATAAATTACTCAAATTGGTCAGAATGCCTTGTTATTGGTCCTAAATTTGACTGGATTTGAATTGGAAGTCCACATCAGATGCATTGGATGTGTATTTCCATTTAGAATGTTACCAAAAAGAAATAACAAAGGTACAAGTCTTGTGTAAGAATATTTTATAGGAAAAATTAGTCTAGAGCACGTAGATGCAAATTTGGCATTTTGACTCGAAATAAACTAATCAAAGTTATCTAGCCCATAAATTATGTTACCCCATTTAGGGATACCCTAGCCAAAATCAGCACTTGAATATGTCAGTTTCACATCATTTATCATGTTTGAATATTTTTAGGCCAAATTATGTATTTTAGATGGAAACTAGCCAAAACCTTGATTGGAGGTTATCGATGGCTAGTTTGAGGTGTCTACATATAGGAGATTGATAGAATGTGTAAGGTCAAAGTTTATAGATTACATGAGATGAGGTCAACATGTTCAAGGTTTAACATTTGAGCATTGATGCTTATGTGTTAAATTTTATATAATATTGATGGTACGAGATTGATCTAAATCTGAGAGGACATGAGATGCGAGCTTAGTGTTCAAAGTTTAACTATGACCATTTGCATTTGAATATTTAAATTTGTAAAGAAAAACTTAATGCTCTAGATTTTAGCTATATTTTTTGATCCAAGATAAAAAAATTCATGTTTTAAAAATAAGAGATGAATAGGAATCCATGGTGTATCTAATGAACTTGATTTGAAGATCTAAAAATGTGTAAGTCAAATATATTAAGATTCAAAGTTGATTATGTGTTCGTATATGTTCTGTAAGTGACCCAAGAAGGATGTTCAAGATTTTTATTGATGTTTAATGATGAATTAGCTATTATATAATGTTGTAGACTTTATAAGGATGTTCTATGTGCATTTTGAAGGTTTGTCTAATTGTATGCAATATGAACAAAGGTTTATAAGTTGACTATGTATTCATTCATGGTGACTGTATACACAAAATATTATTTAAGCAATTGGTACTTAAGAAAAAGTGTTATGTGATGGATTGTGGCACTTAAAAAAGACCTATAGATCATGTGGAATGGTCCCATGCATTTTTAAAGTGTTATTGTGTTTTAGTTTTATCAAAGAAGTGTCAAAGAGCTAAATGGGTCTCCATAGGACCTGAAAGTGACTTAGGCCTATTTAAAAGTAGATTGTGCTTAAGTGTGACCCATGTGATATGCCTTAAGTTTGAAAGCATGTTTTGTGGCTGACAAGGAAATATTTTGATCTTGTTAATTCATGATTTCTCTGTAAATTTTGGAACTAAATGAGATATTTTTTAGGTTTTTAAGAGGCTTGTGAAATACTTGTGAGAGAGAATTGTGCAAGGTAGATGTGAGAGTTGTGAAGCAAAAGAGAGGTAGAGTTCCCATTTGGATGAGCTAATAATTAGAGTAAATTTATGACTATGTGTATGACCTATAGGTCATATTTTTTATGATATAAAGGTGTTCTTATAGTTTTTGGATATGTGAAGAGGTCTGAGTGAGCATATGAGGAAATTTTGAGTGAAGGAGAGATATTGTGGCATACCTATATGAGATGCATGTTTGAGATAGAGAGAGAGTTTGTGTAGGGGTTAGATAAATAAATATCCATTATCAGGTGTTGAATACATCATTTTTAAGGTGGAGGTGTTCAAAGGAGGATATAAAAGACTTGGTCTTTCTTGGGGGTAGTTGCTCCTTGTGAAATAGGTGTTTCACTAAATACCTTTGGTCAGGAGGATATGATCAAGGTTTGTTGGTCTAAAGGTGTTGATTAGTCTCTTGTTTTTAATTTTTTATAGGATAGTAGTCCATTTGTGTTGTAGGCTTTAGAGTGGGTTTTATTCTCCATAAGGGTTTCCCATAAGAACTATGTGATATGTGTTTAATCTTGTGTATGCATTGAATGAATGAGCTCTCTTGTTAAAGTTGCTTGATTAAGTTGATATATGTTATTTGTTTAATATTTTTAAAGGGTTGAAATTATAATTGAAATATTTGGGCACACTGATTCACCCCCCCCCCCTCGTAATAATCATACCTCTAACAAGTGTCAGCTGCCAAAAAATGACAACCTACAAAGCACAAGTAAAAAGATGTCAAATTCAGCCAAAAATACATCTGAGATAGTGCAAAGTTCAATATTGGCATAAATAATACAATATGGGCCAATAAAGAGTAATGTGGACCAAAACTCATGCAAATAGGTTATCAATCATTGCTAAAAATGCATCCAAATTTATAATGAGAGTAAATCTGCCATGGCTATTATATAGCCCCCGCCTTCAAATTTAGCACTTTACATTTTAGTGTATTTTTACAAAATAAATGACACTAATAGATTGGGCATAAAAACATACAATTTTAAATAAATAACACTAAATTTTGATTTACTAATCAAAAGATATAGTTTTTACAGGGTTATCTTGCCATAAATGGGTCAAAAATAAAACATTACACCAAAAAATATTAAATATTTGGAGAAAATTAAATTATTTCTACCAGATCTAGAAAAACTAGATTTGAAAGAAATTTAAAACAAAGGAAAAGAACAATCTTCCACAAAGATCAATATTTTATGATAATTTTTCACTTTAAATACAAGATATGATTGTTTTCTTGATCGTACATAAAAAAGCACAAAAATTAGAATCATAGGTTCAAATTCAAAGCCTCATATCTCCTTGGATATTTATCATAATATTTATTAAGACCACTTTATATAAACCTCTCGAATCTCTTTTTCCATTAATGAAAGAATTTTATGAATAAGATACCTATGTGAAGAGAAAACTGATCTGTAAGATAGTCGTAATTCTATGAAAAGAAACTTTATAATTTCTCCAAAAAAAAAGTATGGCTAGCACAACATTTCTAAGAAACTCAAATGCAAATTATTATGACTGATTAGATCTAAACAAAATATATCTAAGCATACTAAAAACTATAAAATCTTTACAATAGAGGTGTTTTGAATATGAATAAAAGAACTTACATCTGAAAAGGAACCATACAACTTATCTAAGGAGTAGATAAACAATGAAAAAAGTGGCAATTGGAAAAATGGAAGCTGGAGACCATTCTAACAACATGATAGATTTAAAAAGATTCTTCAATCGAGATCTCTCCATGAATCCATTATCACAACCATGAAATCTTCAACATTCCACACAAAGAATAAACCATTTGTAGCACTAAAATTACGTCACACACATGTGTGTAACTCCCTGTGCCAAAACCCCTTTTAACCCATTTTTCAATAATAACAATTCACCTCCCTAACTCATGCTTTTATCCCTCATACATTTAATTAATTTAAAATACTTAATTAAGTTAATTAAAAACACTTTTTGCCACCTTACCTGGCCACCTCACCCTATGACTAATTCTCCCTTGATGAGTCACCTCAAGACCTGGTCCCCTCATCCTAACTAGACATGACTTATCATCACTTCAAAACTAAATTCCTAATCAACTACCTACTTCTTAACCTCTTATTTTTACCATTTTTTAATGGGTACCACACTTGGCATGAAGATTAATAGAAAATAGGCCAAAAATAGTAAGTTTTACCTATTCTAGGTCCATCGACATCGGTCAACCCATGGCTGACATTGGTAGGATCACCGATGTTGGCAATATAAGCCAAACTCCAACCTAATGTTTAGGTTAGAAAAAATCAAGAAAATTTATTCTTACATCCATTCAAGCTCTCAACATTCAAATTTTGACATCTTGGCTTACTGTCATCTTGCATAAATCAATCATGATCAGGAACTAAGCTCTTGAGGACCAACAACACCCCCTTGTTCTCCCTATTTAGGCCATCAATTTAGACTACCTGATAGAGACCATCAATTAGGCACTTATCATTTAGTGATCATTGTAGCTAAGTACATCACTTATTTTATAGGTCTTTTAAGTATTTACTTTTTTATCACTTCATATCTACTATTCATTATTTTACATACTCCTGACCAAACCCCCATGAGGGAGTTACAAAGCTTCCTTGCTTGTTTCCCCTTGACCTAACACACCAAACCTTAGACTAGATCTACCCAAACCATACTCTCTCTCTCTCATAACTCTCCCTAACCTCCCACACCTAATCAAAACCATTTCCTAGACCCAAAAAAGCCTTTTGCAAGATCTCAAGCAATTATTACCCCTACCAACCTTGGTAGCCTAACTGACATCAATCACCTCGACTACTGACCTTGATAGTATAACCGATATCAGTCACTCCCCTACCGATGTCCATGACTGTAGATTCCCTAATTCAAAAATCTATCCAAACAACTTTTAAAATATAAATAAAATACACCACCTATACCCTGTCACTCTCTGTTACACTTAGGTTGTGAATAACAGTAATATTATCTCTCCTTTTCTCTCTCTTTTTACCTTTCTTTTAGTTATTTATTACTCTTTTATCTCTCACAATTGGACTATCATCTCTAAAGATGTTTCACACTTCCTAGAACAAGCACATAGCTTGGCATCCCACTCATTTATCTACCAATAAACATCTTGTGGTACTACTTTCTTAATTTTAGGTAGTCCTCTCTAGCCAAAGAGGAGTGCTCACAATGTCTGGATATGGTGAAAAAACCAATCCATGTTTATTCTAATCACTTATCCCTATCATTCTTTTCTATTTTCCTTTAGACTTGAAATAGATAAAATTTAGTGAAACTTTTTTGGCATACCCAGTGGGACCCTAGAGTTTTTCTTGGTTCATTTCTTGTTTTAAGCATTCATATAGGTGCATTATAGTGAAAATTCCATTTCTTGCACTTTCCTTTTCTCTTCTCTCTTAAAACAAAAAAATTAACATTTCATTTTCTCTTTTAAAAACATTAAACTGAAATTTTCTTTCTTTTCATTTTGCCTCTCAAAGCAATTATCATTTTTTACAAGTTAAAAAGAATCTCTTCTTTACTTCTTCTTGCATAAACATTAGGATAGTGAATTTCATTCTCTAATCTTATTCCACCTTTATTTGCATTCAAATCTAAACATTTCAGATTTGGGTTTAAAACTTACTACACTTCATTTTTTACATGTTACATATTAGCTCACCTAGTTAATTACAAAAAATTTGAATAAATTGTAGTATACCTATGTTACACAACCAAATCACATTCACACAAATAAACATTTAAACTCACCTGAGAAAAGGCCCATTGATATTTCATCACCTAGTGGATCACCTTACCCTACCTGGCTATCCTACTTAGATTTCACCACCAAGGGGAGAACCCACTCCATTCTTTGGTGGAGTATAAACTCTCAACAAAAGGTATATTTTGGCTAAACGGCCTAGCTTGGCTCCAAGTTTGTGAAGTATGGAGAGCAAGTTCCTATAACAAGCCATGTACTTGGTCTAACATAGATTTCCTCTTGAGCACTAAAACTAACTTGAAACTAGTTCTAGATATCTTTCTAGTACCTTCAATAAACAAATTCTCTTCTCACTATCTGATTAAGGCATAAGCCAACACAAGACTAAAACTCAATCTCTAATACTTAATAGTCATTGGTTGTAGGTTTTTTTTTCCTTCTTTATTGCATTATATATTTTGTAGTTGGTAAGGAAATTTTACTATTGATTCATAAATAAATACTATTTCTAATACTCAGTTTGTATAACCTGGTATCTCAGGTTTTCTAGGTGCTCTTTCTTCTTACATGGACCTCTTACATCCACTATTTTACCTAGTTTCAACTTCTAGTTTTCTAAAACATTAGATTTTCCATCTCCTATAATATCATAGTGACTAACATCAATTAACTCTACCAACATCAGCAAATTTTACCTACTGACATCGATTACTCCACTAACATTAGTAAACTTTTCCTATCAACATTGATCAAGTGACTGACATTGGTGACTATTCAATTTTCATCTACTCAAAATAAAAAGCTAAAATAACCCACTTACCTATACTCAAACTTGTTGTTCCTTATTTTGTCACTAATATAGGGTAGTAAGACTATTTATACTTCTTGCATGATATTGACATGAGCTCAAACCAAAATTCTTACTGATTATGTAAGCTAATAACCACTTCCACCTTCCCCTCTCACTTTCAATTCTATCATGGAGCATACTTTAGATATAGAGGATAATCTCAACCCCAACCAAATTCCCATTGTTCCCAAGAGAGATCAAGATTTTTCTAAATTTATTGATCGTAATGTGGCATCCCTTCAACATTACCTTGCTATGAGTCAAACTCATAATTCTTTGGGTGACCTAATGTATGGTATGCCAACCTCTCTAATGGAAAAAACCTCAATTTCAGTTACCTCCACTATTTTCCCCATGGTTACCCAAACCACCACTTTGATGAGTAACCCAACTATAAATAATTTCCAAAGTTTAGCATCACCAACTACCCAATCCCACCTAAACCCTGGTGTGACTTCCCTACTTTCACAACCACAACCAGTTCAGTCGAGTCTTACCCAATTTTAGAATTTAGTTGTACCTATTCCATCTACTCTCATGTCTATAATTACCTAAGTTATGATTTACCCTTCATCCAGTCTAACTATGCCAATAATCCAACCTATAATAACAATAACCAACCAAAGCATAGTCTTTAACCCAATGGGACAAGCCCCTTTTCTTTCCACACCCCAACCTATGACTCATTATCTTTATGTTGCCTCGACACAACCTCAACAAGCTATGTCATATGATCCCTCTACTTCTTATCATGTTCTCTATAATTTAGGAGGTATCCCCCAAACTAATCCCCCTCTAAACCTCATTAAGATGCTGATGGACAAGATGTCTAATCTAGAGACATCCATTTCTGGTTCAAATAATGTGTTATCTTGTGATAAAATATGCAATGAACCAATCCATCCTTTTATGCCTATTCACCCTTATCTACTCAATGGGAACTCCCTTAGTTTTTTTTTTCCAAAGCAAAGATGACCCACAATAACACTTACAAGCATTTAGACATGTTTGTTATTTAATAGGGCATGATGATGTGTTACTACTTCAAACTTTCCCTATGTTTCTTTCAGGTGATGCCTTGGATTTGTATAGCTTTATACCTTAGCACTCCCTTTTCTCATTTACCTAACTTGTACAAATATTCTTGGACTATTTATCTATTAATATTTCTAAAAATGTTTCTATAATAAACCTTTTTTCTATCAGATAATTTGATGATGACTCTATTGCAGATTTTGTCACTCACTGGAGAAGCTTGATCAATCAACTCTCATTCTCGTTACCCCAACTAGATCTTATTGAGATCTTCTAAAGGGCATGTGCTAAGCATATCTCATCCATGCTTTGGGTACAAACTTTTTACACATTTGATGAGGCTTTTATAATGGCACAAAAACTCAAGGTTCATGTTATAGATGAAGGAAAAGTCAAGTTGCACAGTAAGAATCCCAATTCTAAATCAAATGACTCCTCTAAAACTTCTACTTCTAACTAGAAATCTAAAGTCTCTACCAACATGATGGTCATTAAGTCAACCTCTTCCATAACCACAAACTAATTAAATTCCTTGACTTCCCAAAATTTGACCAAGCAATTCCAACAATGGTATAAACAAAGACAATACACTCCCATTGGGGAGTCATACACATCCATTTTGGAGAAAATATTGCAGTAAGGTGTCATAACCCTTCCTAAGATCAAACCTCCTATACAATTCAAACCCTCCCATCCTATCCCAACTTGGTATAAGGAAGATGAGTTTTGCAGTCACCATTGAGTCGAAGGCCAAAATTCTAATAAATATAAGACATTTAATAACATTGTTCAAGATATGTTTGATAGGGGTGATCTCATCTTAGATAATCCTAATGCACCCCATAATAAAAGTATGGATGTGTTGAAACACCCTTTTCCTAACCATTCATTGAATCAAAATATTATTTAGACCATAACTAACTCAGGTGATCATAATATCCATATGATTAATATGGTCTTTCCTTTACCTCTAGTTTAACCTTTCCCTCAACAGGAGACACCCATTTCATCGACTACTCCCCCACATTCAGTGGAATTTGTTTTTCCCATTCTTCCTCCTCATGTAAAAGAACATATTTCACCTATTCCACTCCCTTGTGAGGAAGAGCCTCCTTTACCACTTCTTTTTCCACTTGAGGATCCTGTAATGCCAATTCCTTTTTCACCAATATTGCCTATCCTCTTACCACTTTAAGACCACACCCTACCCATTCCTCAACCACATGTTGAAGGTAACATCATTCCTAAATTATACCCTCTTGAGGAACCTTCTTCTCCTACCTCTCCTTCACCTATAGAGAGTAGTACCTCATCCACTCCACCTTTGTTCTTAAACAAGTCAGTATTATCTACTCCCACAATAGATGAGAGACCTATTATGCCTACTCCAAGTGTACCACTATTACCCCTTCTTTTACCTATGGAGGATCATACTTTACATATGACTCACCCACATGTTAAGGGAACCATAATACCTATGTTTTACCCTCTTGAGGAACCTTCTTCCTCTACGTCCCCTCCACCCATGACAAACCATGTCTCTTCTCTCATCTTTGTTGAAGAGGACCCCATTATGGTTATTTCTCATATTTGGCACAAAGTATTAGAAACAAAAAATTTCCCTCTTTCTTAAACACCTCAACCTTCTAAATACACAATCGTAAGGCCTACATAAACTTTATCTAAACCTTTCTCACGTTTTGTGAAAAGTCTAGAATTTCTTGATTCCATGAAGCTAGATCATGCGATATTTTGGGACCAACTTAAAACTCCTTACCCAACATAATGAATGCCAAACTTTACCACCAACAATCTCACTAATCTCTACCCTAAGGCCTTTGACAAATCTAGAGATTCTTTACCAAAAGCACTTGAATTTCAGACATCTATATCAGAACCCTCACCCTCATAAGAATCTTCTAGATTAAAGTAGATCAGGTCCTTATGTGTATGCCCCATCTCTAATTTAACTCATCCATATGTGAAATTAGATTTAATTCCTCAACCACCAGTTAAAGTTTTATGGCTTGAATTATAGAATAATGTTAAGCTTCCTATATTTAACTAATCCTTTCTTCAACCCTCAACTTTACCATCCATTTTGGGACCACACCCCTCTACTTTAGTTGGAATATTGCCGACCTAAGCAAAATAAAATTTTAAGTTACCTCCACTCCTACCTTTTCCATCTAGTATACCTTTCAAATCTAACAATAGGAAAATAATATAAAAATATGTAACTCTACCATCGCTAAATAGAATACTAGTTAGAATTACCTTTTCAACATTGAAACACAAGAAGGAGTCCACTCCTACTAGCACAACAAGTGTGAGCCCACTTGCAGGCTCTCAAAAAAATTTCCTACATTAGTTATTGAAATATTCTATAATAAATCTTCCTCCCATTAAGCCTTATAGTTCTCTTGGAATGAATCCATCTTTTTGTAATGATACACAAGTGTGTTTATATCACCATTCACCTGGACATGATACTAAGAGTTGTAAAGCCCTTATAGTAGTCATTAGGAAACACTTCAATGTTGGCACTCTCTTTGATGATACTCTCATTAACATTCCTATTATTCCACCTTTGGTATCCACATTGCCTCCTACTATTCCACCTAAATTCAAACCCAAAGATGTGGTCATAACCCCTTTACTACCTCCTTCACCTACATTTCAGATCAACATAGTTAATGTGGCCACACAATCACAAAACCAAAAAGATAAAGATAAGGAAAAGGTCACTACTCCTTGGGCTCATCCCTTTACCAAAAACACTCCTCCTCCTAATACTAATATTTCCATCTTGGGTGTCCCTAAAACAACATACTTGGACATTATTCAAAGCTCAATGGTGAAATAGCTTCACTAAACTCTTGTGAAAATGTCTTTACATGAGTTTATCCAAAACTCATCTCAACACCATAAAGCTTTTATTAGTGCATTAAAAGTGATTGAGTTATAATATAATGATCTCCAACCTCTTTTAGTATTGGTTGGTTCCCTTAATTCCATCTCCTTGATTTCTTCCAGTAATTCAAAAATTCCACTTAACACCCTAAAGATTAGGATTCTACCATTTTTATTACTGAATATATTGATCAAACTCATGTCAAGAGAGTTATGATCAATGGGGGAGATATTATTAATATTATTTACACCCATGCCTACAAACAGATAGCCCTTCCTAACAATTGCATGTCTCAAACTGACATAGTACTCCACTCATTTAACAATACCACAATTACTATAGTGGGCACCATTGTCTTACATATTTGTCTAGATCCCCATATTATTCATAATATTTTATATGTTATAGAAGAAGAATTACAATATAACATATTTCTTAGATGACCTTGGATTTGTTCTATGGTATGTGTACCCTCAAATTTGCACCATTGTGTCAAGTTTGAACATGATGGACCATGTTATACCTAATGACCCACCTCTATTTAAAAAATGCAACATTACTTATATTCCCAATGATTTTCTCATTCCATTGAAAATATCATCTTCCCCTCATGATACTTATGAAGCTTCCATAAGCTCCACTCCCATAATTACTTAGATACTGGCAACATAAATTCCTAACAAGGATCCCATGGAGACCTTTCAACATTTGTTACTTGGAAAATATTATTTGTTGATGCTATACATGTTATATACTCCATAAGAGTATGGATGTCTTCACATGTACCCAAGTTATGATTCTTGCATTGGTATAGTCATCCCTTATGGCCCCCCTAACCTTTGAAATAATCTCACATATGGAGGAATTAATCAGGCTCCCACTATTAGCAATCCATCTTCTCAATCATAACCATTTACTTATGAATTCTCTTTCCTAAGTAACCCTATATTCACTCATACTTATCTCTATTAGTGTGCCTAGAAAATATTTGGTTTCAATCATTATGAACAAGGTGTCTATACGTTTATTGAATATTCCACTAGCCAACCCATTGCAAATGCTAAAAAGAGGCATGGAGTGGGATATGGCAAAACAAGTAAACTCATTAAAACTTCTCCTAAACCAATTATTGAAAAACCAATCTCTCCTTATCCACCTTCTTCTCCACCATCACCTATCAAATCGGAGGTATCTATACCTCCTATTTTTTTTAATAAATACCATCCATTTGGGGCCTCTCACCTATCATCAGGGTAAGGAAACAAGGTCCTTTCCTCTAATTCATCTTAAAATAATTGATGAAGACTCTCCCACTATTAAAACTATCCAATGTCAATATGATGATGTAATTATAACATACATGGGTGTGGATGATTCCTATATCTAATGATCAATCTCATTTGAAACATAAGCTATATTAAATGAATCAACCATTGACATCAACCTACCCTCTCATGATAACCCTCGCATCCTCAAGATTGGCCAATCTTTAGATTCCTCTGAGTAAGCTAATTATGCCACATTTCTTAATGACCATAGCAAAGCCTTCACTTGGTCTTATAATGACATGCTTGGTATTGACTGCTCTACTATCACCCATAACATTGTCACCAACCGAGATGATAAACTTGTTAAGCATAAGCTTCACAAGATGCATCTTCATATTATTCTCCTTATCAAAGCAGATCTCCAACACCTCATTTTTGTTAACTTTATCCAACCAATAGACTTTCCATAATGGATTTATAATATTATTCCTATCATAAAAGTGACTGGGGGAATCCACATTTGCATCGACTATTATGATTTAAATCTCTCTTACCCAAAAGATGACTTCCCATTACCAAGTATCAACCAACTTATTGATCTGATGACTGACCATGAGATGCTATCACTTATGGATTGATTCTCTAGATATAATCAAATCTTGGTTTCTCCTGAGGATCAACATAAGACAACCTTCATTACCCCATGGGGAACTTTCTACTACCGAGTCATGCCTTTTGGCCTAAAGAATGCTGGTGAAACCTACCAACATGCCATGACTTACATATTTCATGATCTCCTATATAAAATTATGAAAGATTACATGTATGACTTACTTAGAAAGTCTAAACTTCATCAAGACCACTTGACAATTCTTGAAATTATATTTACTTGTCTCCTCCAATATAACATTTGACTGAACCCCAAGAAATGTGTCTTTAGTGTTCTTTTTGGTAAATTTTTAGGTTTTATCATTTCTCTCCATGATATTGAAATCGATCCTACTAAGGTTAGATCAATCCTAGATATGCCTTCACCTAATAATATAAAACAACTCCATAGCCTATAAGGCAAACTTTAGTCAATCCACTAATTCATCTCCTAGTTGTTAGATCATTGACAACCCTTTCACCATCTCCTCAAAAAGGATGTCTCCTTACATTGGAATACATATTTCTAGGAAGATTTTGACACACTTAAATAATATCTCCTTTCCCCACCATTTATTATTCCACCTAAGGAAGATCATCCTTTCTACCTATACATCTCCAGAACAAACCATTCTCTAGGTGCTATGATTGCACATTGAGATGACCAACATAGAGAGTAGGTGGTTTACTACATAAGCCACACACTTATTGATTATGAGACTTGATACCTATATTGAAAAACTTTGCCTTGAATTAGTCTTTTCCACCTCCAAGCTTCACCATTATCTCCTAAATCATAAAACCTATGTGGTCACCCATAATGATCCCCTCAAATATATGCATTCCAAACCATATCATAACTAATGTGTAGCTCAGTGGCTCATGCTTCTTGCTGAATTTTAATTAGATTTCATTTAACAAAAGTATATGAAAGGGAAAATAATCACTAACTAGTTAGTTGTTACCCCTTTACCTAATAATCAACCTTCAAACCTTGAATTCCCTGATGAATCCATCAGAATGCTCTCCATTGATGACATCTCCTATCAAATGATGATGTTTTTTAATGGATCTAAATGTCAATATTGTGGGGGTGTGGGGGTCATTATTATTCCTTTAGATGGTGAACCTATGCCTTTATCATTTAAACTAGATTTTGAATGCACTAACAATATGGCTGAATATGAGGCTTTGATATTAGGACTCCAAACAACTCTCTTCTTGGGCATCAAATCCATAACCATTTTTGGTGATTCTCAACTAGTAGTTAATTAGGTTAATGGTTCCTATCTATGCAAAAACAAAATTTTGCAGTGGTATAAACATCATGTAGATACGCTATTAGGATCATTTGACTCTTATCTCTTATAAATTATTCCTTAATCTATAAATACATTTGCTAACATGATGGCTTCACTTGCTTCACACATACCCTCTTCATCCTCTTCTTCAAGAATATATGTCACCGTGCATCACTTAACATTACCCTCTTATGTCTAAGATAGCATCCTCTTTTTCAGAAACATAATAGCCAACCCACATGACTTATGGTACAAACAACTCATAGATTATCTTTCCTTCTCTATTACCCCTTCTGATCTCTCCAATAATGAGAGACATGATTTCATAAAATGTGCCACTCATTACACTATGCTAGGGGGACTTATCTACAAGCAAGGTTTTGATGGTCTTCTCCTTAGATGCCTCACTAGTAGTGAGACTCCCTTTACCATCAATGAAATCCATGATGGGATTTGTGGTGGGAATTTCAATGGTCACATAGTTTCCAAGAGTATCCTTCAACTTGGATATTATTGGCCCACACTTCATCAAGACTATTCTAATTACATTCTATGTTGTATCAAGTGTCAATAACATGCTAACCTCCTTCACATTCTAAGTCAATCATTCTAAGTCACCAAAGACTTTTAGCCCTTCTCCTAATGGGGCTTAGATCTAATCAAGGAGATTAACCCTCATTCATCCCTCTATCATTGTTCTATCATTACTTCCACTAAATACTTCATAAAGTGGGTTGAGGCCATTCCTCTCATCTCCACTAAAGTAGAAAAAATTGTTGACTTCATCAACCATCACATCATCTATTGTTTTGGTGTCCCTCATAAAATTATAACAAATAATAGCAAATATTTCAAAAACAAGACTGTTTAAAGTCTTTGTGATACATTTGGAATCAAATTAAGCTTCTCATCACCATACTATCCATAAGCAAATGGATAGGAAGAATATTCTAACAAAACATTGAACAAAATTATAATGAAGGTAGTCAACAATATGGGTAAGGATTGGTACATACACATTATTTTTTCTTAATGGGATTATCACACTAGGATTCAAACCCCTATAGGTGATACACTTTTTTCCTTGGTATATGGGATGGAGGTTATTTTTCCTCTTAAAATCTAGATTCCTTCTCTTTGCATTTCTCTATAAGACATAGTTACTAATGATGACTTTCACCAAGAACATTTGGATCAACTTAAATTTCCTGATGATTGTCATCTCACAGCCCTCAACTACTTCCAAATCTATCAAGAATATATCAAATGAGCTTATAAAAAAAGAGTGAGATTTCAATATAGGAGATCTCATCTTAAAATAATATCAACATGTGACGAACATGGAGAAAAGCAAATGGGGTAAGTTTACTCCTAATTGGCTTAGACTTTATATCATAATTCATAAGTATGGTTCAGGAACTTATTGCTTATCTTCTCTTGAAGAAAGGTCAAAACCCAAGCCTTTAAATGCCTTACACCTATGACCATTCTTTTTTTAAACAAACATCACTTTACCTCATGTTTAACTTGAGCTCATCCCTTGAGCATCCTTATTACATTCATTTCCATCATATTTACCCTTACTCCTATACACTTAGTTAAATTACGTAGTGGTATGGTTTTTCCCTCAAAGTAGAAAACTCCTAAGCCTCTATAGTCTTGTCCATGATTAAAAGTAAAAAAACAACAAACAAATGGGATATATAATAGGTTATAAATTCTAAAGTCATGCTTCTCAATGTAGATTGTTCCCTTAAAGGACATCTACATAACTTCCCTTTACTATTATTAATAGATTGGTCCTTTGAAGGATAACTATTTAAACTTAAAAATAAATGCTTAAGCCACTCCCTAGAAGGATGGCTAAGCCAAAATTTGTTCTCAAAGGGAAATAAAAATGAAGAGGGCTTATCACATTGATTAGCTTTATATGACCTTCACCCAAACAAAATCCCATTAAAGGCTTCTTGCATTGATCAACTTACACTTAAAAAAAAGCTTTAAGTCATGGACTTGCCTATATTAGCTCTCAGGTCACCCACAACAAGGGCATATCATCCCAACTTTATAGGTTATACTACCCAAACATTTTCCCTCATTTTACCCTTTTTTTTCCTTCGACTCTTTCAAGGGACTATGAGGCTCACTTAAT
Source organism: Torreya grandis (assembly GCA_037957365.1). Taxonomy (NCBI): domain Eukaryota; kingdom Viridiplantae; phylum Streptophyta; class Pinopsida; order Cupressales; family Taxaceae; genus Torreya; species Torreya grandis. Next base: position 3,785,154 of record JARHVA010001019.1, read on the forward strand.
ATAAGGTAAACGTGATGCTTTTGTAACAAACATAATGGTTCAAAGATATAAGGCATGAATGTGGCTCATTTTCCTGACCCTATTTATGTTTTGATTATGGTCTTTGTTGATGCACAAGCATTCTACCTCTTTATTTTCCCATCCACATCACATGTTGATCTCTCTATTGAGATGAAGAAATAATGTCATATGAAAACCATCAAAGCCTACTCAATTTATTTTATGCATACACCATCACAAATATGGAAAAATGTTAAAATAAAATAACATAACCAATTTATTCATTTTAAGCATACACCATCACAAAATATGAAAAAATGCTAAGATGAAACTAACAAACCAACTATGCATATACCATCACATATATGGGAAAGCCTAGTCTAACTCAACTAACATGATCAACATTAACATGAAAATTATCATAGCATTAAATAATCATCATCTATATCATCATCATCTACATAAATATACTCATCAAAATCATAAATAAATAAACATCTCATACATATAGGATCAATACATGTCTATAACTACATTATCATAATATCATCTCTCTCTCTCTCTCTCTCTCTCTCAAAATATACATCTCACATCTTTGGCTCATAGATCAGTATACATGTAACATATATAATCAAAAATGTAAAACACTAACACTCAGGGTCATTGAGGCTCTCTATGTGGTCGTGAGGAAGCAGTGTCATCACCACTCTCTACCCATCTACGTGTACATGAGCTAGAATCCATAGCATGTGACATAGACCTCTCCTACTCTCTAAAATTTAAATATCTCTAAATCTATGAAAACTCTATGATAGCCCTATATTAATATTCAATCTCATATAGGGAAGTCATATATCTAGCTAGAGACACAGTCTGTGATGGTCCCATATCACCTAATGATGATGGCCTAGCCTATACTAGTCCTTATGGTGAAGAAGGAGGAGTAGCCTGACCTAATACTCTTAGACTATCCTTCTCTACTATTAATGTAGTCAAATGACCTTGTAATACTACAACTTGGCCCTATATTTTTTCCACTTGACCCTATAATGTCACCACTTACCCCTGTAAGGCTAATACCTATGCCTAGGTTATATCTCTAGCCTACACTACTACATTTCAAGCATGTACTGTTGCATCCCTCTCTCTCACCAACCCATGTAAATCTAGTGGTGGCCTCCTAACATCCACCATGGGACATAAACCTACCCACCAAGCTATATATGCCACTGTGCACCTTGGATCTCTAACACCTGGTCCTATTGGCAACTCCACAAAATCTGGCCCATCTATCTCTTAGGGCAATGGTAGTGTTTCTAACTGTTTTCACTTTTCTACATTCAAAAGATGAAAGAAACTAAGATAATGGTCAGGGGTTAGATGATACCCAGATGAAGTTTATGCACCGTATCCAGATGATTGAAGGGACTCCTCTTTGGCTGTGGAGGATGACACATGTAGAAAAAAGACACTCAAACACAGAGATTGTTAGATAGAGATAAGGTGGACTGCCAAGTGATATGCTCGGTCCCAGAAGCACAAAGACTTCCTTGAGGGATGACAGTCCACTATTTATAAGTAAAAGTGTTGAAAATAAAGAAATGATGAATGACTAGCAAAGAAGAAATTAGATAATGTGTACCTATTTCTTTGCAGTTGGTCTACCACAATCGCCGATGTCGATAGTTCTATCGGCGTCAGTTGGTCAGGTTGCTGACGTTAGTTATTCTACTAACATTGATAGGGGAAATGGTCGATGTCGGATAGGGCAATGGCCTTGGATGAGTTTCTGGTTGTTGTTTGTGGTTAACAGAGATGGTCTATGGTAGTCTGAGAGTCTATGCAGGTTAGCAAGGTAGTGAATATGGTCTTAAGAGGGACAAGGGGTAGAGGAGAGATTGTCAAAAATGGGTAAGAGCATGAATAAGGCTTCTCAGCCTTACCAAGAAGAAGTCAGGTCTAGTTTGGTTGATCGCTGAGTCTGATTGATAATATTTAGAAGCAATGAAAATAAACTCATTGCTTATACATTCTAAATTATTTAAATAATAAAAAGGGTAGAAGAATACTTATCTCTTGCTTGGAAAAGAGCCAGAGGTGTTTGAAATGCTTGTACCTATTGTGTCTATAGCTAGCAGAGCATTTAGTTTAAGTCTGATGATTGATCTCAGAGAGTTCTTGTTGATGTCCAGGTCTGAGAGCCGAGAGAGGAAGAGAGTTCTGAGATAGAATTCATGTTCGCAGGTCTGTGATTTTAGCATCCTAGTGCTGTGATTTTAACATCTCTAGGGAGAAGAGAATTCACCTTTGGGTTGTTTTAAGCAATTGAACATTGGTGATCCCATGCTGGCATCGGCTGACTGGTAACTGATGTTAGTAGATAGAAGATAGGAAAAGGGCTATTTTTAGCTTTTTACCCATTCCTCTGTCTGCCGAGTTTAATGGTCATTGGAAAACAGTCAAAGGTAGGTTTAATAAGCACGTGGGGATTTGGAATTATTAGTCATAGGGTAATGAATGAGGGTATCTAAGGGTGAGGAATCCAAGGGTGAGGTGTCAAGGGTGATGTGTCATGGGTGAGGTGTTATTAATTTAAAATAAGTTATTATTTTAAATTAATAAGTGTGTGGGTTAGGAATGTGTTAGAAGTGGACCAAGGGGACCAAGGGGGAGTCGACCAAGGAGTAGACACAATTTTGGTGTCTACATTTGCCCCTTTTTGTCTTGTTGGTTGTTCTTGACAAACTGCAAGACAAAAATAGGAGTAAGTTGCCCCAGGTATGGGATAAGGTTGTTTTCATCCTGTTGGTTATTCTGATGAACTACAAGACAAAAATAGGAGTAAGTTGCCTCAGGTATGGGATGAGGTCTTTTTTGTCCTATTGGTTGTTCTAATGAATTTCAAGACAAAAATGAATGTAGGTTGCCCTAATTATGGGATGAGGTATTCCCCCTCAAAGTGGGAGTCGAGGGAAGGCAACCTAAAATTGGGTGCCGATTTGATAGATAGTGGATGGATATGGTGAAGTTTGAGTGTGAACACTACAATAGTTGATATTACGCGCATACCACTTCACGAGATGGTCAGGTCAAATTGTCATAGGTCAAGGGTCAAGAAGTGCTAAAATCAAAATAACTGGTCCCCAGCATTTAGTCGTAGCTAATTGGGTTAAACGATCCAAGTTGTAGTTTCAATGGTCATCATGTTCAAAGTAACTCGGGCTCAAGAAGTGCTCCTAGAAAACATGAAAATGTCACAAGTAGTGGGGATCAACTTGCTCATGATCCAATACTTGTGAGGGTCATAATATGGTGTGTGGAAAATTTTGCTAACCATTTGTGAGGTAGCATACATGCAATCAAAATAACTAAGGCAAAGTTGTCTCGAAAATGGTTGTGGTCGGAGGAGATAGTTGCGATCTCCAAGGTTGTTAGTCGAGTCAGGTTGGTAGAGATAGTTGGTCCATTGGATGGATGGATGAAGGAATGGTCGAGCTAACCCCAAAAGATGTCATGCCGACTGAGTGTTGCCTACATAGCCCCTATCATTAGGGCCTCAGGCCGATGTAGTTATCCTTAAAAGGGAGGAAGGGGGTCGGTTATGGATGTGGATTGGATGAGGTTATGTCATGGTTAAAGGTGAAATGGTTTGTCCATTAGGTAGGTGAACAAATGGATGTGGCTGAGCTAACCCCAGAAGACATCATGTCATCTGAGTGCTACCTACATAGCCCATATTTGAAGGGCCTCAGACCAATGTAGTTCAGACTGGTTGATAGGTTGGTTTGGTCAGGTTATAAATGATTAGGGTATGATGATGTTACAAACTTTTCCATATTATGTAATGGTGTATTCTATAACATTTGTTAAGTGGTCTTTCATCCCTAGCAAGTGTCCATATTAGTGATGGATGTATGTTAAAAATGAAATGAGTTTATTTATGCTTCAGCAAGTAATGGTTTATGCTTGACATAAATTGTGTGGTCGATAGTTTCCATGTGTATTGTTGTCCATAGAAACTATGAAAAATGTTTGGTTTGGTTGGTTGGGTTGAGAAAATGATTTGGTTATGTGTGACCAAGATGTGGACAAAAATTGAAAGGTGCGTTGCTCTTTCATTGACAAGGACCATAATGATAGCATAGATAAGGGTTTTGCAAACAAAAGACCCATTCATGCATTACGTCATTGACCATTGGTTGTGTTAGAGAAGTAATCGAATCACTTTGACATTAAAATGAGCTTGAAATCCCTTGAGTAGGTGATGTGATATGTTAGGATAGGGTAACCCCTTTTAGTAGGGATAACTTTGCCCCTTTTTATAGGAGACCCTGAGAACCACTATAAGTCAAGTCCATGAATTTTTTTTTTGGGAGACTGATCGATGCGAGAAGTCTACATGGGGATGTCATTTTATTTTGTGGTCATTTGTGAAGCTAATCGATGTGGGAAACTTCTAAGAGAGTGCCATTTGTAGCAAGATTTTCAAGCATAGCCATCCTTCGAGGGAGTGGTCTATATTTTTTCTTCATAGATTTTTGAGGGCTTGGAATAGACGTCCTTCAAGGGAGCAGCCTATTAGCTATAGAAATGATGATGCAGCTATCCTTCGAGGGAGCAGTCTACATTTAGAGTTTATGACCTTTTGATATTTTGACATCTCTATTTATTTTTGACAAGATTTGTAGTCATGGACAAGACTATAGAAGTTTAATGGCTCCCTTTTATTAGGACAAAGCATCCATATTTTATAAAAGGGTCACATAGTGTTTATGTAGGGAAACAAGGTTAAAAGGAATGAGGATTAAGATGACAGGGATTGCTCAAAGGGTGAGATCAAGTTAAATGTCAAGTGAATGAGTACTCGACTAATAGTAGAATGGTCATAGATGCAAGGCATTAAGAGGCTCAGGTTCTGGTCAGCCTTCAAGAGAAGACAAATGATAAGTCCTTGATCCATACTTGTGCATTATGATGTAAGGTCTGAGCCAATTAGGAGCAAACTTACCTCATTTACTTCTTTCCAAATTGGTCATGTGTTAAAGATGATTAAGAAGTTGGTTGATGTTTGGTCAATGCTTGGTCGAGGCTTGGTCAAGGCTTGGTCGATGCTTGGTCGATGCTTGGTCGATGCTTGGATGTTAAGATGATGCTTGGTCGATGCTTGGTTGAGGCTTGGTTGATGCTTGGTCGAGGCTTAGTTGATGCTTGGTCGAGGCTTGGTTGGTTGATATTTGGTCATTGTTTGGTTGGTTGATGTTTGGTTGGTATTTGGTCAAGGCTTGGTTGATTGATGTTTGGTTGAGGCTTGGTCAGTTGATGTTTGGTTGAGGTCGATAGTCAATATAGAGTCAAATTCCCCCAGTTATTTTGGTGATGAGGAGAATGCTTGAGAAATGGTTGGATAAGATGGAGAGAAGACATTGAAGCTTATCTTTTTCAAAGAGTGCGATGCAAGGATGAATCCTATGAAGCTTTTGTCTAATAGGCTTAGTTTAAGAGGATGGAATCCTGATCTTCTAGGTTGGAGTTTGGAATCTCAGAATTATGGATGGTGATGGTGGTAATGGTTGGTCATGATTGGACTAAGGCAGCTAGTGGTTGGGAGTCTTTAGGTTGGACCTCCACTGCCTGTAAGGCTTTGATTAAGGCTTGGTGATGTTGTGGAGAGCTTTGAATGAGGTCATACAAAGATGTCTTCATAGAATTTTGGTGATGTTGTTTCACCTTAGAGTCATGAAGTGGCTGCAAAGGTGTTTGATGGGATGTGCCCAAGGCAATAATCTTGGGTTTTGGTTTTGGTGAGGGCTTGATGAATGGATATGTTTGGGGGAGAGAAACCTTCTCTTTCCCTTTATCCTTCATGATTTGTGATTTAGTGGCCACATTGATGGTGTTGATTTTGAATAATGGGGTTGAAGGTGATAGAGGGACCATAGTCTTGTGTTCAGATCCTGATTTAGGTGATGAGGTTTGAGAGGCAAGGGATGGTGTCGATGATTTGTTAAAAAAGTGGTCAAGAGGATCCTTAGTGAGAAGGGTGTCCTTTTTGAAGTGTTGATGAATGAAAGCTTTAAGATCACAACAACGCTCAGTGTCATGTAAAGGTGTGCGATGATACACATAAAATTTAGTGTCATTGAACCAAGATGGTTTTGATCCGAGAGTTGATGAGTGTGTCGGTGAAGAGGTTTGGGGGACATGAGACAGTCTTCTCAACAAGAAGGGTGTCTTTTTCCATGAATTGGCAGATGGCAACCTTAAGGGCACAATAATTTTCAGTGTCATGCCCAGGTGTGTGATGATATTGGCAAATTTTAGTGTCATCGAACCAAGATAGTTTTGGTTCGAGAGGTTGAAATGGTTTGATAGGTGGAAGAGTGATGTTAGAGGATTTTAACAATTGGCATAATAGTAAGGTGTAAGAACCTGCTAATGGGTCTGCACATTGTGTTGCAATAAAAGTTGACAACTTCTATTTAGACGTTGTTGAGGGAGTGTTTTGTATCATCTTTTTGTTTGGTGGTGTGGCCAAACACGTAGATGACGCTTTCATGATAGGAGGCATTAGATGCTTTGAAGGAGGTATGTTTTTTTTAGGTGTTGGTAGTAATGGAGGTGATTTGTTTTTGTTGGGTGTCAGAGTAGGAAGCACTCCTATTAAGGTGGATGGGTGTGGGCCCAAAATAAAGGGCAATGGTGATGGTGGGAGAGGAGTTCTCTGACGTCGTTTAATAGCCTTTTTTGGTTGAGTGCGAGGCATACTATTACGTGGAGTAAGGTTCAAGTTTACCCTCACCGAATCTTCTTCGACCACAGTGGGTGAGGTAGCGAGTTCCTCTCTCAGCAGAGAAGGGATTGGAGATTGTGGCTCTTCAAGAGGATAGAGTGTAGGGATGGTGATGGCTTCAGTATGTGGTCGAGTAGTGGGAAAGGTATGATCCCCCATTGATGATAGGAAGGATGAGGGCGAGGCTAGTGGTATTGGTATGGTCAAGGTGTCCTCCAATATAAGAGAGATAGATGGAGAACTAATAGGAGAAGGTTCTTCCACCTATGATGGAGGAATAGGAGAAGAAGGCTCTTCTACTTATGAAGGACCAATGGGTGGGCTAACCTCTTCAGACTGTGAGAGAGGTTGGTTAGGCATAAGAGGCGAGACCGTGTTGACTATGCATATATTACGCTCTTGAGAGTCATCGGCCATGGTTTGTACGTTATTTTGGCTAGGGGAATGGTTAGGAAAAGGTTGTCTAAAGATGTCTATGTTTTGGATAGGTGGCACATTTGAGTTATCCAAAACAAGATCGCCTTTATCTATCATGTCTTGGACAATGTTTTTGAAGGTTTTGTAGTTGTTTATGTCATGGCCCTAGACACGGTGATAATGACAAAAGTCTTTTTCCCTGTACCATGTAAGGATAGGTTTTGAGGGGTTGAATTGAGGTGGTGGTCGAATTTGAGGGAGATTGAGGACACCTTGCTTGACAAGTTTATCCAAAATGAAAGCGTATGATTCACCTATTAGAGTGTATTGATGCTGTATATACCGTTGTTGGAATTGTTTGGTGATGCTTTGAGATGTGGAAGGTTCAGATTGGTTGGTTGTTGTTGAAGATGATGGCCTAAGGACCACAGCATTTACCAATCCCTTGGACTTGATGTTGGAAGAAGGTTGGGAAGAAGGGTCGTTTGACTTTGCGTTGGGGTTTTTACTATGTAATCTGACCTTGTTTTCTTTGACCGCATAGAGTTCAAGCTTCTTGGCTATGGTGAAAGCTTCGTCAAATGTGTGGAATGTTTGGACCCATAAAGTAGAGGAAATATGTTTGGCACATGCTTGTAAAAAGAGCTTAATGAGTTCGGGTTGAGGTAAAGAAAAGGAGAGTTGGTTGATTAAGCCTCTCCAATGGGCAACAAAGTCAGCTATTGATTCATCATCAAACTATCTGATGGAGTATAGGTTCATGATGGAGACATTTTTGGTGATGTTGATAGAAAAGTGGTCAAGGAAGAGTTGGGCTAGTTGAGTGAAAGAAAAGATATGAATGATTGGTAAGGGAGCTACACTAGTCGAGGGCAACACCAGAAAGCGACATGGGAAATGTGCATAGTAATAATGCATCATCACGTCCTATAAGGTAACAAGCGTGTCTAAATGCTCATAGATGTTGTTGTGGATCTTCCTTACTCTAAAAGTGAGTAAACTTGGGAAGTTACCATTGACTGGGATATGGCTGGATTGGGACTGAGGGATGAATGGGTTCATTACAAATTTGTTCATATGAAAGAACATTGCTTGAACCAAAAATTGAGGTCTCAAGATTAGAGATTTTGTCCATCAACATTTTGATTAGATCAGTTGATGGATTTGCAGGTGGGGCACCCCTTAGGTTGTAAGGTGCTTGGAAGGTATTAGGAGGGGCATATGACATAGTTGGTTGCGCTTATATAGACGCAACATATTGATTACTAGTCATAGGGACAGAAGTGGAAGCCAAGGGTGGTTGTGTCATGAATGTAGAAGGTATGACTAGGCTTGATGTTGCTAGAGGTGGTTGGCTGGTGGCAACATTAGCCAAAGGATGAGTAGCCACCCTAGTGTTGATGGGTGCAAGAGTAGGCGGGATGGAGACAACTAGGTTTTGGAATGGTGTAGAACTTTGTTGAATATTTTACAGTTGATGGGGGAAAAAAACCCCAATGGAAGTGGGTCCAGAAATAGAAGGAGAAGCCACACTTAGAAGATTAGTCATGGTCGGGTTATTAGTTGATGCGATGGCTTGGATGTCTATGGGTTGAATTACAGACGCTATTGATATGGCTGGCATTTCAACTAAGGAGGTTGGCAACCCATAAATTGGGTTGCCTAAAGAGTCTCACATTTGAATTCTCACAAGATAATGTTGAAGGGCCTTGACATTGAGGTCAAGGAACCTTTCAAAGTCTTGGTCCCCTTCGGAAACAATTGAGGGTTGAGTCGGGGTTGGTTGGGTAGGAGTTCATTCAGTCTCTGAATGATACTCCATTAGAGGAATTGTTATGGAAGGCGAAGGTGGGAGTGGTTGTTGCCTTGCGTGGTCAAGAAAGTTTTTGGTTTGGCTACGTGTCAAAACCATTCAAGGAAAAAAAAGTCAGGTTCCAGAAACTATGTTTTTTTAGTTTCAAAAACTCAAAATGTGTGTCTAACAGCAAGAAAGTTGGGTTTTAATTTTGGAAGAAGTTTTGACAGTGACTGACGTCAGTGTAAAAATTGATGTCAGTGAAATATATTTTTGATGTCAGTTAGATAACTGATGTTGGTGAATAAAGTTGCTGACATTGGTGGAAAAACTGATGTCGGTTACTGTGTGTTTCCAAAAACTTAGAGAATTTGAAAGTTTTTGGAAGAAAGAAGAAAACATCCTTACTAGCTCAAAAAACTAGATAAAAATAGAAAAGTAGATGAAGACAAGCAAACCCCTAAATGTTAATTCCTAAGAATATGTTTTAGAGTCTTGTTGGCTTATGCCTTAGAAGAGTGTGTTTGGGAAGTTGGGTTTTAGAACGGGTCCTAGAAGAAGCAGTCTAAAGTTGGTTTCGGGTTAGTTTTGGTGCTCAAAGTCTGTATTAGGTTCTGTACGTGGCCTAGTGCTAAGGAGCAAGCTCCCCTCACTTCATGAGCCCAGAGATAAGCTGGGTCACTTAGCCAGTATATACTTCCCCTAGACTTTATACTCTACCAGAGAACAGAGTGGGCTCTCCCCTTGGTAGTGAAGTCCAAGTGGGATTACCAGGGAGGGTAAGGTATCCACTAGGTGATGAAATCCTAGTCGGGCCTTGTCTCAGGTATGTTTAGATGTTTGATTTGTGAAAGTGGTCTGGTCGTGTAACATAAGTGCACTACGCTTTATTCATAATGTGGTTTTAAGTTACTAGATGTGAGAGCTAAGTATGCATTCAGGCAAAAATGAAATGCAATATGTTTTTAAGCCCAAATTAAAATGTTTTGTTCAGATGCAAACAAGTTGAGAAAAGGTTAAGAGTATGAACTTCACTACTCTAAGATGTAAGGAAAGGTGACAAGAAGAAAAAGAAAGATTCTTTTTAACTTGCTTATGATGTCTTTTCGGAAGAGATAGAAGAAAGGGATGCAAGAAGAGATCTAATGCACCTATATGAAAAGTTTTCTTTTAGAAGAAAAAGTATGAACCCAAGGAAAACCCTAGGGTCCCACTGGGCATGCCAGAATGTTTCTAACTATTTTCACTTTTCTACATTCAAAAGATGAAAGAAACTAAGATAATGGTCAGGGGCTAGATGATACCTGGATGAAGTTTGCACACCATGTCCAGACGATTGAAGGGACTCCTCTTTTCCTATGGAGGATGACCTGAAGAAGAAAGAGACTCGAACATAGAGATTGTTAGATAGAGATAAGGTGGACTGCCAAGCGATATGCTCGGTCCCAAAAGTGCAAAGACTTCCTTGAGGGATGACAATCCACTATTTATAAGTAAAAGTGTCAAAAATAAAGAAATGATGAATGACTAGCAAAGAGGAAATTAAATAATGTGTACCTGTTTCTTTGCAATTGGTCTGCCACAGTCGCCGACATTAGTAGTTCTACCGGCATCAGTTGGTCAGGTTGCCAACATTAGTTATTCTATCAACATCAATAGGGGAAATGGTCAATGTCAGACAGGGTAATGGCCTTGGATGAGTTTTTGGTTATTGTCTGTGGTTAATGGGATGGTCTGTGGTAGTCTGAGAGTCTATGCAGGTTAGCAAGGCAGTGAATATGGTCTTAAGAGGGACAAGGGGTAGAGGATAGGTTGTCAAAAAGGGGTAAGAGCATGAAGAAGGCTTCTCAGCCTTACCAAGAAGAAGTTAGGTCTGGTTTGGTTGATAGCTGAGTCTGATTGATAATATTTAGAAGCAATGAAAAGAAACTCATTGCTTATACATTCTAAATTACTGAAATAATAAAAAGGGTAGAAGAATACTTATCTCTTGCTTGGAACAGAGCCAAAGGTGTTTGAAATGCTTGTACCTATTTTGTCTATAGCCAGAAGAGCATTTAGTTGAAGTCTAATGATTGATCTTAGAGAGTTCTTGTTGATGTCCAGGTCTGAGAGCTGAGAGAGGAAGAGAGTTCGAGATAGAATTCATGTTCGCGGTCTGTGATTTTAGCATCCCAGTGCTATGATTTTAGCATCTTGGGGGAAGAGAATTTGCCTTCAGGTTGTTTTAAGCAATTGACGTTGGTGATCCTGCCAACGTCGGTCGACTGGTAATCGACGTCGGTGGATAGAAGATAGGAAAAAGGCTATTTTTAGCCTTTTACCCATTCCTCCATCTACCAAGTTTAATGGTCGTTGGAAAATGGTCGAAGGCAGGTTTAATAGGCACATGGGGATTTGGAATGATTAGTCATAGGGTAATGAATGAGGGTATCCAAGGGTGAGGAATCCAATGGTGAGGTGTCAAGGGTGATGTGTCATGGGTGAGGTGTTATTAATTTAAAATAAGTTATTATTTTAAATTAATAAGTGTGTGGGTTAGGAATGTGTTAGAAGTGGACCAAGGGGACCAAGGGGGAGTCGACCAAGGAGTAGACACAATTTTGGTGTCTACAGGTAGGGGTAACTCTATATCATCCCTCTTATATCAAGGGAAGGTAGGTAGAATATCCTATAGAATATTGAACTACCTCTTCACTTGTGTCATGGGTACCATCTCCAAGTCACTAGCTCATCTCCCCCTAACCCATAGTGAGCTCTAAAAAACAACAAGATGTTATGCCTATCCTCTAAAAATTAGGTATGTTAGGTAAGGTCTCCATAAAATATCTATATTAATCAAACACTTAATCATGTTCCTATAATAGGCAATATCCTACACCATGCCATCCACTCAGGTCTATGCCATGCCCTCTCTCCACTATCTAAAACCAACTTTGAAGCTAGCTAAGATCATGGTAGGTAACCCCAATGGTCATGTCACCATGATGTGCTCATATGCCCAATAGTGTAATATATGGATGATAGACAAACTATATCATCATCATAGTCTCAAACCCCATATCTATCTATATAACTATAGTAAAAATACAAGACCCCAAGTAAAAATAGTCCACTACTCAACTATCAATGAAAGCACACCTATCAATGCAATAAAAAATCTACCACCATCTACATCTGGTAATGTAGACACCATGATCCCAATCATCATTAGGATGCTCAATCAATGTTACTCCTCATCGACCATATAGAGTGGCTCGTACGTGAAACTCATCAAATAGTAAGTCACCTCACTAACATGCTCTCCATATAATGTGATCACATGTATATCATGCTCCTCTCTTGAGCATGCAAAGAGCTCTTCACCTTGAAGTGGTAGCCATAAAATCATATAAAAATCCTCTTAAGTCACTATTAACTCTCTAATCAGTAGATGAAAGGTGTTGGTGGTGTGATCCCACTTCTCAATCAATGCTATCATAAAGGACACATCCCATGTGACTCAACAATACCATCAAACTCCTCCTAACCCCATGGCTGCCATGTGCTCCCACTCATTAGGAGTGACATCCCTCCTCATACATGTCAAAAGCCTCATTAGATGATATTATAATGTTAGATCTATCTTCACATACATCCATACACACACAAATCAAATCATGTACTTTATAATATAATCTATCACTACTTTTTTCTCTTCTCTCTAGGAAAAATACATTGGCTTAAGGCCCTAAATTGGGCTATCTAAGTAGCATTCAATTGATACAATGTCTTCTAAGGTTAGCTCAACCATATACCCACCTAACTAACTTAATATTTTATCTCTACCCTAGGCTTCACTGCCTTTCTCTCTCTACCCTAGGCTTTATTGCCTCTTCTCTCTCCCCACCCTAAGCTTACCTACCTATCATAATTCTAGGCCTCATAGCCTATATCTCTAACCCTTGACATTATGCCCTATCTTTTAATCTATAGACATCTTAACCTATCTCAACCTACCTTTTTACCCATTTCCCCTAACACACCTTTTAACCATACCTTAGATCTTTTTCCTAGGCTCTACGAGAACTACATTGGCCTGAGGCCCTAAACTGGGCTATGTAGGCAACACTCAGTCAACATGAGGTCTTCTAAGGCTAGCTCATCCATTAGGCTAGTCTTCTACTTCTATTAGGGATCCAAACTGGGCCTTTCTCATATTTTACTAGTTATTCACAGTCACCAATATTAGCATTAATATCAACATCGATGCTTTGCAGACATAAGTATCAATTGACATCGATAGGCACCTACCAACCTCAGTGTTATGTTGATTGATGTTAATAGACCTCATTGATGTCAGCAACTGGTTTGGCCCTAAGGCCAAATGACCCAAACCCAAGATTACAAATTTAACCTAAAACCTACCTAAAAAAACCCCTAACTTATCCTAAAACTACCCTACCCTATTTTCTACCCCTCTATCAATGTTTTCTACACCACCATCTCTAAATTAGCCTAAAAACAATAAATACCCAAACTAAATTTCAAAATAACTAGTAGAGACTCTTACCTTGTCTCTCCATCTCTTCCTAGCTGGCATAGCTAGCTCTTATGGTGGTGCATGTCCTACTAGGTCCCCTCCTTGCTCTACCATCTCGATCGCTCTCATAGCTCTATCTTTTCTATCCAATCACAAAGTTGTAAATGAGTTTAGTTGACCACCAAACCCCCTTTTTTTGGGTTTGGTTGACTATTGATGTTAACATTCTTGACCTAATCTACCAATATTGGTGCTTACACATACTGACATCAACAATGTTTACCTAGTGTGCTAACATCAACATTATTTATTACCGATATTGACAATGTCACCAACATCAGCACCATTCCAATAATGTTTTCCCCAACAAAGTAACCCCAACTTCTTAGACTTTACCTATACTCTAGGGTAACTAAAGATCAAATATATCTCCCCAACCATGATAAATACCATTGGAGATCACTTAAATCTTTACCCACTATGTCTTTTCTTGGAGATCATGAATATCTCCTCACTCATTAACCCTTTTACACCAATCTCACATTGCTTGTCTTGATCACTTATGCTATTTTTCTATAGTTAGCTATTGTGCACATGCATGTATATCAAGTGTTTTAGATGGAAACCATGCCTATCCTATCACCTTCAACCCTTTTATGTTTCCCAGGGGTACTTCCTACCCTAGATACCTGGGACACATCAACCATTGGAGCTATAACTTTGATTATTTTAACCTATTAGCTATCACTTACAAGATGTGCTTTGGTTACTTCAATTTGAGTCCTCCTTAACCTTACCTATTCTTGAATTTTTTGACTATAGCTCATATTAGTATATGCATATGAATCAATAATCAATTCTCCACCACTCACCTAATTACCTTTTTATCAAACTAGTACCTGATTCTAATATCTCCTCCATCAATTCCCATTTTAAGGGGGGATACCTCATCTAATAATTAGAGCATCTAACTCCTATTTTGTCTTGCAAACTTGTCAATACAAATTACAAGACAAAAGGGGAAAATGTAGACACAAAAATTATGTCACACACGTGTATAACTCCCTATGCCAAAACCCCTTTTAACCCATTTTTCAATAATAACAACTCACCTCCCTAACCTATGCTTTTACCCTTCACACATTTAATTAATTTAAAATACTTAATTAAGTTAATTAAAAAACCATTTTTACACCTTACTTAGCTACCTCACCCTATGACTAATTCTTCCCTGATGAGTCACCTCAAGACCTTGTCCCCTCATCCTAACTACCCAAGACTTATTATCACTTCCAAACTAAATTCCTAATCAACCACCTCCTTCTTAACCTCTTAGTTTTACCATTTTGTAATGGGTGCCACACTTGGCATGAATAAAAATAAAAAATAATACAAAAATAGTGAATTTTACCTATTTTAGGACTAATGATATTGGTCAAGCCATGGCTGACATCGATGGGATCATCGACATTGACAATATAATCTAAACTCCAACCTAAAGATTAGGTCAATAGAAATCAAGAAAATTCATTATTACTTGCATTCAAGCTCTTGGCAATCAACTTTCAACATCTTAGCTTACTATCATCTTGCATAAATAAATCAAGATCAAGAACTAATCTCTTGAGGACCAATAACACCTACTTGTTCTCTCTATTTAGGCCATCAGTTTAGACTACCTAATATGGACCATCAATTAGGCACTTATCATTCAGTGATCACTACAACTAAGTACATCACTTATTATGTAGGTCTTTTAAGTATTTACTTTGATATCACTTCATATCTACTATTCATTACTTTACATACTCCTGATTGAACCCCTATGATGGAGTTATAAAGTTTCTTTGCTTGTTTCCCCTTGACCTGACACACCAAAGCTTAGACCAAATCTACCCAAACCATACTTTCTCTCATAACTCTCCCCAACCTCCCAGACCTGATCAAGACCATTTCCTAGACCCTAAAAATCCTTTTATATGTTCTTAGGTAATTATTACCCCTACTGGCCTCGATAGCCTAATCGACATTAATCACCTTCACTACCGACCTTGATAGTATAACTAATATTGGTCACTCCCCGACCAATGCCAGTGACTTTAAATTCCCTAACCTTTCCAAAACCTACCCAAAAAACTTATAGAATATACCACCTATACCCTGTCACTCTCTGTTATACTCAGGTTATGAATAATGATAATATTATCTCTCTTTCTTTCTCTTTTTACCTTTCTTTTAATTATTTATTACTCTTTTATCTCTCAAAAGTGGATTGTCATCTCTAAGGAAGTTTCACACTTCCTTGAACAAGCATGTAGCTTGGTAGACCACTCATTTATCTACTAAAAAATATCTTATGGTAGTACTTTCTTACTTGTAGGTAGTCCTCCCCAGCTAAATAAGAGTGCTCACAATGTATGGATATGGTGTGCAAACCAATTCAGGTTCATTCTAATCACTTATCCCTATCATTCTTTTTTGTTTTCCTTTAAACTTGAAATAGACAAAATTTAGTGAAACACCATTATTCCATTCTATTATCTACTTTGTTATATGTCAAATAGTTAATAATAGAGATGTAAAAATAGGTATAAGATAAGAGGATCCTAACCATCCCATGCATGTGGGACTAATTTTACCAATATAGTTAAAATTAAGGCATAAACCCATCATCCTCATGAATGTAAGATAGACATCTTCAAAACAAATTACACCTAATAAATCTAAAGAGTAGGAAATTAATATCCTACATGAATAAAGTAGACATTGATAGGGCCCTGAAGGAGGGCATGATCGATAGGTTGACACTGGTGGTGATGTCTATTATGATCGACATACTCCTACCAAACAAGAATGAGCATTAGTTTCACTTAAAATTATGGGATGTAGTTTTAGATAGGGTTTAAGACTATAGAGTATTTTCCTAGGGTAATTTATATTGGCCCACCTATATTAAGAGTTATACATGAGATAATATAAGGGAGCTATGATCTTGGGCCCATCTCTACTATTACAGATATGGAGCTGGGATCACATACTCATAGAGTGACCTCTAGGTAAATGTGCATACATGTAGCCTCATGAGCCCATATTATTTGGTTGGTAGATTATCTTGGGGCTTCATGGATCTCATGTGAGGGAAATTTGATTCTATAGATATTCATTTAATATTTTTTAGCTAGAGCACATTACATGGATGCCATATAGATAGGTGCAATTTAGATGAGTTGAGGAGGTAGATGTTACCAGATTTATGTTGATAGAGTGTTATCTTACAAGACATTGAGACTATATCATTAAATTTCATAGACTAGATTAGGTGTAGTAGCAGTTTGAGAGGCCATATGTGTGTTGGGTGAGAATCACTTATTTGCTCATAGTGATAGAGAGAGGGCTCAATAGGGGATACTTATGGATAGGGAATTAATGCATGTTTATTATGAGAGCATTTACCTAATAGCATGGGATTAATAGATGTTGATCATATATCTTGGTGTTACAATAATGTATATTATTGACGTAGAAGATTACACCCTTGGCAGGAGGCTGAGCTCCTGCCTTCTTCACACAATAATGGAAACTCCCCTCTCACCTGTGGGACTGGCGAAGCTAGAGAGGAGAGTCTCTAGATAAGGGATAGCTCCCTCTTATGTATCATTTAGGCCCTAGTTTCTCCTACTTCTAACAAAAAAATGTAAAAAAGGGGGGATGAAGAGAGAGAGAGAGAGAGAGAGAGAGAGAGAGAGAGAGAGAGAGAGAGAGAGACTGAGAGAGAGAGAGAGAGAAAAAAAAGCCTAAGCCTAAAAAAGTAAAGGTGATACACCAAAAAAGTGATCCACCTAGCCTGAACATACACTTTTCACCAAAAGGAAATGCCCATACACTTCATCTAACATGAGGAAACCTTCTGCATCAGTGGGTCAGGGGTCCATGGATATATAAGGAGGAAATAACTACTAGAGGTATTCTGAGACAGACTATAGCAACCTATCCACTTCACCTATACTCCTCTAGGGACACTTCTGATGGACCTATAAAAGGAAACTCAAAAATGCACCAGACATGCTGAAATCATTCTGGAAAAGCATTAAGAAAATGACTTAACACAGAATCAAGGCATAGACATATATTAAAGATGCAAAACTCAGATATGGAGGTAAAAATGCTAAGTTTTGATTCAAGGTAAAATTCTAGTAGAGCTCTGCCTTACAAGCCCAAGGGATTTTTTGGGCAGAGTTTTGCCTTAAGGCTGAGAGCAGATTCCTTTCTCAAAAGAGAAGTTTACAATATATAAGAAGAGGAAGAAAACTTGGCACTTCTTGGAAATATTTTTTGGTGCTCATTTTTGTAAGTGGCCCATGTGTGTTCTAAATCTTGGGAAGAGGAAACCACTATTACTGATGTCATTCTTCAAAAAAGGCCTGCCAGAACCATGCTCTACAATCACCAAAATTGACTTTGGCATTTAAGCATTAATTTAAGAGCATGGTTGCACCTCTTTTCTATAAATAGACTACAGTTTGTCCCCACATCAATGCCAACAACAGAAAATAGGTCGCACCACTCAACTGCAATAACTCACCTTCCCTTTGCCATTTGAATGCTTTGTCATTTGTACTCTTTGTCTTCTTAATTTTTCAGCCCTCAGGGGCGATCTTCTAGTGGGTCACTGCACTCCTTGGGGCTCTTTCCATGATTTGGTGCTAAGGTAGTTAAAAAACAATGGCTACTTCACTATGTTAAATTTGACGTTCATGCTACCATCACCCAACGGCTAATTTGTTTGCTTAAATTTGATAGCTTTCAAGATGTCACCATCCTTGGCAAAGTCATCGGGTCTTTTGTTTTAGCTTTTCTGCTTCCCAAACTTTTGTTTCAGGCTTTTTTCCCACAGACAAGAGTTCACAGGAATTGGCTACTCTTTATCCTTTTCTTCTAGCTCTTTGAAACTCTCTACCCTCTACAAGGGCCTCTCAGATCTTGAATTACCCTCCGTAAGGGCCTTTAAACCCATCACTACCCTCTGGCTATAGGGTAGACCCTTGAACCAAGCCGTTGAACCAACCCATTAAACTAAAATTGGTTCAACGGTTCAATCAGTTCTACAATTCAACCACTATGCATTGAGCTTGTTGAACCAAGCCTTTGAATCAATTCATTGAACTTAAGCATTGAACCAAATGATTGAACCAATATATTGAACTAGTTCAATGGTTCAAAGCTACGTGTCGATGAACCAAAATGCGTTGAACTTCAACCACTGAACCAAGGCCTTAAACTTTGCTGATGAACTTTAAATGTTAAACCCACATTGAACCAAAGCCGCTAAACCAAAGGCATTGAACCAAGCCTAGAAAATGAAGTGATAGACTTGACGTGATGAACTAGGATTTGAAATGGAGTGATTGAACTACCAATTAAACCAGGCATTGAAATGGAGCGATTGAACTGCTGATTTGAACCAAAGCATTGAACTGGTTCAATGGTTCAACCATGCCAACTTTTCTTGCGATTTTATTTAGACAAAAGCCTAAAGAAGCCTTGTAAAACCCAACACTCTTTTAACTAATTCTTTATGCACCAAAGACTAACCTGTAGAGTCTGTAGAAATTTTGCAGAGTCCATAGAAATGAATAGACTTATGTAAAATCAAAAAATGAAATGGCCTAGAACAATAGGGACAGAAGTGGACCAATTTTTGGCCTATTGGGAAAAAGATGGTCAACATTTACTACTTAGTGGATAGAGAGGTGGCCACTCAAGCTACTCAAGTGATGGGCTAGAGTGATGAGAGGAGTTTTATAGAGACTGATACATGCATAGGTTAGACTTGGGAGGAGGTGAGTAAGGAGAGTAAAATCTTTGGTATAAGATTAGTAAGATGGAGGACTAAATGCCATGGTTGTGGATGTGGGATATCAAGGAGGCTTAGGTGTGGGTCAGATAAGGGTTGGAGTTTAGGCTGGAGGGAGTGGAGAGTAGGTTGGGGGGAGTGGAGGTGGAGATGAGGCAAGGCCATCCTAACCACCTTTGATGGAAGATGAGTGGTAATTATTGGAGAGGCTTAGTAGAGAGTTATAATAATATGCCTTAGATATTTCAAGGATCATTGTAAAGAGAGACAAGATTAGAGCACACTTATAGGGGTAACTAGCATAGAGGGATGTCTAGCTAGCTAGTGTATAATGATAGTCATAGGTTTATAGGGGTAGGTGGATACATTATATAGATACATCTAGAGTAGAGATGCCTAGATATTAGATTTACATATCTAGATCTAGATTTGAATGCATAGATTAGGACTCTAGAGGTCCAAAATGGGTAGTTACAAACTCAAGTGAGGGAGTTGATGGGAGAGGTGTAGGTGGCCTAAAGGGCCAAAGAGGATGGGGATGTAGATATGAAAAATAGGGGGATGACAATGGTTATGAGGCATATTATGTGACTGACACATGAGGCTCAGTGCTATAGATATCTATATGAGATAACAATGCCACCTAAGTGATGTGCAATGACATTTAGAACTAGTTCCTCATAGTCAATACACTAACCTCCCAGGGGACCTCTTAGACCATAGTCAAGATTTTGTGATAGATGAAACTTGTATCATTAGATGGATTTTTTTATATTTTATCACATTAATGCCTATGGGGCCCATATTTATATTTATATATCTTGATGTGGACTTGATGTGGACATTATGGTCTGTTATATGTGATTATGAATTTTTTTTGATATATGATGTAATGCATTGGGATTATGTTGTTAGATGATTATGTTATAGATATATGAGTTAGACGATAGACATATGTGATGTAGGTTATATGATTTGATGATTATGATTATGATTTTATATGAGTGATTGATTAGATATTGATGTTAGATGTTTGGACATTTGATTAGATGATGATGATGGATATGTTGTAGATGATTTTTGTGTTGATTCATTATGGGTTTATGTGATGTGAAATGATGAGATGTTAAAATGAAATGAACATAATTTTTCTGATTATGTATGATTATTATGATTATGTGATGAGAAAAGGACATGTAGTGCTAATATAATAATCCATTGTTTTTAATTATGTGTCTCACAAATTGTTGTTAGGAAAAAATCCTCCTATATGAAAGATGTGGGTGGGTATGGGACAGATAGATTAAGATGGTTAGAATAGATAGTGGTATGATTAGGGGGATGGGATGGGGGAAGTTTGA
Source organism: Torreya grandis (assembly GCA_037957365.1). Classification (NCBI taxonomy): domain Eukaryota; kingdom Viridiplantae; phylum Streptophyta; class Pinopsida; order Cupressales; family Taxaceae; genus Torreya; species Torreya grandis. Next base: position 3,805,893 of record JARHVA010001019.1, read on the forward strand.
AGCCATTGGATATGTAGGCAATCCAATTTATTAATGTGCATGTGAGTAAAAGTGTGTCAATGAAATGATAGAGGTCAAGGACACATTAAAGTCACAATGTATGGGAACTCTATTTTGGGTGACTTGCCCGATTTTTGGAGCTTGGGAAGTCAGCTAGACCATCCTTGTTCCCATTTGATCAAAGGGAATAAAATATAAAAAGATAACAAGATTATAGCATTTACTAACTATGACAAATATTTACAAGGCTTAATGTCTTAACAAATAATAACACACATACACACATATAAAAAGAGAAAAGCAATACACATCATGTAGGACAAAATAGGCTAGGGTAATGATGGTTGATTTAGATACATGTGATTTTAATAAACATCCTAAGGAAATTATTTTTTAGAAGTACTTAATAACAAAGTGAAATATATACATGGAGTGAATTGTGCCCAGAAGTATTTTTATCAAAGGCTATGGTAATGATGGTTGATTTAGATACATGTGATTTTAATAAAAAACCTAAGGAAATGATTTTTTGTAATGGACTTAATAAGAAAGTGAAATATATGCATGGGGTGAATTATGCCCAATTTTTTTTATCATGATTGAGACAAAGATCCAATCTAGTCATAAACAACTATTTTTAGGACTTAGAGTGAATGATCAAGATTTAGTTATAAAGTGCATGATGGATCCTGGAGTTACAATAGTATGTGACACTTTAATAATGATTATATTAGTGGGGTCTTGTGGACTGTTGCTTAGGGATGGTTATGGATAAACAAGGATGGATTCAAATTGAGGCTAGTAGGAAAAATAATCATCAAGGATGATGCAATTGGGGTATGTATTAGGGTGTCACAAATATGATGGATGATGTATCAAAAGTGGATGGAAGTTTTCAAAAAAAACTCCTTAAAATATATTCTCTTTGCATGACTAGCAATGACTTTCCCTAATTTGAAATGCATGTCTCTTGATTCTACCCAAGCATGTAATATACACCTATTTTTAAGACCAAGGTCAAAGGGAGAAGGATGGAATGGAACATAATGAAAAGGAAAAATGGAATGTAAATGGATATTCCCCCAAGAGTGGGGACTCGTAGACAAAGGTGTATAGAGACTTTCAAGTATAAAAATGTTTTAAATGCATGGTATTCATAGGCTCATAAATATCAACTTTAAGTATGACTAATATATAGGATCTTGATATGAATTTTAAAATAATGATATAGGGCCCAATCTAGTTTTCTTCAAATTTTCCCTTTTTGTCTTCATTTACATTGGTGTTCTATTGATCGTCTTTGAGGAATAGGTCACTGAATTCAAATTCTTAGGACTAGATCTTTTTCTAATATTGGCCTTTTAGCTTATTTTGATATTCTTGAAGAAGATTTAAAGAATTTTGACATTTTTCATCTAAAATTTCAAGCTCTTATAGCCTATCTTGTCTAATATTTTGATTGGTAATGATGCCATAAAAAAATATGTGTAAATAGGGTAACTCAACTTCTATGGGCAAGATTACTTTTGTACCATATACTAAAGAGTAAAAAGTAGCCCTTGTAGGTGTTTAGACACTAGTTATATAAGACCAAAGTGTAGGGCATAATTGCAAATGCTAGTTCCTTCCCATGTCATTAACTACTTTCTTTAGAATCTTAAGATGCATCTTGTTAGTCACTTCTACTTGATATTTCCCCTAGGGTTAGTAGTGGGTGGAAAAATGTTGCTCTATGTGATTACATTTGCACAGATCTTTAACCTCTTTATTTTTAAAATACTTGCCATTATCTGTTTAATATTTTGGTTGGGATGCCAAATGGAAAATAATCTAATTTAGGATGACCTTTGATATCTAAAGCCCTGTGGTGTAGATAAGTAGCATGGGTTCAACCCATTTTGTAAAATACTTCATAGATTTGATTATAAATTTATGCCCATCAGAAGATGTTTGATTGATCTTGATGATTAAATCTAATCCTCATATGGAAAATGGCTAAGATCTCATTATAGGTTATAGCTCTTATGTAGGGGAATGAATAAGATTATCATGGTTTTAATAGGCTACATATTTGCATACCTATTGGTAGGTATCTTGATCCATTATAGGCCAATAATATCCAGTCCTAAGTAACATCTTATCTAAGGACATTCTACTGACATGGCCACCACATATACCATCATGAACCACCTTCATTATAAGAGTATCAGTCATCTCAATAGGGTCCCATTATATCCTCACTAATAGAGCGTGTTTCCAAAGATGGTATAACATGATGTGTAGTGGATAAAGGCCTTATGTTTATGATGATTCAAGTTTGGTGGTAGGATATTATCATGGAAATAGGTATATATGTAATGATACAATGGTAGACTAGGATTATGGATGGCACAAATTGGAAAATAATCAATAGATTGATGAGCTGGTAAGATCAAATGTTCAATTAGAAAATTACCTTCAAAGACATATTTTGGAAGGTTGATCAAAGACCCAATAGTTGTCGTAGATTCAAATGCTGATGAGTCCACATTATGACTCATTATTACCATAATATGCCATCCTTCATATCCTTAAACATGTCATTTGATTGATCATTTAATTCAATCTTAGGGTTTATAACTAGACTAAGGTATAAAGTAGATGCTTTTATCTCTATAAGCTCATGTGAGTCTAAGTTATCTTTCTTTGCATGATGTTCTAACCATTTTCATGTTTAGTCTTCATATTTTGATATGTAAAGGCATAATAGCATGTAATAAGTGTTTTGATAAGATCTCATGAAGATAAGGATGTGACAAGATAAAGAATTGATCATTTGAAGCATAGCTATAGATTCTATCAGTTAGCTATGGATTATATCTGTCAGTTATGAATTCTACTAGTTAGCTACATATTACAATAGTTAGCTACATATTTCCATAGTTGTGCTATAGATTCTCATAGTTCACTTTAGATTTGGTCATAACATGTTATAAAGCATTCAAGAAGCTTTTCCACATTTTTCATGATGATCTAATGACTCCATTTGATACTTTCTATTTCTATACATGTATGTATGTATGTACATATACATATACATATACATATATATATATATACACAGACACACATATATATATATATATATATATATACATACATATATATAGACACACACACACACACACACATATACATATACATACATACATACATGTGTGTGTGTGTGTGTGTGTGTTTGTGTGTGTTCCTATTTTTGTATGGTCTTCCATTTCTGTAAGTTGTTATTTTAGGCTAAAAATATAGAGCCAAAAGATATGGATATATATTATATGTACAAATTTGGTGGTTATATATAGCTAAGCATAGTAGTTATAATCTCACATGGAACTTTTTGATTTCATGTAGATCTCATTACAATGTTTTCTCTTTTTTAGCTATACCACCCAATATCTCCAAATATCTTCTTGTTTTAAATCAATTGAGATGTTGCTTGATTTCTAAGATATTTAGTTTATTTTGAATAGAATAAAAGGATAGATCTATGTTGTATCTAAAGACATATAGATATACATAGATATTGTAAGTTTCATTATTTTTGAATACAAGAAGACTCACAGTAAATTACTCTTTCATTCCATGTGTTGGGATATCATTTTAAGACTGAGTTGATTCAAACATGAATCCAAGGGTGAGCAAAAGACCACTCCCAAAGGAGACATAAGGCATTATTTTGGTATTTATAAAATTTATTTCCTAATTATTTTAATTGAAATTGATATATATGTTGTGTGTGATTAAACTTAAAACCTAGAGGATAGAATAAATATTAATGTGTTTACTTTTAGATTTGAATAAGCATTTATCATTCCTTTAATTCCTATAACTTTCTTTTTTCAAGTGTGGATTTGATATTTGATTTTAGTGAGTTTATTTTATAGTATTGCGTGATTACTTTAAAATTATTCAATTTAGTAGTTTGGTGTGTCTTACAATTCATGCAAGAGTGTTTCTTTTTAGCATTAGTTTAGATTCTTAGGAATAGACATTAGGTTAGTACAACATCAAAAAACCCCAAAATAGTACTGTTAGCTAAAACCAATAAGTACCTTATTGTAGATTATCTTGGACACTAGTCCTGGTAATAATTGACACCAACATAGGTAGGTTAAATGAAGGGGTAATAATGACACCCATCAGCTACCTTATTACTTCTCCTTGACACTTGTTCGAATGTGATAGACTAAATTTTTTTCTTTAATTGATCTACCAACTATTTATAGGGAATCAATTTCTCATCCTTTAATTGGAACTCCTCATTCACTTGTTTGATAATCAACTTTGAATCAATACTTGAAGGTGTTGGATGTTCTATTGGATGATTAGTTAGAGACCGATAATTAAGGCCTCATATTCATAAACATTGTTGGTACATGGGAAGGCAAGACAAAAATATTCAAGGATGAGGTCACCATGTGGGTTATCAAAAGGATACTCACTCCCAACCCAAGGGTGGTAAAAGATCCATTAAAATATAATTTACATCTATTAGATTTTTTTGGTGGTCAATATGGACTCATCTAGAAAAGCTATGATAAGAAGCTTGGTATTTGTAAGGGGTGCCTCCATAAGTTGATCCATGATTTCTTATCCTTTTATGGCATTTTTATTGATATATTCTATATCTAACTCACTTAACAACATAATCCATTTGGCCATATGACTAATTAGAGCAAATTTTGATAGCATGTACTTAAGGGGATCAAATTTGGTTGAGCTGAATTTGGATATTGAGCATATAATTCTAGAGTTTTTAGGATGCAAAGATAACATCCAAGAATTATTTTTGATAGGGGTATAATTAATCTCATATAAAATCAATTTCATACTAAGATAATAGATTTCTCACTCTTTTATGTCATCATTATGTTGACCTAAAAGAGCCCCTATGACATAAGGTGTTGTAAATATATATAAAAGTAAAGGCCTTCATGTAACTGGTGGTGATAAGACTAGAGGCTTAACTAGATATTACTTAAGATTGTCAAAATCCTGCTGACACACAAATTTTCAACTGAAATGAGTCCCCTTTTTAAAAATATGGGTGAAGGGGTGACATTTGTCTACAAATTAGGAAATAAACTAAAGGATGCCCTATAATTTACCTTAAGGCTTATGAGCTACTTTAGATTTTTAGTAGGTGGCATTTCCATAATAGCTTTGACTTTTGTTAAATCAACCTTAATGCATCTCCTAGAAACTATGAACCCTAATAGTTTGCTTGAGGTGATTCCAAACACACATTTCTTTAGGTTTAATTTAATTTTATATTTATAGAGTCACTTAAAGATTCTACTTACGACCATATGATGCTTTGATCAGAGTTTAGACTTCCCCAATATATCATCTACATAATTTTCAATAATTTCATGCATAATGTCATGGAAAATGATGTCCATTTCCCTTTGGTAGGTAGTGCTTGTATTTTTTAGACTAAAAGGCATCACCTAATAATAAAATTTTCTCTATAGAGTAATAAATGTTGTTTTGTGCTGATTTTTTAGTGCAATTTTGATTTAATTATATCCCAAAAACCCATCCATGAGGGATAACATTTCATATCCCATAGTGGAGTCCACAATCATGTCTATATTTTGCAAGGGAAAATAATCTTTAGGACATGATTTATTGAAATCCTGGAAGTCAATACAAATCCATATTCCACCTTATGGCTTGGCCATAGGAACAATGTTAGATATCCAGTTAGAATAATCAATAGGTCAGATAAATCTAGCTTCCAGGAATTTTTTTAATTCTTCTTTGACTAATAAAATGACCTTGTGGTGCATATTATGAAGTTTTAGTTTGATTGGTTTTGCATTAGGATGGACTACTAAATGATTCATTACCAAGGATTGATCAAGCTTCGACATGTTTGAATAATAACATAAAAATAAATTTATATACTCTTTGAGCAACTCAATAAGAATTTTCCATTTCTCAAGTCCCTCAATTTGATGGTTTTAGGACTCTCTTATATTAAAATATTGACTTCAATAACCTCTTTGATGAAGGAATGTGACTGGTCCTGAAGATACATTAGGGGTGGTGGTAGATCATATATTTTTGAAGAAAAATTATCTAGGATCTTTGTGTCTAATTCTAGATAGAATTTTGATTCATCAAGAGTGATTTAAATGTCCTTCAAGTTTTGATAGGGATATTCATTTTTGTCTTCCTATTATTTAATTTGATTGAGGGATGTTTAATGTTCCCCAAAATAGGTTGAATTATTGAGATTAATCGAGAAGACCTTCTTGTGATCTCCTGATGACATAAAGTCTCACACTGCCAAATATTCTATAATGGCCTCATCACTTTGAGACATTTTTAAAGAAGGCTCATGTTTTTATCCCAATATATTAAGTTAGGGTAATGGAGGAAGATATTAATGGTGGAGATGGTGGTGTCATGAAAGAGATTGGTGGTATAAATATCTTCATAAAGACTAGAAATGGAACCTATTTTGATTTCTTCATCAGATGAAGAAGTATCCAAAATGTTATTTTTTAAGTAAATGTTGAGTGGTTTATACCTCAGACCAATTTTTTTTGGGTGTTATTGAACCCCTATAGGTTCAAGCCTACCTTGTTCCTGTCTCCCTAGTATTGTCCCCTGATAATTCATATTTTATAACATCTTTTAAATTTGGGGATACTTTTGTTAATGGAGTTATATGACCTCAATGTATATAATAAGCCATGAATCATTGGGTTCATCAAAGTGATCTTATGATAGTAGACCTACACTAATAAATGCCATAGATATAAATTGATAAATTATGGTATTATCATTCCTTATAGTTGGGGACCCATAGCTACATGGGGAGAGTGGTAAGTCCCATACAAAAAAGGTCTTGTATTCATATTCCCCAAAGCCTATGGAGGTGATCTTGAGACAGGTAACATCTAGTGATGGATTTGAAGTAGGTATTAAATCATATAGGTGGACATACTTTGTAACTATTTGAGTAAGAGTGGAACTATATGTGTTTGGAAAACATCAAGTGGGATGGGATTGATCCATTTGATAGCTACAAACATATTTTATTTCCCTGAGGATAGTAACCTTCATGATGGAATCAGGGAATTTTGAACACTGATGGAGGGTGAAAGTAACTACTCACATTTCATGGATCCATAGACAAGCCAAAAGTAGACTATATGGAAGATTGACATTGAAAACATGAATTAAGGTCTGATAGATAATGGGTCCCATAGCAATAAGAAGATAAATGGTTCTTGTAGATGGCCTTTCAGTATCATTGTATACCTTAATCATTATGAAATTAGGCCCTAAGGATGCCTTAGATTACCCTAACTTCTTTAGAAAGTCCAAATTGCATATATTTAAAGTAGACCCTTCATCTATAAACACCTAAGGCAATTTATGATTGGAGATGGAAATTTCTATGAACAATGGATAATTATGATGCGGGCTGATAGGAGGCATGTCCTAGACACTGAAAGTGATTTATTATGAGGGATACAAGTGAACCACCAATACTTTAAATTGGCTAGTGTCAATGTCTCTAGGGACTTTGAGGTCATTCAAGACTTAATTAAGAATCTCCTGATACATTGATGACATTTTATGAAGATCCATAAGGCAGATTTGGGTTGGGTTCTTCTAGAGTTGTTGGATGATGTCACATAGCTTATCAAAATATGTAGACTTTTTTATAGATATTGACCTTGTGGGATTTGGAAGTGGATAAGTCTTTTTGTAGTGCTCCAATAACTATAATTTTATTACATCATGTAGTTACTACATAGTCAACTATGGCCTAGTTAATCTTGAAAATGGTGGATGGTGATGGTGTGGGATCTTGGGGGCCACAAATTTTGATGGTGTGGAAATAATGGTATGGAATGGCATGGTAATAAGTTTGATTGGAGGTGGATGCTTGAACCTAGTCTTTGGGTGGTTTTATTTGCCTCTGATCATGTTCAGGAAATGGGTCTTGATAAATTCTAAGTTGTTGATTCTTAGACTAATTAGTTGGGCTCTCCATTTATACTTCAATATCCCCTTTTTCAATAGGTTTTGGATATAATGTCTCAACTACATACATTTTCTAGTATCATGACCTTTAAATCTATGATATTGACAAAACTCATCCTCATGATACCAATCTAGTCATGGTTTTCTATCATCCAAAGGTCAAAATTTGTGGAGAGTGATCATATTTATAGGTATTATCTACTATAGGACCACTTCTATAGTTATCCCAAGACTAGTGAGAGGCCTTTTCCTTGTTCAGGGTTTAGGCTTTCCCTATGGTACTCTTATGGTAGATATATTTTATTGATTAGTAAGGGAAATTTTTTGCACTATTTGAACATTATGTTTAGAATTTGTGACTCCATCTCCCATGACATTTTTTTTATTAAAGATTTTGGATTTACCCAAAAAGGCATTATCTTGATTATGAATTTTGTTCAGTTCAAGTATATAATTTGATTGTACCTTTCTCAATGAGGTGATTCTCAATTTAGATCCCCTTTTATATGATCTCATAAAAATATTTGGTACATTATATCTTTAATTGATATTTCAATTTGGTGTTGAGGTTGTTGATGAACATTTTGGCCAATTTCTTTTCTAGAACTATATAATTGAATCAAATCGTAAGCCTTCTCCACCTTTGTAGAAATGAAGCTAGGCTTTCCCCATTTCTTTGTTTGGTATTGTAAAGATCTATGATGGATATATCATGCTCAATATTGAAATATAAGTGCCTTACAAATTTTTTTAGTCAACTCTCCAAAGCCTGGATATGGACCCTTTTGGAAAATGCATAAACCACTCTAATGTAGGCCTCGTGAGACTTTTAGGGAAAAGCCTAAGGAGATAAGAATAATCATACATAATAGCATGAAATTATACATATAATTCTTGGACATGATCTTAGGGATCTACTTTCCTTCTCTATTTTTCAAATTTTGGAACCTTAAAATGTGGTGGGAAATGTACTTGTAAAATGCACATATCTAAAGGAGAGCTGTAAAAAAATTCATACTTTTACCTCTTTTCTTGCATATGAGGATTGATTTGATGAAGAGTTTCTTGCATTATCTTCCACTCTTGAGCAAATGATGGGTCCATGAGGGGATTAGAGTTTTGAGCGTGACTAGTGAGAAGTCTAGAATTATTGGGGTTAATATTTTGGACATTTTTTCTTGGGGAAGAAGGTATTTGATTTTGGGTTCAAAATTATGATGCAAGGGAGTTAATTTGTTAGGTTGATTAGTTTAACCGATCATCTAGGGTGGTCCATCTCCTATTAGCCTTAATGTGATTAATTTGGAGGGGTTCTTTTTATTCTTGTTCTTCAAGAACTTGCTCATGATCTATAAGATTGTCCTCTTGGTGCTCTTGATTGGTATTGGCATGATTATGGGGAGCATTATACCTAATATATAGATATAATAGATGTTGAAAGTGTTTTTTATCAAAGCTAGGGGTCATGTGCCCTCTATTACAATGACTTGGGCTAGGATTTGATCACAATTTTCTTAAATATATTGATCAAATTGGGCTTTAAAATCATCACTATGGAATAAGTCATTTTTTAATTAGTCTTCCTCTTTAAGAGTATGTATGTCACTATACATATCATCATTATCCCAGTTTTGATCACATAGGTTTCCCAAGAAGTCATTTTCCTGATTATATCCTTATCCCATTCTAATAATTTGGGCATGGGTTTGGATAAGCATGATGGATGATGATGGTGATGCAAGAAAAATTATTAGGTGTGTTTTTAATTTAGGGTGATGGAAGAGAAGGTGACTTTGGATACTAATTTATTATAAAAACTAAAACTAAGAGTGGTTAATAAAAATGATTTATATGTAACTTGGATTTAGATTTGGGAGGATATGAAGGCTAGAATAACCAAATGCTACCAAATACAAAAACCCTAAAAGGATTCAATCTAGAAAAGAGACTAAGGATATGAGATGAATAAATACCCTTCACACTAATAAGGAATTAATTAGATGGGTGCTAGGTATGAAGAGATAGTGATGATGAAATGATGGGTGTTAGACTAAAACCTAACAAGGTTGTGTACATTGATAATGTTTAGTCACGAAGTGATGATCAAAATAAAAGTGATGGGTGACCACTAAGGTTTAATTTCAAGACAAATGTTATATTTTAATGGTGTGAATAGTGATATGGAATGGGTGGTTAATTTGATTATAAAATGATATGTATCTTAAGGGTCTCTGGGTATTTTATGAGAAAAATAGGATAGGCTAACTCAATTCATAAACAACAAGATTGGTCACAAGCCCTAATTTATTCAACTAAATGGGTGTGTAATCTAATGTTTGCACCATATAATGTATTTATGGGTGAGGTTGTAAGCTAGTGACCCATTTTGGAATCAACTAAGCCCTCTTAACCCCACCTGCACTTGATGGTCACTTAGGAACTGATATTGATTCTGGTAATAAAATGTTTTTTACAGCTAATAGGTCCTATGTTAGGTTTAAAAAAGAGTGTTTAAGGGATTCCCTAAGATATATGAAGGTACATGGGGCCCAAATATATATAGGGTTTTATCTAATTCCTAGTTTAGAGAGTTAACTCTTCTCATTCATGAATGCCCTATATGGGATCAACCACTTATCCTAATGACAGCTATCCTTGATATTTATACTCCATTAGAACATGAAGTTTGTTGAATTCATGATGATGAAATTAATGACACCAACCCATAATGACTAATCCCATACATGAGGATGAATTCCATGTCATGTGTTATCATATACTTAATGGGTTGACACATAGGCAAGAAAGATCAATTTACCTGATTAATTACCTATGTGACAAAATTTAAAAGTGAAAAAAAAGTCACAGACACATAAGATATATATAAATAATAAGATTAAAATGTGTTATTTAGGCACTCCTCCTATAAGCACATGGGTTAGAAAATCATATTTAGTGCCTTCACCTTGAAAGGTCCTACAAGAAATGGGTTAGTAGTTTGAACTCAAGTAAAACTATTTATTTCCTAGAAAACCACAAAAAAATTAGTGTAAATAAATATCACTTCCAGAGATTATGATATCATGAATTTTATGAAAAATTTCTACTCTCAAATCATGATATTATGAATTAGTAGCTAACCATGATAGTTAATCATATGGACTGTTGACCAAATTTGAATTATAGTCAAATTGGGTCAACCCATACTATTTAAAACTTTTAAATAAGTTTCCATAGGTCATATGGGGTGTCATGTTAGTCTATTATCATAGTTATACTTGTCTTAGTCCTTGTCTAAGCTCACCCTCCTTGAAATGACCTAGCCAACCAAAGTCAAACTTGGTCAAACCTTAGTCAAACTTGGTCAAAATTCAATTTTGTGTAAATTTGTCCTAAAATTGTATTTATAATGTTTCAATGTGTTTGTGTGTCATTAATTGTCCATTGGTTATGTCTCATGTGCAAAAAGGGGTCTTTTGGCCACTTTCTAGCCCATTAATAGACTTGTACAAACTTCCAAGAGGGTAAATTTGTCACCAAGATAATTTTAAATGTGTGATAGGTCATAATCATGTTATTTATATTCATATGTCAGACAAGAAGTAGCTATGTTCAATGGATGGCGGTTTCTCCCTATTTTAGGGGGCTTTTGGGAACTTGTACAACCTATATGATATGATCTTCAGCTAAAAATGTGGTGGGATGTATCTTCACATACCCAAACCAATTTAAATGCTTTTTTCAAATAATTTAATCAAAAAAATTCATCTAAAACTCATTTTCCTTCATTTTGTCTTGGCAAGCTAACAATGGTCAACTTTAAGCTCTTGGCCTAAGTCATGCATGTGGAATTGGAAGGAGTGATTCTAAGAGTATATTTTTCTCTGAGTTCAATTAATTTTCATAATAATAACTTTAAATTTGTGTCTTCACCTTTATAAATAATGACTAACACTCCAGACAGCTTTTTATGCATGTTCATTCATGAGGGGGTCTCCTTTTGAACCTGTTTCAAGTTTTCTTGCTTTAGATGAATGGTTTTAGGTGTTTTAGGTGTTTATATATGTTTTTATAGACATATACATTCTTATCATTATTATATAAATCTCAATTTCCAATAAAATCCTCTTTTATGCGTGTAGGTGCTCCAAACTAGCTTTATTTCACTTGCAGTTACTTTAGATGTTTTGGAGGATATTTTGCACATGGGAGGAGATATTAAATCATTAAATTATCTTATATTAATGTCTAAAATTTTATTTTAATGAATGTACTTGTGAAAATTCAAACTATATACCCCTTCAAAGGCTATGTTTCCCTTATTCACTACCTTGATACTTACAGTCAATTTATGCTTGAGCTTCAGAGAATTGTACAGAGCCTTTAATGGTGAATACATGGTGGAATTAATATTTAATACCCTTAAAATCTATAAATGATCTTATATTGCATGATATGAAGGTTCAATAAGTTGCCAAGGTAAAGTTTCCACTCCAAAAGTGAGTTGACTATTTTGGGCTAATAGTCCCTAAAAATTGTAAACATAGGCCTTGAAAGTTTTTAGGGACCTCACTAAATTCAATTTAAAGGTGATCCAAGATTAAAATTTGGATAAATTGATAGAATTATTTACCTATAATAATAATGAAAATTTTGAGGTCAAAAGGAGGAGTGGAGATGGAGTTTAAACAAGCTTAAAAGTGACAAAAAACCACTTATTTTGGATAGTGATATCTATAGGGTAGGGTTGAAAAGTTGAGTTTACACTTCAATTTGATGAACCTAGATCATTCTACCTAGTTTTAACTATCATAACTAGTCAAGAGAGTAATCCTAAGCTAGTATGACAAAATGAAGGGTCATTTTCAATGTTTGAACCCCTCAATAACCTCCCCTATCTGTACATAGGCCTGGGAGAGGTCAAACACAGTCAATAGGGTCTGGAAAATGAGTTGCACGTGTGCAATATGAACTTTTTTGGAGTCATTAAAAGTTATATATGTGAAATTAATGGATAATTAACTAAATTAACTCAAGTGGGAACCCAACACAACTTGAACTAGCCCTAAATCATTGCCAAAATGTACCTATAGAGGCAAAAAACATGACTATGACAATCATCTTGACAGTGAGGAGAAGGTTGGGGTTTGGACCTAGTTTGTAACCTAAAAAATGAATAAAATATTAAATTAGTGAAATAGGACTCAAGGTAATCTAAATATATAATTATTTAAGGCCTAACTCCTTATCAAAATACACTAAATAGAGGTGACGATTGTGAGTGGTTCAGGCAGGCAATGGCCTAATAATAGGTTTCTAAAGCATGGATAATGTCTGTTTGAAGGATTTATAGGTGGATAAAATCATGATAAGGTATTATACCTAGTAAAAATTAAGAATATAAACCTAAATCATCATGTAAAAATCCTAAAATGGCCAAAACACCTTAGAATAGGGGTAAAATGTGGATTGCTACAATCAGGTAGGGGTATGCTAGTTAAAGGACTAAAGCATGGAATGGATATGGTATGAGATTTACCAAGTAAAATAAAATAAAATAAGGGTAATATTAACAATAAATATTAATATTAATTCCATACATTATCATCTAAAGCTCAATATCAACTTCAAGTAAGCCCAAAATGCATAAACACAATCCTACATGTAGGGAGTTAAAATAGGTTCTCCTTTGCACAATAGGGACCTTGTAGGTTAAATGAATATTGTAAAAGGTAATTAGTGATATCAATAGAATATAAAAATGATTAAAATACTTTAAAACCTGGTTTTTAGGCCTAAAAAACTTTCAAACACATTCAAAGGACTCTATCCTAGTCAAAACATGAAGATAGGTAAGCAACGATGAGATATTTGGATGCAGGTTCTAGTGAGAGTCACATTATAAATTGGTTTAAAAAAGATATATAGATAGATAAAAATTACATTTAAACATAAAAATGAGGATTCAAATGAAATTTAACCATTTTTCCAAAGGCAAAATAAACTTTTACCCTGCTTGCCATGCATATTATGCCTGCCTAATGACTAGTCTTGGAATTTAGAGGTATCGAGGGTCAAAACTTGGAATCAAGAGGTGAAATTTGGTAAAAAGTACCCTTGGGGGTTTATTAATATTATTAAACAATAAAATTATCAATAATAATATGGGAAGTTCCCCTTATGTTTCTCAGATAGGGGGCACTTTTCAATTTGCATAGACCCTACCACTTCATGAAAATAGGTCAAATCATGGACCAAAAGGTAAAGAGGGTTTAAGTTAAGTTTTTGAAGATATAAAACACCTAGGGGGACATGATATGTCAACCTAGAGGGTCTGAGGCCAAATAGGGTGCTCCAACTAAGGAGGTTTGCATGCATACCTAGTGGGCAAGAAATAGGTCTAGTCTCAAATGGATGGTCACTTTCATTTTGGTATTTATTAAATAATCCAAATGAATTGGATAAAAATCATGGAGGTTAAAATTAAATCCATTTTTATGTAGGGGAATCCACTTGAGGGTCATTTTTGAGCCCAAGGTACAGGCAGACCTATTGATAAGGTTTAGGCATGGTGTCAAATAGGGGTCAATTTCATTTATATCTTCAAGGGAGATTTTATAGTGATTGGAGGAGGTTTATAGGACATATTAATAAGTTTTAAAACCTATAGTTTTCAATATATTCATCAAGAAGCCACCTTTTAGCCTAGAATATACTCAGACCCTATTATTTGTGTAAAATTGACTCGAATGATCATTTTTGAATGCTCATATCTTTCATGAGCTTTTACATGGGACCTAGAGATAAACCTAGAATTTGGAGGGTGAATTAAATAATATAAAATTTAAATTTGGATAGAATTTTAATGTCAAACCCTTATGAACAAAGTTTAAGAGTACAAACCCTCCAAAACCCTATTTAAGACCTAGAGGTGAAAATGAGCCTAAAAGTGCACCTAGATAGAGGAATTTGACCTTTATTACTGAAGATAAGTTGTTTCTAACTCCATGAGGATCACAAAAATGGCCTTCGATTGTATAAAACTATATGAAAAAGGGGGGAATAGGGATTATTTTTACCATTTTTTGTGTTGTGTAGGCATGGTGAACTTCTAGGAGATGAAATCACTTTTTGAGGGAATATTAGGAATTTCTATAACTCCATATGGTCATTATATAAAGTATATAAACTACTAAGTGTGCCTACCAACTCATTATAATCAATTAGTCTAGTGAGCTAGGTAGTGAAGACTTAGAGAAAATGGAAAATCTTTGTTTGGAGATCCTTTTAAGGCCAATTTATTGTAATTTATTGTATGATCACTCATTAAACATGTCATTTCTCCTCTTTTATGGATCAGATTGTAGAGATGAAGAGTTTTTAGATGCCAAGTGTGAAGGGTGAAGGGAAAAGAGTTATTTTGAGACTACCAAGTGTGATCATGCATGGATAAGATGGCAGGAAGGGTCAGGATCCTCCCTAATTCATGTGAGAGATTATTAATAACCCATAATACATAGATTCATCATAAAAATTTATCAAGTGTAGATTTTGGGTAGTTTTGTAAGACCAATCATAAGCAGCAGTTTTTTATGCATAGTGTTGGGTGAATATTTTGTCAATCAGCCTATTGATAAACAAAATAGGTCTGATCAACCATAATATGAAGATAATTCAGCCAAATGTGTAGGTTTACCACATCAAAAGGGGACTAATCTCTCCTCTCATTATGGGGAGGTTCCCTGTAGATATGTAGGAGCTATATACTATATAAATATAAACAAAAAATAACACTCAAGGGTAGGATAAACCATCCATCTCTCTTCTTTTAGAGATGATGTGTAAAAATAAAAGGATAAATCCTCATTAAATTATAGAAGACACACCTCTTCTTTCAAGAGTGTTGTTCAGCAGATAAAAGGAATCTTTTTGGTGGTGACAAATAACTGTAACAGGATACAGTAACACAGTAGGATGAAATGAGGAACAATGTCTCCACCTCAACTTCCAAAGACTAAAATATGAATAAAAATGATGTCACAAAGTCATCCCAAGGTTATTTACATAGAAACATAAAATAAACACACACTAAAGACAATTATGATAACACAAAGTCTGAAAGTAACTGGCTTTAGGACACCTTCTTTGTCACCTCCACTAGCTTTGCTTGTTAAATTTCATAAACAAGAATACATTTAGGAAATAGACATAAGAAAAATTTCCTAGAATGATATAAGCTATAATATCACAAAGTCTGAAAGTAACATGCTCTTTGATTCATACAAAGAAATATGATGAACAATCTGAGCTCAAAGTCTCAGTAATGCCTTTCAATTTAGACAGAGTTTTGCTTTTGGTAACTCAGAGAGATCCCCTTAAAATAATAAGAGATATTCTAATATATAACTCTCCAAGAAAGACTTGGGGAGTAGTAACACATCATGTTGCACTAAATTTTGTCGAGAAGAAATGTTGAAATCAAGTGTATTTGCCCATTTGCTTTTCCCAATGCAGAGAAACGAGTCACGACATTGAATGTTTGTGTTCTCCAATGTCCACCTAGTGGTCTGCTTCTAGAAACATATCTCATGCATGGATATTTTTGGTCCTTCTTCATCATTCCTCCTTTCATGGCTATTAAATTGAGTCTTTGGTTCAATCAGATCCTTGGTTTAATCACTTCTCTGCTTATTGGTCACTTTTTGCTAGTCTTAAAAATTGACACGTGGCAAGTTATACTACAAAATAAATCAAGACACTTGGCAGTATCTGCAAGACTCTGAGAGATGTTTATTAAAAGAGGCTTTGAAACTTGTTATATATTGTGTCTCAGCATACGACACTTGGTAGCTTCTATTGCACTTTGAGGCTTGACCTTTCCTGAAGGGAACTTGCCCTTCGAGGTCTTTGAAAGAAGATTCATTTTCTAAGTGTCGACTATCCTCCACAAGGGTACCTACCCTTCGAGATCATCTAAGTGGCCTTCATTATTTAATTCTTTCAGAGGACTATTGTCTCTTTATTTCCTTCAGACAAAATATCCAAAGGAAATCCTTCCTTGGCTCTATGTTTTTTGTATTGAGAGTGCTCTGTCTTTGACACATGGCACGTTCTGCTGCTACAGGCGAGGACACTTGGAAGCATTTGCCTAAATTATAGGAGCTTTCAAAAACATTTGAGAGTCTTATGGGAGATGACGTGTGGTAGCTTCTACTGAGCTCTAAGGAACACTTATAGAAACATTTGGGACACATTCAGATTCATGCAGATAGTGACACTTGGTGTGTTTCATTGCAATTTAAGAAGGGACACATGGTAGCTTTTTGGGCTTTTGTTTCCTTGATGGGTTTTCCTTTTTAGGCTTTCTTCTTGAGTGAATTCCTTTAGATAAAAATTCTGAATGATTTTTGCCTTAACCATTTTACTGTGGGAACTTTTCTAAAGGAATTCCCTGTGTCTGTCTTTGCTTGTTTCCCTCCACAAGGGCATTTGGCTTGATTTAATGTCCTCCACAAGGGTAATTGTTTTCCTTTGGATTTGCCTTAGTCAATTTTTTATCAATCTCAATAGGTGACACATGGTGGCATCCACTGTGAAACATGCAAGGACATGTGGTGGCTTCCACTGAGCTTAAGAAACACTATATAGATCAATGGGATTCATTTAGATTCTCTCAAATGATGACACTTGGCATGCTCCACTTACTTTAGCAGCTCACTGAGGACCCACCATAGTATTTTCTTAATAATTAAAACCAAAGGAAAAAACTATGGATGTCAACACTTGGTAGCTTCTATTGAGCTTCATTAGGGACACGTGATGACTTTCATTGAGCTTTTGAAAAAGGTATAATGGGGCTCAACAGATGACACTTGGTAATGTCTATTGAATCCTGAGAGAAGCCTTAGGAGAAACTTGAATTTGACATCGACGGGGACATCAATGGTTTCTTGACACTTCTTTCCTATAGAGTCTATAGTTTTAAGCATGTGGAGTTCATAGAAACGTATCTACCGAGTCTATAGTTTTGAGGCTTTGAAGTCCATAGAAACTAAGTCTATAAAAAGGAACCTGTAGAGTTTGTAGATTTTTGAAAAGATTGAAAATGAGGAAATTGAATGCTTGGAACAAAATCTTGAAAAGGGGAGAAATGATTTTGGTCTTGTATGACCAAAATAGTTCATATATTGTCTCAAAACATGAGTGACATTTTTTGGGTACAACAACTGGCTCCAGTTGGGGAACTTCCATCAATTGTAAAAAGAATTGAAGGGAGTAGAATCCAGAATCTCTAGTGTCTTCATGTGTGCCACTGGGCTATGGAGTCATGTTACTAAAAAATTAAAGGTGATAAAAATAAAAACAAACAAAACAAAATGGAAATAAAAACTATACAAATATACATATGTACAGATGAAATGATCTAGTACTTCAAGAATTGAAGTGTTTCAGATGCTGCCCACTATGAGGCAGAGAAAAGAGCATGCCATCTTGATACTTTAGCAAGACGCTATTTTCAACATTGTGTTGATGGATAATAAATGGGACCCTCCAAAAGGAGTCAAACTTTCCATGCATCCCCTTTGGTTCTCTCCTTTTGTCCCATAGCAAGACTTGATCTCCAACTTGTAAATCATGATTTTTTGCCTTTTGGTCAAAGTGTTTCTTCACTAGACTTTGATGGGTAGCAATTTGGTCCACCACCATAGTTCCCTACTCATCCAACTCAATCAGACACATGGTCCTCTTATCAAGGTGGCTTTCATATGTCTGATCTTCAATTGCCTTATCCAATTTCAAGGCTAGCAATTCCAAGGTGTTTGGTATCTCAGCATTGATACCATAAAGAAGTTGGAAAGGAGACATACTAATTGCTCTCTTTGTTGTAATTATATCTACACATAGAGCATCAACCAATGCTTTATGCCATGTCCTTTGGTTGTCATATGCTAGCTTCTTAATGATAGTCACCAGATTCTTATTGCTTGATTCAGCTTGTCCATTTCCTTGTGGAAAGTAATCAAAAGAGTGGAAGAGTGTAATCCCATAGTAGAAAAAAAATTGTGTAATCTCCTAAGAAGTTAAATAAGCTGCATTATTAGTAACAATCTTGTTTGGGACTCTAAACCTAGAAATGATATTCTCCTTAAGGAAATTGCACACTACTTCTGAAGTAGCATGCTTGGTTGGAATTGCTTCCACCCACTTGGTGATGTAGTCAGTTGTTGTAAAGATATAATCATGTCTAGCACTTGAAGATGGGTTTACAACTCCAATAAAATCAATTCCCCATTACTAGAATGGTTCTTCTATGACCACTAGCTTGAGAGGCAGGGCAACTAACTTGGGTCTTCCAACAAACTACTAGCAGAGTTCACACTTTCTCACCCACTTATATGCATCTTGGAAAAGAGTTGGCTAGTAATACCTAGCTTGTAGAATCTTGTGGGTAGTTATAGGATCAAAAAAATATCCTCCACAAGCTAGATCATGGAAAGATTTCAAAAGTTGGCTTTTCTGCTCCTTGTCCACATAGCGAAGGAACACTCCATCAAGGCTCCTCTTATACAGGCCATTGTCCTAAAGGACAAAATTGGTAGCTTTCAATTTGATAGTCCTCCTTTCTTTGTAAGATAAATGAGCAAGAGACTCACCATAAGTAAGGAAATGAGCAATACCTAAATACCATTCATTTGTAGTGGAGACAAAGAGGATTGCTGGTGTGTCTTCCACCTCTGCTTCATTTTGTTTGTTATCAGTAATTAATTAGCATAGACCTTTTCCTCACACTAGCTTTGTTGGCTTGATGTCTAGATCAAACTCCTAGATATTTGAAATCTAATTGCCTCTTTTTGTTCCAAACTCCTACTGAGTTAAAATGGATTTGATTGTGGTGTCAGGAACTAGGGCAATAGTATGTGAATTCAAGATGTAGAAGCAAAAATGCTTGGCTGCCTTCACCACTGCATAGACATGCTTCTCCATATTTGATTACTTCAGCTCATGAGCTTTGAGAGGGAAACTAATGAAAGAAATGGGAGATTCCATACCTTCTTTATTTTGTTGAACCAGAATTACTAAAATCATGTGTTTAGAAGCATAATTGTATATGATGAACTCTTTGTTGTAGTTTGGACAAAGTAGAGTTGGGGCATGAGCAATGGCAGTCTTGATATCCTCAAATGCTGACTTACCTTCTTCAGTCCAACTAAAGGTGGCCTTTCTTTTTATCATGTTTACAATGTGTTGAGTCTTCTTAGCAAACTTGGGGATGAACCTTCCTAAGAAATTTACCTTTCTGAAGAAAGAGTGAACAACATTTTTACTTGTAGACAAGGTAAGCTCTTGAATATACTTGACTCTATCTGAGTCAATCTTTATGCCTTTTTTGGACACAATGTGTCTGAGAAGTTTCCCCTTTGTTACTCCAAAAATAGACTTCTTAGGGTTCAAACAAATGCCATTCTAGTGGCAATGTTCTAGTACTTGTTGCAAGTAGCGTATATGATCAGAGCGGTGCTTGGAAAAGACGGTCAAGTCATCAAGGTATACCACAATGAATTTACCCATCTCATCCTTGAAAGTAAGGTCTATTGCTCTCTGAAAGTTGGTGCCAGCATTTATCAAGCCAAAAGGCATCCTTCTATATGTAAATGTGCCCCAAGGTGTGGTGAAGGTAGTCTTGTGTTGGTATGCTTCACCAACTTTAACCTGATTATATCTTGAGAAGCCATCTAGCATTGATAATATCTCTAAACCTGTCACTGTCTGAAGTACTTGATCCATGATTGTCAAAGGATAGTTATCCTTTAAGTATAACTAATTTAGATTCCTAAAATCCATATAAATGCAAATTTTGCCATTTTTCTTCCTTACAGGTATTACAATCCATGTGGAATGATGGATTGGGAAGATGATTCTAGCATTTAACATTTTTGGTATCTCAGACAGAATAGTACCTGATATCTTTGGATTGTATTGTCTATATTTTTACTTATAAGGCACTGAGTCAACCTTGAGAGGAATGTCATGGTGGATTTCATCAAGACTAACAAACCTTAGGTCATCATAGGAATATACTAAGACATCCATGTATTGGCGGAGTAAAACAATGAACTTGAATATCTCCTTAGGAGTGCAGCACTTCCCAATATTCATTATTTTAGGATCTTCTTTAGTACCCAAATTGGTTTGATCAAATCCCTAAGAGGATATTGAATATTTTTGCTGCTATTTGATGAACCTATCATGTTTTTCAAACAAATTCTCAAAGGAAACTAGGCCTTTGGGAATTTTATTCCCTTTAAGTTGCAAGAATTTTTCATTTGCATCTGAACTTGATTCAGGGGCTAGTTCACACTTCTGAGGTTCACTACCTTCAAAATGAAGCTTCTCGAAGCTCTCTTTTTATTCTAGGAAGGTAATGATTTGGTGATTATCATTAAATACTTGCCAATGATCAGCATTGTTAGGGACAATTGGTCTAAAGACCAACTCAATGGTGTACTTGTATTTTTTAAAGTTTGAGTGAGGGACTAAGAGAGTTGCTGAAATAGCAAGTGCATCAGCTCCATCATTAGATTCCATAGATATGGCAGAGATGTGAAAGCATCAAAGCTTTCAATTTGGTCCTAGACTAGATTGCGGTAGTGGCACAATCTTTCATTCTTAGTTTGGTACAAGTTTCTTACTTGACAAACCACCAATTCAGCATCTCCTTTGGCATGAAGGATTTTGATGCCTTTATCTTGAGCTACCTTCAATCCAAGCAATAGAGATTCATACTCAACTATGTTATTGGTGTTGTTGAACTATAACTTATATGAGTAGGGAAAAATATCTCATTAAGGAGATATCAACACAATCCCAGCTCCTGAACCGGTAGAGTAGCTACCATCAAATTATAGAATCCATACCTCATCATACACTACTTTTTCTTTAGATTTTCCATCATTAGAGATGGAAGATCTTTTATCATCTATATTTCAACTTACTAATTCTTCTGTTGTTCCAGCTAAACTAATTTTTGGGTTGACACTTTCAAGAGCTTCATCAGATGCTTCATGAACTTTGTTTGTAGATAGAAAATAGTTACCCATGCTTGAAGACTCAAACAAAATTTGAGCTTCAGGGGCTGATGTCTAAGTGACAATATATTTTGATTCTTTTTCAAGAAGCAACCTCTACATGATGCCTTTAACATGGATCCTTGCTTTAGATATGTCCTTGTTCAATTCTCCACCAACATCCTTGCAAAAATTTTGCTCTAGAAGAATGTTGTATGAGGCTGGAACATCAGCCACTAGGATAGTCATTTTGATTCTCTTTTCTAGAAAGGCTGCAAATGCAAATTGGGTGTCTTTGATTTGCCCTAGTAGTGGTACTTGCTTGTTCTCCATAGAGAAACATTTACCAAATGTTTTGGTTAATGTGAGGTCAATAGATTTTTCCACTTTGGTAGGCATGACATTATCAGATGCACCTAAGTCTATAATGTAGTTGCTCAATTTGTGACCATTATCAATAGGAAAACATAGAAAGGTTCTATTTTCTAGGGGCAACAAGAGGAGTAATGACAAGATTATTTGGAATGGGAATGTTCTTTGGGGAATTATGAGTTACCTTCTTAGCCTCTTGTCCTGTAGGGATAGCCTTATTCTTCACACACTCAACTAATCTATCCAGCTGCTCAGGACTGAATTGTAAATATTTAAACTCAGTCATTATTGGAAATATTGTCATTGATGTCAAAGGTCTAGCATTATTGGTAATAAAGGCCCCATTGCATTTGATATTGTTTGTAATAAATATATCTTGGCTAATATGAGTTAATATTTATTTAATATTAATGAATATATTTTTGGTTGCATATGAGACAAAAGAAGGGCCCATGGAGAAGTCAAAGAGCCATGGGGTAAAGACAAAAGAAGGATGGGATGCATTTTCACATGAAGAGTCATCTTGGGGAATTCCAAGAGTCACCAAGTGAAGATAAAAGAAGAAGGGCATAATTTCTCATGAAGGGACACTTTAAGGAATATGAAAAGTCACCAAGATGAGGACAAAAGTGGAAAGGACATTTTTGATCATGACAGGTCACCACATGACTTTTCAAAGGCTTGAATATGAAGGGTCATACAAGTTTGGCACCATTTTCCATGAGGATTGAAGGGTCACAAAGGGGGAAGGCCAAAGGTCATTTGGAAATCTATAAATAAAGGCTTGAGAAGCCATTTGTATTAAGAGTGAGAGAGGTTGATTTGATATTGTAATATCTAGCTTAGAAGAGCAATTGTGAGAGATGAATATGATTTGTATTTGTTATATCTAGCTTAGAAGAGCAAAGGTGAGATAGAGAAAAGAGATATTGTATTGATCTATCATTTGTTGAGATAGCAACATTAAGAGATAGGTGTGTGATATACACAAAGCGGTTGGTGTTCCTATGGGTTGGTGCTCATGAATTATTGATGAGTTAGTGCTTGGCAAAGGGGTTGGTGCTCCAATGCGTTGGTGCTCACAAATTGTTACTGGGTTGGTGCTTGGCAACGGGGTTGGTGCTCCTGTGGGTTGGTGCTCATGAATAGTAGCTAGGTTGGTGCTCGGCAAAGGGCTGTGATGCTCCTATGGGTTGGTGTAGACACCAAAAACATGTTTGCACCTTGGTCATCTTTCACCCTTGTCCCCCTTGGCCCATATCCTAGCCCTTGTCCTAGCCCCCTCCATTTATCAAATTAAAATAATTAAATATTTGGCCCCTTTTCACCTCACCCTTGCCACCTTGGATCCCCTCCTTAGATCCCCCCACCTCTCTCCTAGCCTTTATTGCCCAAATCTCCCCTTTATCCCTCCTCCCCTGTCCATTTATGCCTCCCTCGACCATTTTCCCATGGCCCCTTGACCCAGCAGCGTGCAAGAACGAATAGAGGCTAATTTTAGCCTCTGTGCCCATTCTTCGGTTACTGACGTCGGTCACTATTCGACTGACGTCGGCGGTTCTGCCGCCATCGGCAGCCTTCAAAACATTTTCCTACAACCATCCTACCGCCCCCGTGAACAGAATTCTCTAGACGCTCCTGGCATTCGTATTCTCCTTTCTCTCCCCTCGTGTAGCAACAATAGTAGGTATAGGTACTCTGCATCAGTCATTTTTTCTTGCAAAAGGTCTTCCACAGCTCCAATAATAGGTTCCTCCAGTTCTTCAATCAACAAGCAGGAGGTAAGCATTTTCATTGTTTCATTTCATTTTATCAGTTGGTTTTATCTATTTATCCAACCCACTACCTAGACCTTCCCTGTCCTTCCCCTGAGAGGTTAAAAAGCCTTCTCAGACCCCTGTCACCCGTCCATCTTCCTTTTGCCCCATCACCCTTTCAGTCCAGTCCCAGACAACATTCTTAGTCTCTCAGACCCAAAACCAGTCCCTCAGACCTCCAGGTAATCTCACAGACCTCTAAATAGACTTTCCTAACCCTCAGACAAAGTCTCAGTCTATTCTGCAGACCAAAACCACCCTGTGACCCAACAAGACTCGTCCCTGACTATTGCCCCAACCGACCTCGTCCAGTACCCCTACCGATGTCGATAGTCTAACCGATGTTGGTGACCTTCCTGACTGACGCCAGTAATACCACCAACGTCGGTGACTGTGCAAAGGCAGATTGCTCCTAAATAGGTACGCTTTTGTCTTAAGTTCTTTCTTTTTGTTTTTCATCATTTATCACTTTCTGTTTCTAATCAACATTCTATTTTTAATAGTGGACTGGCATCCTCCAAGAAGCCTTTGGGCTTCTAGGACCAAGCCCTTGCTTGGCAGTCCACCCTTTTGTCATCTAACTTTTTCATGTTTTAGTGTCTTTTTCTTTTAGGTGTCATCCTCCACAACCAAAGAAGAGTTCTCACAATGTCTGAATTCTGGTGCGCACGTCTACAATCCGGGTACGTACAAACCCTCATCCATTTCTTTCTTAGTTTCTCATTACCCTTTCTTGAATGTGAAAAACAAATCTAGTGTAGAAACATTCTGGCACACCCGGTGGGACCAAGGTTCTTCCTTGGGTTCCTTTTCTTTTCATTCATATAGGGTGCATTAGGATCCTCCCTTTTCACCTTGTTCTTCTCTTCTAAATGACATCATAAGCAGGAATAAAAAGAACTTTTCTTTTCTTTTCCTGCATTTCTAGACTAGTCAAAAATCATATCCTTCAACCCTTTCTCAACTTGTTTTTCATTTAAACTTAACATTTCAACTTGGGGCTTAAAACACGTTGCATTGCATTTCTGCTTGCTTGCATTTCTTAGACCACACTTAGTAATTAACAAACCACATATTAAATTAATCATAGATCACTTGATGTTACACAACCGAACCACATGCACTAAATCAAACATCCAACTTACTTGAGACAAGGCCCGACTGGGATTTCATCCCCCAGTGGATACCTTACCCGTCCCGGCAATCCTACTTGGATTTCATCACCAAGGGGAAAGCCCACTCTATTCTCTGGCAGAGTCTAAACTCTAGGGAAAGTATATTTTGGCTAAGTGAGACCAGCTTATCACTGGGCTCGTGAAGTGAGGGGAGCTTGCTCCTTAGCACCAGGCCATGTACGAAACCTAACCCAGACTTCTTGAGCGCCTAAACAAAACCTAAAACCATCCATAGACTACCTCTTCTAGGACCCGACTCAAAAGCCAATCTTCTTACACACATTTCTAAGGCATAAGCCACCATGATCCTAATAAATTTCTAGGGATTTAACGCTTAGGATTTGCTTGTGTTCTTCATCTTTTCTATTCTTATCTGCTTGTTTGAGCTTGTGAGGATGACCTTTCTTGCCTTGAATGGTTCTGACTCATAGTCAAGCCAAGGCTCTAGTCAACCACGCGAGGCATCAACTGCTTCCATCTACCCCATCCATAACCGGTCCTATAATGGAGTTCCACTCAGAGACTGAAAGAACTCCTACTCGCCCAACCCTGCCCCAGACTCCTATTGTCCCAGAAGGGGACCAAGATTTTGCATGATTCTTGGACCTCAATGTCAAAGCCTTGCAACACTATCTCGCACATAGCCTAATGCGAGACTCCTTAGGCAATCTGATTTACAGAATGCTGACCTCTCTTATCGTGACTACGGCCATATCGACAGCGTCCATAGTTCAACCTTTAGACACCCAAGCTATCACCTCGACCAATGACCAGACCTTGACCAACCTTCCAAGTGTGGCTTCTCCCTCCATCTTGGGGCCCACTTCCACTGAGGTTTTGGCCCCCTATCAACCTTAGCCCACTCAACCACTCTCTACCCCCTTCTAGAATCTAGTCGTCTCTATTCCACCTACCCTGGCCCCTATCAACACCAGGGTGGCTTCCTATCCATTGGCCCCTGTTACCACAATCCAACCTCTCATGGCAACATCGAGCCTAGCTATGCCTTCTACCCAACCACCCTTAGTCTTCTCTTCTATCCCTATGACTAGTTATCCCTATGTTGTACCCTTATAGGCACAACCAACTACGTCGTATGCCTCCTCTAGCCTCTTCCAAGCACCCTACAACCTAGGGGGCACTCCACCCACCAATCCGTCAGTAGATATCATCAAAATGCTGATGGACAAGATGTCTAGCCTAGAGACCTCCATTTCTGGCTCACGCAATGCTCTCTCATATGAGCAAATTTGCAATGAGCCCATTCATCCTTCTATCCTGATTAGACCATATCCCAGCCAGTGGGAACTTCTAAAATTTTCTCATTTTCAAAGCAAGGAAGACCCACAACAACACTTACAGGCATTCAGACATGCATGTTACCTTATTTCCCATGATGATGCATTGCTTTTACGCACATTTCCTATGTCCCTCTCTGGTGCTACGCTTGACTGGTACAGCTTCCTTGCCAGCCATTCCCCCTTCACATTCACACAGCTGGCCCAGCTCTTTCTTGATCATTTCTCCATCAACATCACCAAGAAGGTCTCGATCATAGACCTCTATTCTATTTACCAATGACTCCTCCTCTTCTAAACCTTCATCATCCAATCCTAAGTCTAAAGCTTCAGCTAATGCTGTGGTCATTAGACCTTCATCCTCTTCGCCTTCAAATAATCAGCCTGAGCCATCCACATCTCAAAGTGCCACCCACCAATTCAAGCAGAGATACGTACAATGACGATATACTCCTCTCAGAGAATCATACGCGTCTGTGCTGGAAAAACTTGTTAGACAGGGGGTTCTCAATCTCCCCCAGATCTGACCACCTCCACAATTTGATCCCTCACACGCCATCCCTACGTGGTATAGGGAACATGACTTCTACAACTACCACCATGTTAAAGGACATGACATGGGAAACTATAAAACCCTTAAAAACATAATCCAAGACATGCTTGAAAAGGGTGACCTCATCCTAGACAATCCCAATGCACCCCCTAATCGGGGCATTGACATCTTCAATCAACCATTCCCCAATCATCCATCAACCCAAAACAATGTCCAGACCTTGATTGACGACACTCAGGAACACAACATTCGAACAGTCAATACGGTCTTGCCCTTCATCCCTGACCAACCTCAAGAGGTTAGTCCATCTATCAGTCCATCACGTGTGGATGAACCTCTTTCCCCAGTTAGTTCTCTACCAACCTCTCTCATCTTGGAGGAGGACTCAACCTTACCGACACCACTAGTCTCACCATCCTCCTTCCTGCTGCCTATGGAAGACCTGACCCTTCCTACTCCTCGACCGCAAGTGGAGGGCACCATCATCCCTGCCCTTTACCCGCTTGAGGAGCCTCATTCTCTAGTTTCTTCTCCACCCAGGGAAGAACCTACCTCTCCTTCATCTCCAACCAAGGACGAATCTATCATGACTTCATCATGCCATGGGTCTGAGACTACTACACCCATCTCATCTTCAGCCCCACAACCGTCAACATCTTCTCAAGGACCCAAATCTCATCCCACCTCTTCTCAACCATTTTCCTAACTAGTGGAGAAAATTAGACTTCTCCCTTTAAGGAAAGTGGAGCATCCAAGATAGTGGGAGCATCTTAAAGCTCTTCAACATGCCCGTGCCCTCTCGTCTCATGCTGCTAATCCTCCCAGGGTAGAATCTCCCTAGACTCTCAACAAAGACCAGACTCCCGCTTCTAAACCTGCATCTACCCCATCTAAACCTATCAAGTCACTTGGCATTCACCCTGTCTCTACCCTCACTCTCCCGTAAGTGAAGGTGGACTTAGACCAGACCTCGACCTATAGTAGTCTTCTAACCAAGTTGAAGAAGACTGCCAGACCACAGAAGCAAACACCTCCTCCCCCGTCACCATTACCTTCTATTTTGGGCCCCCATCCTTTGACCCTGACTCGAATCCTTCCCACTCTGACCTCTAATCAAAACCAGTTGCCTCCTTTGCTTCCTCTACCTACCTCCAGCCTACCCTCTCCCAAAAAGGTGGTACCTCTCATGAAGAAAGTGCCATCTCCACCTGTCACCGCACCATCAACCCAAAAGATGGTACAAAAACCTCCTCCAGCTCTACCTAAGCAAAAGTCACCAGCATCGCACACATCAACTAGCACGGACCCTTTAGTGGGATCATACTCATTGATATTACACTGAATTTTGTAGACTTCCAGCATAACCCTTCCACCCATCAGGCCTTTCCAACCTCTTGAGTCCAAGCCCTCCTGGTTCGACGACACAAAGATTTGTTTATACCATCGTACTCTAAGACACAATACCAAGACTTGTTGTGCCCTCAAGGTCGTCATTCATCACTATATGGAGAAGGACACTCTTCTCCTTGAGGACACTCTTGACCGACCCTCGACACCTTCCCATCCAACCTCTTCAACCACATCAACATCTCACCATCAGGCCATGACCCCTTCTTCACCTCCTATCTTTGAAATCAATGCCATCCATATAACCACTAGGCCACAAAAGGACAAGGCAAAATAAAAAACTACCATTCCTTGGACCTACCCTTTTGTCAAGCCACCTTTAGCGCCCAAGCCTAAAATTTCTATCCTTGGCGCATCTCAGCCTTCTTCTTCTTCCTCTTTCAGGCCGATTCATGACTCCATGTTGAAACAGCTTCACCAGTCGCCTATGAAGATGTCCCTTTATGACCTCATCCAAACCTTGCCTCAGCATCATCAAGCCCTCATCCAAGCCCTGTAGGCAGCGGAGGTCCAACCCGAGGACCCCCAACCATTCGCTACCCTTGTCCACTCTTTGTCTCCCATTGCCTCCATCACGTTTAGTGATTTTGAGATTCCCACATCCAACATAGAAGATCAGGATGCCGCCCTATTCATCACTGCCTATATTGATTAGACACACATTAAATGTGTTATGATCAATAGAGGTGCCAGCATCAACATTATCTCCACCCATGACATTGATCAGTTGGCTCTTCCCAAGAACTGCGTCTCTAAAAATGACGCAATCTTGCGCTCCTTTAATGACACCACTGCCACAACCATTGGCATAGTTGTTCTTCACATTCACTTTGGTCCACGCACAGTCTTAGAGCTCTTCTATATCATCGAAGGAGAGTTTCAATACAACATGTTGCTAGGCCGACCCCAGATCTGTGCCATGGCCTGTGTCCCCTCCACCCTGCATCATTGTGTGAAATTTGAGCATGACGAGCAAGTCCACACCATTCTCGCTAACCCTTCACGCTTCAAAACTTGTAACACCACCTACCATCCAAATGACATCCTCATTCCTATCAAGCCATCAACTCTGGCACTGCCTCCATCTGCGAAACCTTCGACTAGTTCGTAACCGGTAGTCGCCCTTACCCCTCCCCTTCAAGTGATGACTAAAGACCCCATGGAAGACATCTTCTAATGAATTTCACTTGGGGAATATTTCTTGCTGACCTTAGACATGTTCCAAACTCCACAAGAGTAAGGACGCCTTCACCACAGCCCCAGTTATGACCATCGGATCGGGATGGTCGTGCCTTATGGTCCTCCTCACCTCCAAACCAATCTTGTCTATGGGGGGCTCAATCAAGCTCCTACTGATGGCAACCCTCTCTCTTCACCCCAATCATTCACATCAGACTTCTCATTTCTTGGCAACCCCGCCTTTGCACACACTTACCTTTATAGGTGTGCATGGAAGGGTTTTGGTTTCAGACGCTATGAGCAAGGCTCCCTTCAGCCTATCAAGCTGCTCAATGATGACGATGCTAAGAAATAGTATGTCCTGGGATATCACAACCCCACTCAAGCCCCTTCAGACCTTTGTCCTGAGCCACCCATTGACCAATCTCCTCCAGGTTCACCCATCCCTCCTCCTTCACCTATGCAGTCGGTGGTTTCCATCCCTCCTAACTTTTTCACTACCTAAATGTCATTCACTTGGGTCCCTTAAATCTATCAACCAGGTGGGGTACCCAAGGCTCTCCTTCTCATCTTCTCTCCATCTCATTAATCATCCACACTAGGGGTTAGACATTCTTATTACCACCAAATGACTGGGGGGAGTTTGACTTTATACCGACTATCATAACCTTGACCAGACCAATGACCAAACATCAACCAGCCAAATATCAACAAATATCAACCAGACATCAACCAATCATCAATCCATACATTCACCCAGACATTGACCATGACCAGACATTGACTGTGACATTGACCAGACCATTGACCAAACCATCAATCAGACATCGACCAATCATCAATCATGACCTCGACCAAACATTCAACCCAAACATTCAACCAACCTTTTTATCACAACATTCAACCAGTCTCAACCAATCAACCAACGTATCAACCAACTTTATGTCCAGCATCAATCAACACCTGACCAATCTGGAAAGAGGCAAATGGGGCAAGTTTGCTCCTAGTTGACTCAGACCTTATCATAAATGCACAAGCATGGCCCAGGGACTTATCAGAACCTGAGCCTCTTAATGCATTGCATCTGTGACCATTCTTCTGTTAGTCAAGTGCTTGTCCACTTGACATTTAACTTGAGCTCATCCCTTGAGCAATCCTCTTCCTCTTAATCCTCATTCCTTTCAACCCTATTCCCCTTAACAAATCCTCTACAACCCTTTTATGACGCATGGATGCTTTGTCCTAATAAAAGGGAGCCCTTGACCTTCTATAGTCTTGTCCATGACTCCAAATTCTGTCAAAAAAAAAAAGATGTCAAAATATCCAAGGTCACAAAATCAAATCAAAAGGTAGACTGCTCCCTCGAAGGACAACTGTACTATCATTGTTGTAGCTGATAGACTACTCCCTCGAAGGATAGCTATTCAAACTTATATAAAGCAAAAATATAGACCACTCCCTCAAAGGATGGCTATGACTAAATTTTGCTACAAACAACACCTTTCTTAGAATCTTCCCACATCGATCAGCTTCAAAAATGACCACAAAGCAAAATGACATCTCTATGTAGACTTCCCACATCGATCAGTCTGCACCCAAAAAAAAAAGAAAAAAAAATGGGTCATGGACATGGCTTGTAGTTGTCTCAAGGTCTCCCATAAAAAGGGGCAAAGTCATCCCTGCTCTTAAAATGGGTTACCCTATCCTCCTATCATAACACCTGCTCAAGGGACTTTGAGCTCACTTTAATGTCGAAGTGATTCGATTACCACTCTAACACAACTCATGGTCAACGACGCAATGCATGAATGGGGCTCTTGGTTCTAACAACCCCTATCTATGCCATTATTTTGGTCTTCATCAATGAAAGGGTGAATATGTCTTTCACTCCCTTTACACTTTGGTCACATTCAACTTCATCATTTGTCAAACCAGCTCAACTCATCATCTCTTTTCAGACCACTCCCATAGCCTATTCACATAGTTTCTATGGACACCATTACACATGGAAACTATTGACCAGACACAATTTATGTTAAGCATAAACTAATACTTGCTAAAGCATAAATAGACCTCAATTCATTTTTAGTATACATCCATCATGTCTATGGAAAATTTCTAAGGATGAAAGACCCCTCAACCAATGTTACAGAATACACCATTTAGAAAAGGCTGTAACATCTTTTTCTCCTCATCATTTCAACACATGACCAAACTGATCATCGACCAATCTTCTCTCCTACTTTGAACTACATTGGTTTGAGGCCCTAAGACCGAGGCTATGTAGGTAGCACTTAGATGACACAACATCTTTTGGGGTTAGCTCGACCACCCTCATTTATTCATCTCTCTGATGGGCAAACCATTCCTCTTGACCATGACCTTGACCTCATCCAAAACCAATCCATGACCTTGACCTCAACCAAGACCAATCCATCTCTTCAACCATTCCTCCCTTTTAGGGAGAACTACATTGGCCTGAGGCCCTTCCACAAGGGCTATGTAGGTAGCACTCAGTCTTCTGAGGTTAGCTTAGCCACATCCTTTTGTCCATCCATCCACCTTGACCAATGACCATTGGAGATCATGCCTATCTCCTCTGACCATGACCACTTCCAAGACAAACATTGCCTTGGTTTTTTGCATGTATGCTACCCCGCGATTGGTTAGCCAAATTGTTCGCAGACCACATTTTGACCTTCACAAGTATAGGATCGCAAGCTGATTGATCCCTACTACTTGTGGCATTTTTGTGTTTCTGGGAGCACTTCCTGAGCCTGGGATACCTAGAACACAATGACCATTGGAGCTTCAGCTTAGATTGAATAACCCGATCAGTAGATGACTAAATGTTGGGGCTCAGTTATTTCAATTTTGGCACTCCTCGACCCTCCACTTACGACAATTTGACCCAACCATCCTGTGAAGTGGTATATGCACAATCACAACTATTGCAGCATTCACATTCACCCTCTCTCTGTCCATCTCTCTATCAAATCGACACTTGATCTCAGGTTCCCTTCTCTCGACTCTCGCTTTGATGGGGGAACACCTCATCCCATACCTGGGGCAACCAACTCCTATTTTTGTCTTGCAGTTCATCAAGAACAACTAACAAGACAAAAAGGGGCAAATGTAGACACCAAAAACATGTCTGCACCTTGGTCATCTTTCACCCTTGTCCCCCTTGGCCCATATCCTAGCCCTTGTCCTAGCCCCCTCGATTTATCAAATTAAAATAATTAAATATTTGGCCCCTTTCCACCTCACCCTTGCCACCTTGGATCCCCTCCTTGGATCCCCCCACCTCTCTCCTAGCCTTTATTACACAAATCTCCCCTTTATCCCTCCTCCCACATCCATTTATGCCTCCCTCGACCATTTTCCCATGGCCCCTTGACCCGACAGCGTGCAAGAATGGACAGAGGCTAATTTTAGCCTCTGTGCCCATTCTTCAGCTGTCGATGTCGGTCACTATTTGGCCGACGTCGGTGGTTCTACCACCATCGACAGCCTTCGAAATGTTTTCCTACAACCATTCTGCCACCCTCATGAACAAAATTCTCTGGACGCTCTTGGCATTCGTATTCTCCTTTCTCTCCCCTCATATAATAACATCAGTAAGTACAGGTACTTTACATCAATCATTTCTTCTTGCAAAAGGTCTTCCACAACTCCAACAACAGGTTCCTCCAGTTCTTTAATCAACAAGCAGGAGATAAGCATTTTCATTATTTCATTTCATTTTATCAGTTGGTTTTATCTATTTATCCAACCCACTGCCTAGACCTTCCCTATCCTTCTCATGAGAGGCTGAAAAGCCTTCTCAGACCCCTATCACTCATCCATCTTCCTTTTGCCCCATCACCCTTTTAGTCCAGTCCCAGACAACATTCTCAGTCCCTCAGACCCAAAACCAGTCCCTCAGACCTCTAGGTAATCTCACAGACCTCCCTGACCCTCAAACGAAGTCTCAATCTATTATGCAGACCAAAACCACCCTGTGACCTGACAAGACTCGTCCCTGACTATTGCCCCGGTTGACCTCGTCCAGTACCCCTACCAACATCGACAGTCTAACCGACGTCAGCGACCTTCCTGACAGACGCTGACAATACCACCGATGTCAGTGACTATGCAAAGGCAGATTGCTCCTAAATAGGTACGCTTTTGTCTTAAGTTCTTTCTTTCTATTTTTCATCATTTATCACTTTCTATTTTTGATCAGCATTATGTTTTTAACAGTGGACTGGCATCTTCCAAGAAGCCTTTGTGCTTCTAGGACCAAGCCCTTGCTTGGCAGTCCACCCTTTTGTCATCTAACATTTTTCATGTTTTAGTGTCTTTTTCTTTCAGGTGTCATCCTCCACAACCAAAGAGGAGTTCTCACAATGTCTGAATTCTAGTGCACACATCTACAATCCGAGTACATACAAACCCTCATCCATTTCTTTCTTAGTTTCTCATTTCCCTTTCTTGAATGTGAAAAGCAAATCTAGCGTAGAAATAGTTGGTGCTCATAAATAGTTGCTGGGTTGGTGCTCAGCAAAGGGGTTGGTGCTCCTATAAGCTTGGCTTGTGAATATTGTTTGGGTTGGTGCTCATTCATATACTTGAGATTATTCTCCATGGTTTTTCCCACATTGGGTTTCCACGTTATATCTGGTGTCTCCCTCTATCATGTGTGGTGTTTATTGTTTGAGTTTTATTGCATGTCTTGAATGTTTGATTAAGTGTAGTTTGGTTAAAGGAAAGTTTTATAAGATATATGATATACTAATTCACCCCCTTCTCATTATATCTCATGCTTAACAATTGGTATTAGAGCAGGTTCCTTTTTGAAAAATTTTATAGCTTGAAGGTAGATCAGGAAAGCATGATGGTTGGGTCATAGAAAGGATTTTCTACAAATAAGGCACCTTTGTTTGATGGGATGAATTGTGCTTTTTAGAGCATGAGAATGAAGGTTTATTTGATGGCCCTTAGATTCAACATATGGAAAGTAGTGGTGGAAGAATATGATGAGCCACAAACATTTGCAATTACTCCAGTAGAAAAGAAGGCAAGTGAATGTAATGCTAAAGCTTTAAATTCTATTTTATGTGGTTTATGTGAATTTAATTTTTTTAAAGTTATGCAATGTAAATTTGCTCATTAAACTTGGCTAAAACTTGAAAGTATTTACAAAGGTGATGGAAAGGTTCAGCAAGCTAAGCTACAGACTTTTAGAAGGCAGTTTGAATGTTTGAAGATGGAAGAAGAAGAAGATATAACAAGTTATCTTTTGCAAGTTGATTAGATCATAAATCAAATTTAAGGTCTTATAGAAACATTGGAAGAATCAATGGTGGTATAA
The DNA here is from genome assembly GCA_037957365.1 of Torreya grandis. Classification (NCBI taxonomy): domain Eukaryota; kingdom Viridiplantae; phylum Streptophyta; class Pinopsida; order Cupressales; family Taxaceae; genus Torreya; species Torreya grandis. The sequence goes on from JARHVA010001019.1 coordinate 3,841,159, forward strand.
AAGGTTTTGAGATCTCTACCAATGAGATATGATGTAAAGGTTTTGGCAATTGAGGAGATGAAGAATTTAGCCAAGCTAAAGATGGATGAGCTTCATGGTATTCTCACGGCATATGAGATGCAGATAGAACAAGATAAACCCTCAAAGAGAGAAGTGGCTTACAAGACATCAAAGAAGGAAAAGCTAATATTCAAGAATCAAGTGATAGTTCTAGTGATGATGAAGATGAAAATGGAGCACTTTTCATTCACAAGCTGAAAAGAGGAACAGGTAAATATCAAGGAAAATTACCTTTTAAATGTTTTAATTGTGGAAAGAGTGGACACTTTTCAGCTAGATGCCCAGATAAAGTTAATGATGATGAAGAAGAAAAGCCTACATACAAGAAGAATTTCAAAGGTAAATCTAAGAAGGGATTTGAGAAGAAGAGCTTGTATTCTAAGTATCCTAGCTCAGGCAAAGATAGTGGAGTTAGCGATTCAGAAGAAGAAGAGATTCTCTTCATGGCCATACATGAAGATGATCAAGAAGAAGAAGAGGAGGAAACTGAAGTGAATATGAAAGGAGAGCTCATTTTTGCCTTAGAAGAGTTAGAAGCTATTTAGAAGAAGAATCAAAGATTAAAGCGCCAGATCGAGAAAAATGAACAAGAGTCAAAGGAAATGATTGAAGATCTACAAGCACACTTAGAAGAATGGAGAAGACCTCACAACACAGTTGGAAATAGCAAGAAAAGAATGTCAAAGGTATGTTATTGAAATTGCCTCTTTAAAAGAATACATTAAGAAAGTAGTCAATGATAAAGTAGTTAATGATTCAAAATTTGAAGATAGCACTAACATGCCGAATAAGATATTGGAAAGTCAAAAACCAAATTCAGATAAGATGGGGATCAGTTTTGAAAAGAAAAAGAGCTATGCTAAAGCTCTTACAAAAGAGGAAACAAAAAGGAGAGAAGTGAAAAATATAGAGGACATTTCAAATAGAGAAGGCTGGAGAGAACAAAGCTACAAAAGACAATTAGGTCAGAGATATATAGACAGGTCTTATTTTTATGGCTATTACTTTTATTGTAATGGATATGGTCACAAGAAATTCGAATGTAGAAAAAGAGCTAAAAATTTTAGAAATAAGAAGGAAAGTTAAGTAGAGTCAAGCAGAAGCCACAACTCTTTTGCTCCTCTATCAAGCTTTGATGAAGAGACCATAGTATGCTACAAGTGCAACAATTTTAGATACAAAGCTTAGTATTATAGAAGCTTGTTCATGTCAGTCAAGAAGGATCAAAGTTTCAAAGCTCCATTCATCAAGAAGAAGGTTCAGACATGTTCATGGTAGAAGAAACAACCTGAAGATTCTATGATGGTGCAGACAGCTCTACATGTGTGAGGTAAAGATCAGCCATGGTTAATTGATAGCAAATGTTTGAGGCATATGATAGGAGATAAAAGTAAATTCATATCTCTAAAGAAGATCAATGGTGGTATAGTGATATTCAAAGATAAAACCACTACCAATATAGCTGGAAAAGGTACTTTGAGTTTGGATTATGGTAGAACTAAGACTAAGAATATTTTATATGTAAAAGGTCTTAAGCATAATCAGTTAAGTGTTAGTCAAATATGTGATCAAGGATACACATTAAAGTTTCATGCTAAAGGTTGTGATATTAGAAGAAAAGATTCAAATGAGTTGATTGTAGATGCTCATAGGATAGGTAATAATGTATATGTTTTGTCAGATATCTTCTCAAAGGCACGATCAAAGGATACATTCAAAGATCGACAAGAGGAGTTGGGAGTAATTTCTATTACTTCCTTCCATTGATGTTTAGCATCAGTTGAGGGGGGAGCTAAATGTTAGCTCTAGGTAGGCCCTTTGCCATTGATGTCAAAGGGGGAGAATAATAGGTACAGGTACAGGTGTAGAAAATAGGTACAGGGAATAGGTACAAGTTGTTATAGTAAGGGGGAGTTATTGTATGTTTTCAGATGACAGTATGTGTAGGTGACAAGATGTGGCAATTTCAAGATTGAGGTTGCCATCAATGACAAAGGGGAAGATTGTTGGAAATAATATCATTGATGTCAAAGGTCTAGCATTATTGGTGATAAAGGCCCCATTGCATTTAATGTTGTTTGTAATAAATATATCTTGGCTAATATGAGTTAATATTTATTTAATATTAACAAATATATTTTTGGTTGCATATGAGACAAAAGAAGGGCCCATAGAGAAGTCAAAGAGCCACAGGGTAAAGACAAAAAAAGGATGGAATGCATTTTCCCATGAAGAGTCATCTTGGGGAATTCCAAGAGTCACCAAGTGAAGACAAAAGAGGAAGGGCACAATTTTTCATGAAAGGACACTTTAAGGAATACAAAAAGTCACCAAGATGAGGACAAAAGTGGGAAGGATGTTTTTGATCATGAAGGGTCACCACATGACTTTTCAAAGGCTTGAATATGAAGGGTCATACAAGTTTGGCACCATTTTCCATGAAGATTGAATGGTCACAAAGGGGGAAGGCCAAAGGTCATAAAGGGTATTAAGAGTGAGAGAGGTTGATTTGACATTATAATATCTAGCTTAGAAAAGCAATTGTGAGAGATGAATATGATTTGTATTTGTTATATCTAGCTTAGAAGAGAAAACGTGAGAGAGAGGAAAGAGATGTTGTATTGATCTATCATTTGTTGAGATAGAAACATTGAGAGATAGGTGTGTGGTATACACAAAGGGATTGGTGCTCTTATGGGTTGGTGTTCACAAATTGTTGCTGAGTTGGCGCTTGGAAAAGGGGTTGGTGCTCTTGTGGGTTAGTGCTCCTGTGGGTTGGTGCTCATGAATAGTAGCTGGGTTGGTGCTCAGCAAAGGGGTGTGGTGCTCCTATGGGTTGGTACTCATGAATAGTTGTTCGGTTGGTGCTTAACAAAGGGGTTAGTACTCCTACAAGCTTGGCTTGTGAATATTGTTTGGGTTGGTGCTCATTCGTATACTTGAGATTGTTCTTAATGGTTTTTCCCACATTGGGTTTCCACATTATATCTAGTGTCTCTCTCTATCTTGTGTGGTGTTTATTGTTTGAGTTTTATTGCATATCTTGAATGTTTGATTAAGTAGAATTTGGTTAAAGGAAAGTTTTATAAGATATATTATATACTGATTCAACCCCCTCTCAATATATCTCATGCTTAACAGTCATTTATATTTTGGTCTTCTTAACATGATCAATTATGTCAAATGACTAAATTGGACTAGGAACAGAGGAAGGTAATTCAACCTTCTGGTTTATAGTGTGGGAAGGATTGATTTGCAAAATTGAATTTAAAGGTGAAGGTGAACTTGATGTACTTACCTTTTTGGTGATCACCAGGTCCTTTGGCTAGAAAGGTAGGGTGGTTCCCTGCTTAGCAATTAAAATTATAGGCTGGGAACATTCTTTCATTTTTCCCTTATCAACTTGTTGAGCTAAATATTTCTGTGACCTGGTAAACATTACATATGATCCATCAAATGCTTCTCCTTTACTTTTGGGTTCATCTTGGTAGTTTAGGAAACTAATGTTGGAGTCTCCAACTAATTCTTCTTGACCTTCTGTAAGGAGATCAGTGTCATTTTCTTGACTCAATTCAGGCTGGAATGAGAAATCCAATTCTACTTCAAGATATCCCATTGCTGAATTGGTTGGTGGTGCTTCAATGGCAAGTTCCCCTGTGAGGAAGGAAGACAATTTAGTTGTGCTTGATTCCTGGTAGCATTGCCCTGGTATGACTAATTTAGAAATGTCTTCTTTGGCATATCTATGTATGAAGGAGCAGAAGACATTCCTTGCACCATTTACTTTTTGAGAACAAATAACTTATTTTTCAACTTCTACACCATTAGATCAGTGATGCCTGTAGATGGATATTCATAAGATGATGAGGGTCTATTTCTATTAGGGTCTCTTCTTATTTTCCCTACCAAGATTAGATCATCTTCTACTTCAGTGGCCAAATCTTGAGCTGCAGTAAGGTCTATTTGACTAGCATGTCTCAACAGGAAACTTACTTATGGTAGCTAAGAATTAATGAAGAAACATTTAAGATTCTTAGTCGTAGGTCGAGCAATGACAAGGATCCTTTTCCTCAGCTTGTCAAATTTGGCTATGAAATCCCTCATTGGTTCATGAGGTTCCTTCTTCATTTGTATGAGCTGGGCTAAAAGGGCATGTGCATCTTCTATAGGTTTGAATCTGGCTTCAAACTTGGCTTTGAGGGTGTTCCAATCAGTTATTGATCGAGCCTGCAAGTGGTAGAACCAATCTGTAGCAAAACCTTGTATGTCTCTACAAATAGTCTGACTACCACATCCTCAAAATCCACTCCAATTACACCACAGGATATGTTGAAGGCTATAATATGTTCATCAGGATGAACCTTCCCATCACCATAGAATTTGGGAAAATTATTCCTTGAACTGTGTGGGAGCTCATGTAGAGGTGCAGTTAGATTAAGTGGGCCAAAAGAGTTACCCCAGGGGCCTTGAAATACCATTAAATGACTATGGAAAGGTGGAATAACAAATCTCAAAGGGGTAATTATTGGCAAAGCTTTATTAACGGTAGAAGTGGATGCTTCACCTAGTAATGGAGACCTAACTTTAGTAGGAGGAAAGCTTTTGGTTCATTAGAGGCAAGATGGTAAAGGAAATAGATCAAAATTACTTTGTTGTACCAACTCAAAAAATAGGGTCAACAATACCTTTCTCCCTTTGGCTTCACGTATAGCATGGATCTCCCAGATTTTAAAACAAAAATGGGAAAGAATTGACCTTACTTTAGTTTGAAGTTTAAGGCTTTAAACTGTGCATTCTATCCCAATTAGTGTGGAGGTGGAGGGAGATGGTAAGGCTATAATGATAATGGGTAAGACATAGAATGGAGTTTCTAGAGTCTATAATGGATAAAGTTAGGGACTGCTTCAATCGAAAACTTGAGGCTTTAGAATGCACATAAATCCCTAGTGGAGTTGCCAAAAACTATTGGGTGAATATTTTGTCAATCAGCGTACTGATAAACAAAATAGGTCTGATCAACCACAACAAGAAGATTGGTTGGCTAAATGTGTAGGTTTACCACATCAAAAGGGGACTAATCTCTCCTCTAATTAAGGGGAGGTTCCCTATAGATATGCAGGAGTTATATACTATTTAAATATAAATAGAAAATAACACTCAAGGGTAGGATAAATCATCCTTTTCTCTTTTTGTAGAGATGATGTGTACAAATCAAAGGAGAAATCTTGATGAAATGATAGAAGACACTTCTCTTCTTTTAGGAGTGTTATTCAGCAGATAAAAGGAATCTTTTTAGTGGTGACAAATAATTGTAATAGGATGCGGTAACATGGTAGGATGAAATGAGGCACAAAGTCTCCACCTCAACTACCAAAGAGTGAAATACGAAGAAAAATGAGGGCACAAAGTTTTCCCAAGGTTCTTTACATAGAAATAGAAAATAAACACACACTGAAGACAATTATGATAGTACAAAGTTTGAAAGTAATTGGCTTCAAGATACCTTCTTTGTCACCTCCACTAGCTTTGCTTGTTAAATTGCATAAACAAGAATACATTTAGGAAATAGACATAAGAACAATTTCTTGGAATGATACAAGATATAACAACACAAAGTCTAAAAGTAACCTACTTTTTGATTCATACAAAGAAATATGATGAACAATCTAAGCTCAAAGTCTCAGTAATGCCTTTCAATTTAGATAGAGTTTTGCTTTTGGTAACTCAAAGAGATCCCCTTAAAACAATAAGAGAGAGTCCAATATATAACTCTTGAAGAAAGACTTGGGGAGTAGTAACACATCATGTTGTATTAAATTCTATCAAAAAGATATGCTGGAATTGGGTGTATTTGCCCATTTACTTTTCTTAATGCAAAGAAATGGGTCATGACATTGAATGTTTGTGTTCTCTAATGTCCACCTAGCCGTCTGCTTCTAAAAACATATCTCATGCATGGATATTTCTGGTCCTTCTTCATTAGTCCTCCTTTAATGGCTATTAAATTAGGTCTCTAGTTCAATCAGATCCTTGGTTCAATCACTTCTTTGCTTATTGGTCACTTTCTGCTAGTCTTAAAAAATGATACGTGGCAAGTTCTACTACAAAATAGATCAGGACACTTGGCAGTATCTGTTGGACTCTGAGAGACATTTATTGAAAGAGGCTTTAAAACTTGTTATAGACTATGTCTCGGCATATGACACTTGGTAGCTTCCACTACACTTTGAGGCTTGACCTTTCCTAAAGGGAACTTGCCCTTTGGGGTCTTTGAAAGAAGATTCATTTTCTAAGTGTCGACTATCCTCTATGAGGGTACCTACCCTTCAGGATCATCCAAGTGGCCTTCATGATCTAATTCTTTTGGAGGACTATTGTCTCTTTATTTCCTTCAAACAAAATATTTGAAGGAAATCCTTCCTTGGCTCTATGTTTTAGTATTGAGAGTCCTCCATCTTTGACACATGGCACATTCCACTGCTACAGATGAGGACATTTGGAAGCATCCACCTAACTTATAAGAGCTTTCAGAAACCTTTGAGAGTCTTATGGGAGGTGACATGTGGTGGCTTCTGTTGAGCTCTTAGGACCACTTAAAGAAACATTTGGGACACATTCGGATTCATGCAGATGGTGACACTTGGCACGTTCCATTGCAATTTGAGAAGGGACACATGGTAGCTTTTTGGGATTTTGTTTCCTTGATGGGTTTTATATTTTGGGTTTTCTTCCTAGGTGAATTCCTTTGGATAAAAAGTCTGAAGGATTTTTTCCTTAACCATTTTATCGTGGGAACTTTTCTGAAGGAATTCCCTGTGTCTGTCTTTGCTCGTTGCCCTCTGTAAGGGCATTTGGCTTGATTCAATGTCCTCCACAAGGGTAATTTTTCCTTTGGCTTTTCCTTAGTCAATTTTATGTTGATCTCAATAGGTGGCACATGGCAACATCTACTATGAAACAGGTGAGGACATGTGGTGGATTCTGCTGAGCTTGAGAAACACTATATAGATCAATGAGACTCATTCAAATTCTCTCAGATGATGACACTTGGCATGCTTCACTTACTTTAGCGCTCACTGGGGACCCATCATAGTCTTTACTTAATAACCAAAACCAAAGGAAGAAATTGTGGATGTCGACACTTGGCAGCTTCCACCAAGCTTCATCAGGGACATGTGACGACTTTCGTTGAGCTTTTGAAAAAGGTATAATGGGGCTCGATAGACAACACTTGGTAGCATCCACTGAATCTTGAGAGAAGCCTTAGGAGAAACTTGAATTTGATGTCCATGGGGATGTCATTGGTTTCTTGACACTTCTTTCCTATAGAGTCCATAGTTTTAAGCCTATGGAATTCGTAGAAATGTATCTGCCGAGTCCGTAGTTTTGAGGCTTTGAAGTCCATAGAAACTGAGTCTGTAAAAAGGAACTTGCAGAGCCCGTAGATTTTGAAAAGCTTGAAAATGAGGAAATTGAATGCTTGGAACAAAATCTTGAAAAGGGGAGAAACAATTTTGGTCTTGCAGGACCAAAATAGCTCATATGTTGTCTCAAAACATGAGTGACATTTTTTGGGTAAAACACATAGAAAAGGTATTTCTTGACTATTTATAGGTCTTAAATGATTTAAAAAAAATTGTAAATCATGACATGGATTATCTCACCCCATCCCTTTCTCTCATAAATTTTTAACTGATTTGAGAAAGTTACACGTCTAAGTGACTCTTGGACTTCCCTTCTCTCTACCTTCTCATTTCTTCTATAAATTCTAGCTTTTTGGCTATTGTATGGATCTCTTTGACTGGGTATGATAAAGCCCTAAAAAAATTTAACTTGAATCAATAAATACAATTATTTTACCTCATTCAAGTATTTCACTAAGTGTGTAATGGATGTTAGTCTTATGCAAGTGTAAGTTTTCTCTACCTTCACATGTTTCTCTCCTTAGTACCTTATGTGTTTGTAATCTCGCACTTACAAGTCAAAAAGAAGTGTTAAAGTAGATTGTAGGTTTAGTGAGTAGAATACCCAATAGAGTGTCATAAAATGCCTATTATTTAGTTCTTCCTATCTTATGTCATCTTTAAGACCCCATGTTGAAGTATTGATGTGAGAGGGGAGATTGATGTTGAATGAAGTATATGTGTTATTTGTCCTTAGTTTTAAGTGTATGTTAAAGGTATGAGTAGAGAAAATATCTTGGTGTATCACCTCCAGTAGAATAGGTTTAATTTCAATTATTCTAACCCTTTTCATCCCCCAAAGTTGTTAGTAATAGGAATATGATCTCAAATGATGCATCAAGGGGAGCTAGCACCTCATCTAGATATCCACCTCCTAATAGGGATACCCACAGCCTTAAGGTGGTTCCATTGTCTCACTTGAACTTGGAGAAGCTTGTCCCATATCCTCATTGGGTATAATTCCAAGTGACAACATGGACCCTATAAAATCATAGATGGTTAGATAATATCACTACATTTTATACACTAATGCAAATTCCCAAGTAATGATATTGTAGAAGAATAAAAAGACTTTATAGTTCTAATTTTTAGACTAAAAATGTATATGTTCAAGATATTTTTATAGATTACTACTAAAAAAAATCAAAACTTTGATAGACCAATACAATATTTTAAACCTTTAAAATTTTGATGAAAGATGTATGATTATGCAAGTGCTTAACAGACTAATGTGAGCCTATAACAAAGAGTATTTTTAACCTTTTGAATAATAATTAAAGTAGTCACTAAGGAATATTGATATATTTTTTAACACTTTTGTTCCAAATGGCTAATTAAAACACAAAACTTCTTATTTAATATCAATATTGCTTATTTTATTACAAATATATTAATTTGCAAATAGTAGTATTGCCAAGGGTGAAAAAAGGAGCAATGATAGAAGTTTTAGGTTACTCTATAGATAGTCCCTATTTTCCTCTTCCTGATAGTAGGAAATAATCCACATAGAAACTAGTTAAAATCTAGTTAGAAAAAAAAATACCCTAGTACCTAGACTACTTTAAAAAGCTATAATTTTATTCAAAAGGGATTTATAAGACTAGTTGTTTTCCTATAGATAGAAATTAATTTTGATAGAAATATAATAAACAAGTTATAAATTAGTAGGATAACTTAACATATTTCAAACAAAACACAAAATCATGATTTATGAGTGTAATATTATTATTTTTATGGTAAAGTTGTTATTTTCAAAGTAGTGGTTTTGTGCCTTGGCACATAGGAGATTAAAGTTTGACCAGTCTTACTTTCCTGAATAAAATCCCACTTCTGCAAGACATAAATAGGTGATATGGAACCACATAAGTTGAATATTAACACAAAACTATTTATTTTTATTTTAAAATAAAAACCTATAAAATCACAAATAAAAGGACAAAACTATAGATTTTAGTATAATATCACCATTTGTTAATCAATGATATTGTGGAAAAGACAAAACCTACCAAAAGTAGAAAATATTAGTATTTAATGTAATGATCAAGATAATATCACTTAATTATTTATAAAACCACTACTATAATATTTCTATTTATAGGTCAATATCATTGATTGCCTATACGTAAAGTTTTTAACCATTTCAGGAGTTTATTCTTTATCGAATCATGCTTTCAAGTCACCAAATTACTTATAACAAGTAAAAGGGTTTAGATTAAATGGGATCTCCCACTATGGTTTTCAATAACCTCCAGATGGAATGAGGAAATTTTAAACACTAATTAAGGGTGAAAGGAACTACTCACTTTTTGTGGATCCATGGATAGCTTAGAAGTAGATTATATGGAAGATCAAAATCCATAACATGAATTAAGGTCTAATGAATGGTAAGTCCCACAATGATAGGAAGATAAATGGTTCTTGTAGATGGCCTTTAATTATCATTGTATGCCATAATCATTATGAGAGTAGGCCTTAAAGATGCCTTAGAGTTCCCTAACTTCTTTAGAAAGTCCAAATTGCACAAATTTAAAGTAGAATCTCCATTTATGAGCACCCCAGATGTTTCATGATTATAAATGGATATTTATAAGAATAATGGATAATTATAATGTGGGCCAATAGGAGGCATGTCCTAGACACTGAAAGTGATTTGTTGTGAGGGAGACAAGTGACCCACCAATGCTTGAAATTGTCTGGTGTCAATATCTCTATGGACTTTGAGGTCGTTTAAGACTTGATTAAGAATCTCTCAATGCACTAATGACATTTTAAAAAGATATATAAGGGATATTTTGGTTTAAGTATTCTCTAAAAATTGGATGATGTCATATGGATTATTATAAGATGTAGAGACTTTTTAGAGATATTGACCTTGTGGGATGTGGAAGTGGATGGGTCTTTTGGTGTTGCTCCAAGAACTACAATTTTAATGTGTCATGTAGTTACTACATAGTCAATTGTGGCCCAGTTAATATTATGTAAGGTGGATGGAAATGGTGTGGGCTCTTGGGGGCCATGGATTTTGATGGTGTTGACATAATGGTGTTGAATGTCATGTTAATCAGTTTTACTAGAGTTGGATGCTTAACCCTAGTCTTTGGGTGGTTTTCTTTGCCTATAATCATGTTTAGGCAATGGGTCTTAATAGATTTTGAGCTTCTGATTCTTAGAGTGATTAGTCAGGTTCTCCCCTTTTACTTCAATATCCCCTTTTTCAATCAGGTTTGTATATAATGTTTCATATGCATACATTTTTAGTATCATGACCTTTAAATCTATGATATTGATAAAACTCATCCTCATGATACCAATATGGTCAAGGTTTGATATCATACAAAGGTCAAATTTTGGGGAAAGTGATAATATTTTTGGCTATTAACTCTTGTAGGACCACCTCTATAGGTATCCCAAGATTAGTGAGTGGCCTTTACCATATTCGGGATTTAGGCTTTCCCCATGATACCCTTATAGAGAATACATTCTACTAATTGGTAGGGGATATTTTTTACACTATTTGAATATGTTGTTTATAATTTGTGATTCCATCTCCCATGACATTTTTGTTTTTATTAAATATTTTGGGTTTACAAAAAAAGGCATTATCTTGATTACGATTGTTTTCACTTTGGGTATATAATTTGATTGTACCTTTATTAATGAAGGATTTATCATTTTGGATCCCCTTCTCTATGATATCATCAAAATATTTGGCACGTTGTATCTTTAATTGATATTTCAATTTATTATTGACATTATTGATGAATATTTTGGCCAATTCCTTTTTTGGAACTGTAAAATAGAATTGGCTCACAAGACTTCTCCACCTTTGTATAAATGAATCTAGGCTTTCCACATTTATTTGTTTGGTTTTGTAAATATCTATGATAGATATATCATGCTCAATATTGAAATAATAAAGATATATATGGACCCTTCTAATGCAGGCCCCATAATACTTTTAGGGAAAAGCCTAAGGAGATATAAATCATCATAAGCAACCTCATGGTATATACATATAATTATTGGACATGATCCCAGGGATCCCCTTTCATTTTATATTTTTCAAAATTTGAAACCTTAAAATGTGGTGGGAAAGATACTTTTAAAATGATCATACCTAAAGGAGAGGTGCAAAAATATTCATACTTGTACCTCATTGCTTGTGTACGAGGATCGATTTGCTAAAGTGTTTCCTTCATTATCTTCCACTCTTGAGCAAATGATGGATCCATGATGGGATTGGAGGTTTGACAATGACTATTGAAAAGTATACAATGATCAGGGTTATTATTTTAGACATTTTTCTTTAGGGAAGAAGGTCTTTAATTTTGGGATTAGATTTATGAGGTAAGGGAGTTAATTTGTTAAGTTAAATAGTGTAACTGATCCTCCAAGGTGGGTCATCTCCTATTAGCCTCAATGTGATTATTTTGGAGGGGTTTTTATTGTTATTTTTCTTCAAGGTCTTGTTCATGATCCACAAGATTGTCTTCTTCATGTGTTTGATTGGTACTAGTATGATGATGGGGAGTGTTGGGCCTAGTAAATGGATGAACTAGATGTTACAAGAGGTTTTGGTTAAAGTTAGACAATAGTGTTCCCACCATTATTATGACTTGGGATAGGATTTGATCATGGTTGTCACACACACACACACACACACACACACACACACACACACACACACACACACACACACACACACACACACACACACACATCTATGTATGTATGTATATATGTATGTATATGTATATGTATACATACATACATATATACATATATATACATATATATACATATATATATATACATATATATACATACATATATATATATATATACATATATATATATACATATATATATATACATATATTATATATATATACATATATATATACATACATATATATATACATACATATATATATATATATATATATATATATATATATATAATTCAGTCCTAACCTCATCACTATGGAAGTTATTGTGAATCAGTTTTCCTTTCCATGAGTATGCTGTCACTATGTATATCATCATTATCCTAATTTTGATAACCTCGGTTTCCCAAGAAGTCATTCTCCTAGTCAGATACTTGTCCCATTATAAGAATTTAGGCAAGGGTTCATATAGGCATGATGGATGATGAGGGTGATGCAAGAAAAGTGATTAGTTATGTTTTCAATATAGGGTGATGGGAGAGAAGGTGACTTTGGATACTAATTTTGTCTAAAAATGAAAACTAAGAGTGGTCAAGAGAAATGATTTAGACAATACTTGGATTCATACTTGTGAGGATATGAAGGATAAAATAACTAAATGCTACCAAATCCAAAAGCCCTATAAGGATTTAATTTAGAAAATAGACCAAAGACATGAGGTAACTAAATACCCATCACACTAGAAAGGTGATGATTAGATGGGTGATAGGTATTAAGAGGTAGTGATGATGAAATGATGGGTTCTCTAATAAAACCTAACAAGGTTGTGTAAATTGATAATGTTGAGTCCAGAACTAATGATCAAGATAGAAAGTGATGGGTGACCACTAAGGTTTTATTTCAAGACAAATTTTATATCCAAAGGTGTGAATAGTGATATGTAATAGGTGGTTCATTTGATTCTAAAATGGGATTTATCCTAGTCATTTTAAAGTGTTATGTGACAAAAAATGGGATAGGCCAACTCAATTCACAAATAACATAGGTTTTAACACAACACACAAATAACATGCTCAATCATAAGCCCTAGTTTAGTTAACTGAATGGGTGTGTAACCTTATGTCTACACCATCTAACATCTTCATAGGTGAGGTTGTAGGCCAATGACCCATTACAAAATCAACCAAATCTTCTTGACCCCATCTGCATTTGATGGTCACTTAGGAAGTGATATTGACTATGATAGTAGAATGTCTATTATGGCCAATAGGTCTTATTCTAGGATAACAAAAGGGTGTCTAAGGGAGTCCCCAAAATATGCAAAGGTACATGGGGCCCAAATTTGTATGAAGTGATATCTAATGTTTGGTTCAAAGAGTTAACTCTTCCTCTTTATGTATGATCTGTATGAGGTCAATTTCTTAGCCTAATGACATTTGTCCCTAATATTTATACTTCACTTGAACATAGTGTTTCTATCTAATTTTTACTTTTTCTTAAGTGTGAAAATAAGAAACTAGTTAAGAAGGGTGTGTAGAATAATACCTATTGAATGTGCACTTGTTGAATCTAGACTTTGTGAGAACTCCTCTTTAGCTAGGGAAGAATGACCTGCAATAATAAAACATTACCACAAAACATGTTGGTTAGACAAGTAGTTGGGTGGATTGCCTATCATGAGCTAGATCGTAGAAACAAAAGCTTTGTAGGAGGCTGTCAATCCACCTGCTTTTAACTCTTAAGTATGTGAATAAAAAAGAAATATAATTTAATTTAAAACAAAAAATAACTAAAATTAAAAATAAGTAAATAAAAATAAATAACTAAATTAAGACAATAAAGTTAAGTGCTTTTAAAACATTGACTAAATAGAGCAACTAATGTTGAAAATTAGTCAAAGCAAGGTTATGGTTTTGGTTTAGAAATTTAACAAGGGATTAAAGAAAGTTGGTTTGGTTGATTGATAAATGGTCAAGGTAATGAAAATTTAAAGGTTCAAATGGGATAAATGGGTGAATGGTTGATGAGGTAAGAAAGTAAGTAGTTAAGATGGCAAAAGGGGAAGAGGATAAGGAGGGTAAAAGTGGAAAAGGTGTGAACGGATAAAAGATGGAAAAATAGTAAATGGATTGAGATAATGAAATGAAAAAGGGATAAACTGAATAATTGGGATGAAGATATTAAAAATCCAAGGGGATGATAAAATAAAATTGAAGAAACAAAATCAAATATTACCTTCCAAGCTTGAAGAAGAATATTGTTGTTGAAAATACCTTGAGGAAATTTGGGTATAACTTCATTGCTTTGAATTATTTTCCTCCAAGATGTGGATGACCTAAAAAATTATTACCTCCTTCAAAGATCTGCAATAATATTTTAATAACCAAAGACTAACTTCTAAATTTACCTTGGGTGAAGGAAATGGGGGGTATTTATAGCATTTGTTGTGAAGAATCATGCCAAAAGAAGGAATAGTATAAGTATAGCACCATTTTATATGAGGTGCATGAATGAGTCAAAACATGATTTTTTTGGGATTCCCACCTTGATCATGGGTCTCCCATTTGGGTTGGTGTGTCTCTCACCTTGCACATGAATCCAATTTTGAATGGGATTCATGAACATGGGTCTAAATGAGGCCAAAAACTTTTCACCACCCTTTCTTGTCTCCATACAAGTAATTAAATATATGTCACAAAAAATGTTTAAACCTTTTCCATGTGGGTACATGAATGAGTTAAAATATGAGGGTGGTGGGATTCCCACCTTGATCATGGGTCTCCCATTTGGGTTAAAAAGTCAAAAATGGGTGCCTTTTATCTTTTTCAAATCACTAAAGAGGTAGGTATCTCATTTTGAAGGCTACTTTCATGTGTGAAGTAAAAATGCATGTTTAATGATGTCCTCTTAAGGTTAAATTCACCCTATTTCAAGGGGGGAACCCTTGTGATCCTTAAATGAGGTCATTATGCACCCTAAGAAAGGGTCCCAAGTGGGGTATGATGTCCCACATCAAGCCACCTCACTTATAAGCCATGTCACTTGCACAATAATTTTCTATATCACCTTCCATGTCACTTGTCATGTCATATGCCATGTCAGTTGCCATGTCATCATGAATAGTGATAGTGGGTCCCACAGTGAATAGTGATAGTGAATAGTATTTTTGAATAGTACTATGTGACTAGGAGAATAGTGATTTGGTTAGGTTAAGAGGGCTTGGTTAAGGGTTAAGAATGTGTGATGGGTATTTATAGAGTCTTAAGGTATTTAGTCATTGAAAACTATAAGTGTGTAACTTTCTAGTGTCTATATTTTGCTCCTTTTTATTACATAGCTTTGAATTAACAAGCTGCAAAAAACTGAATCACTTGGTCAAAATTTAGGGTGTCTTTAGTATGAGAGGAGGTGTTCCCCCTTAAATATATAGTTGATGAATAAAGGCTGAATTAGGTGTAGGTTTGCTAATTAGTTGGTGGGGAGGCACTAGGTGGTGCCACAAGGTAGTTGGGCATGTGAAATGCCAATGGGTAAAAAAATGTGACTAATCATGATAGTCAAGATTGCATAAAGACTAAAGCTACTAATGTTGATAAAATGAAGGTCAAGTTCTAGATGGATATATGATAGGATAACCAGTCCATAATGTTAGTCATAGTTGATTGAATTAAGCCTATCGAGTCATCTAGACAAGGTTAGTGTTATTCACAAGTATCTAGGGTAGGAAGTTCTCTTCTAAAAAGTTACAAATGGTCTAGTTGTACATGAGGTGGGGTGTAAAAAGTTCAACATGACATGTATAGTCAGTGTAGTCAAAAGTACCAAGGTAAGGTCATTGTAAAACATGTGAAAAGGTTAGGTCAAAAATGGCTAGTGTCGAGGTCGATGTGTAAGTGGGTTGGTTGGTTGGAATGGGGTGGCTGAGTGGACTCCATATGCATTAGGTAAGTGAATGTTGCCTACATAGTTCCATGGACATAATGTCCAAAATAAAATTTAGGTATAATGTATTTCTTCTGATGTGGGGAGTGTTGGTTAACTTGCTTACCCCTAGTTGATGTATCATGTAGTTAGGTCTAGTTGAAGGATGTAGGAGAAAGGGAAGTTCCAAAGGGTGAAAAAGATGGCTATCAAATATTTTGTTGACTGGTTTGGTAGAAATAGTGGATGAGATTACCTAAAAGGCAATTAGATGATTGCTTCAACTATGTAAAAGGAATCTACAACCATGGATAAGTAGGTTCAAGCATGAAATTTCTACCACCATTTTAAGAAAAGAAAAGGGAGAAATATGCTTTACCAGGATTTATAAAATCTAACACTACTTGAATTTCCATGGTGACTCAATGAGTTTTTTCATCACCATCCAAATAAGCTAACATTGTGCACACTCAACAATAATGTCATTAATAGGGTATGGAAGGTTATTATTCAACTATTTGGGAAATCAAAGTAACAAATTGGGTAAATAAGAAGTGTCAAAGATTTGAACCCTTGACCCTTAATCTAGTGGGGCCCCAAAATAAGTAAGCATTGAGTTTTGAGGGAATTCAGATAAAAACTCTAAGGCATTTTGGAATATGGAATGAGGTGAATAATAATAATATTATTAATTAAATGAGGGAGTAGGTTTAAATAGGAAATAAAATAAATGGCATAAATGGAAAATCAAGAGGGAAAATAGAAGAATAATGTATGAAGATAAACATATTAGGGAGTTGAAAAGGAAGGTGGGATAAATAGGTCTAAAAGAGACCAAGGAAAAAAATAGTTTGGTGGAAGAGGGGACTCTTATAATAGGTTACTAGGTGGAATGTAATTAAAGAGTAGGGCTATTAAAGTGCATAGGAAGATGTCTAAGTAGGGAGAATCAAGGGAAATTTATTGTTTGAAGGTAGGTCATGTGATAGGTTATAGCTAGTAGCCATATGTGGGTACCCCAAATCTTCCATTTAAAGGTGGGTTTAATTTTGATTCTAACATCTCTAAAAAGGGGTTCAAAATAGGCAAGACTAGAGGAGATGGGGAAGGAATTTATATCCTAATATTTGGTGTTGCTCTTGCTCACTTGTGGGTCGTATGAGCTTGCAAGTGTGTTCAATTATGTTATAGAGTCATAAGATCAGTATATATCTCTTATTAAACCAAAATCAAATGAAAGGCATTCAAAGCCATAACATGTTATATGTTGTGATCATATAAGCTCAAAATGGGTAGAGGGTTTAAAATGGAAAAAGGTGATAGGTAGTGTAGACACCAAAATCATGTCTACCCCTTGGTCCTTTCTCCCTCCTATTCCCCCCTTGGTCCATTCCTAACCCATTCCTAACCCATACAATTACTAATTTAAAATAATAAACTTATTTTAAATTAATAACCCCCCTCCTTTGACACATCACCCATGACACCTCGCCTAGGACACCTCGCCTTGGACCATTTCCCACCCTATGACTCACCCAAGACCTATTCTTACTCCTTTCCAACTGCCTAACCAACTCTCGTGCGTATTTAGCCTAACCTTTGACCAATTCTCCAACGAA
The DNA here is from genome assembly GCA_037957365.1 of Torreya grandis. Lineage (NCBI taxonomy): Eukaryota > Viridiplantae > Streptophyta > Pinopsida > Cupressales > Taxaceae > Torreya > Torreya grandis. The sequence goes on from JARHVA010001019.1 coordinate 3,858,889, forward strand.
TTAGCACCTAGCAGATGGAGAATGGGCTTGATGGCCCTTTTACGTGTTCTTCACCCGCCGACGTCGGTCAACTTTCAGCCGATGCTGGTGGGATTGCCGATGTCAGTTTACTTAAACCAAATTCTAACCTCTTTCTTGGATAATCACATTCCTAATCACAAACTTCTAATCACAAACTCTGAATCTCGAGAGCTAATCACAAATCTAGAATCTGGAGTCTTCGACCATCCATCAATCTGCCAATCTCTCAGCCAAGCCTCTCACTCTCTCCCTCAGGTGCAGCAACATGAATTCTGCCTTCAGCAACTCCATCAACAATAGGGCTTTCACACCAGCATCACCAACAACAGGGACACCAGTCTACAACACTCCTTCAGCAGGCCACAGGTAAGTATTATATTTGTACTTTTATTATGTTTTCTAGTCATTTGCTTCTAAGTATTATGAACTAGATTCAGCACTTCCTATCCCCAGACCAGCCCAGACCCGAATCCTTATTTCCATGTCTCTCTATTGGCCTCCTCTACCCTTCTATCCATTTGACATTCTGTCCATTGTCCTAGACCTCTGCACAAACTCTCAGACCATTAACTAAAACCAGACTCTCAGACCCAGACCCCCAGACCATTCAACCAAGCCCAAAACTCAGTCTCAAACCTGTCCACAAACCCTTTCCATAGGCCACAGACCCGACCAGACCCCGTCCAAAGACCACTGCCCTGACCGACGCCGGCCATAGAGACCATTGCCCCAACCGACGTCGGCAGACTAACCGACATCGACAGACCTCAAGAACTGATGCCGGTAGGACCACCGACACCGGTGACTGTGACCAGTCTGACAGCATCTTTCAAGTAAGCCTTTGCTTCCATTTTCCTTTTCAATCTTTTATCACTTTCAGTCTTTTAACATTCTGTTATTTATTAGACATCTTTTTATCAACTAGTGGGTTGATATCCCTTAAGGAAGTCTTCATACTTTTGGGATCAAGCTTTCGCTTGGCAACCCACCATCTCCTTATCTAACGCCCTCTTTTGTCCAAGTCTCTTTTCTTTGCAGGTGTCATTCCTCCACAGCCAAAGAGGAGTTCTCACAGTGTCTGGATTATGGTGTGCACGACTATATCTAGGTACATACAAGCCTCAGACCATCTCTTAGTTTCTTATTCTTCTCTTGAATGTAAAAAGTGAAATTAGAATAGAAACATTCTGGCATGCCCGGTGGGACCCTTAGGGCCTTCCTCGGGTTCCTTTTCTTCTTTTTCCATATAGGGTGCATTAGATTCCTCCCTTTTCACCTCTTTCTTTTCTTCCAAATGACATTATAAGCGGGATTAAAAAGAATTTTTCTTTTCTTTCTTGCATTTCTAGACTAGCTAAAAATCATACTCTCTAACCCTTTCTCAACTTGTTTTCATTCCAACTTAACATTTCAACTTGGGCTTAAAACTTATTGCATTGCATTTCTGCTTGTGCTTGCATTTCTTAGTCCACACTTAGTAATTAACAAACTGCATATTGAATTAATCTAGTCCACTTGATGTTACATAACCTAAACCACTTACACTAAATCAAACATCAAACTTACCTGAGACAAGGCCCGACTGGGATTTCATCCCCTAGCAGATACCTTACCCATCCCGATGATCCTACTTGGATTTCATCACCAAGGGGAAAGCCCACTCTATTCTCTGGTAGAGTCTAATCTCTAGGGAAAGTATATTTTGGCTAAGCGAGACCAGCTTATCACTGGACTCATGAAGTGAGGGGAGCTTGCTCCTTAGCACCAGGCCATGTACGGAACCTAACCCAGACTTCTTGAGCGCCTAAACAAAACCTAAAACCATCCATAGACTACCTCTTCTAAGACCCCTCTAACAGCCAACCTCCCAAACATCACTTTAAGGCATAAGCCATAGGATTCTAAAAAGTTGATTCTTAGGATTTAACGCTTAAGGCCTGTCTGTCTCCATCTCTATTTTTTTGTTCCTATCTGGTTTTTTGAGCTAGTGAGGATGTTCTTCTTCCTTTTTTTCAAGAATCTTCAAGTTTTTTGAGTTTCTGGAAACCACAGTCACTGGCATCGGCTTTACCACTGATGTCGGCCACCTTACTCCACCGACATCGATTATCTGACCGACGTCGGCCATCTTCCCTCACCGACATCAGTTTTTCAACCAACATCGGTCACTGTCACAGTCCTTTTTTCCAAAATAGCAGCCTAAAACCTAACCCCTTTTTCTGCCAAAACCTCATTCTAAGTTTCTAAAACCGAAAAAACACAATTTTTAGAACCTGACCCTCTTCTTGCCTTGAATGGTTTTGACGCACAGTCAAACCAAGGCTCTTCTTGACCACGCTCCCTCGTCCCTAACTAGTCCTATAATGGAGTTCCACTCAGAGACTAAAAGAACTCCTACAGGGCCGACCCCGACTCAAACTCCCATCATCCCAGAAGGGGACCAAAATTTTGAAAGATTCTTGGACCTCAACGTCACAGTGCTCCAAAACTATCTCGCGAGAAACCCAATGCGAGACCTCTCGAGTGACGTGGCGATGACATCGACACCATTCGCTACCCAACCTTTTATGACCTAGCCTTTTGCCTCAACCATTAACTTGACCATGGCCAATATGCAAATTTTGGCCTCCACATCTATTTTTAGACCAACCTCCATTGGGGTTCCATTACCCCCTCAACCACACGCAATTCAACCAAGTTCTACATCATACCAGAACTTGATTGTCTCGACCCCTCACACTCTTGCACCCATAAATACAAGAGTACCAACCCATCCTTCCACCACTACTACCATTCAACCACCTTTGGTGGTATCTAGTCAACTTATGCCTTCTACTTCCATAACCCAACCACATTTGGCCTCTTCATCTATCCTTACGACTAGTCACACATATGTTGCGCCCCTGCAACCATAACTGACTACGTCGTATGCCTCCTCTAGCCTCTTTCAAGTGCCTTACAACCTAGGGGGTGCCCCATCTACTAGTCTGTTAGCAGACATCATCAAAATGCTGATGGATAAAATATCTAGTCTTGAAACCTCTATCTCTGGTTCACGCAATGCTCTCTCATATGAGCAAATTTGCAATGAGCCCATCCATCCTTCCGTCCCTATCAGACCATACCCCAACCAATGGGATCTTCCTAAATTCACTCACTTTCAGAGTAAGGAGGACCCACAACAACATCTACAAGCATTCAGACATGCCTGCTATCTTATAGCACATGACGATGCGTTACTTTTACACACATTCCCCATGTCGCTTCTGGACCTGCCCTTGACTGGTATAGCTCTCTTATCAGACATTCTATCTTTTCATTCATTCAACTTGCCCAATTATTTCTTGACCATTTATCTATCAACATCACCAAACAAGTTTCAATCACAGACCTCTACTCCATCAGGCAATTTGACGATGAATTAATAGTCAATTTTATCGCCTATTGGAGAGGCTTGATTAACCAGCTCTCCTTCTCCTTGCCTCAACCTGAGCTCATCGAGCTCTTTTCTCGAGCATGTGCCAGCCATATCTCTTCTACCTTGTGGATTCAGACATTCCACACTTTCAACGAAGCTTTCATCATGGCTCGAAAGCTTGAACTCTGTGCCATTGAAGAAGATAAGGTCAAACTGTGTAATACCAACGCAAAAACTAATGACCCTTCTTCTTCCAGACCTTCTTCTTTTGCCAACTCCAAACCCAAACGAGTGGCCAACACTATGGTCATTAGATCACCATCCTCAATAACATCTAATTACTCTCAACCTTCTACATCTCCAAGCATCACTAAACAATTCCAACAACGGTACATCCAGCGTTCATACACTCCACTTGGAGAATCATACGATTCCATTTTGGAAAAACTTGTCAAGCAGGGGATCCTCAATCTCCCTCCAATCTGACCACCTCAATTCGACCCTTCAAAACCCATCCCTACATGGTATAGGGAGGCCGACTTCTGTCACTTTCATCGCGTCCACGGCCATGACATCAACAATTGCTGAACCTTCAAGAAACATCATCCAAGACATGATCGATAAGGGGGATCTTATTTTAGATAACCTGAATGCACCTCCCAACCAACACATCAACATCTTCAAACAACCATTCCCGAACCATCCACCTACTCAAAACAATGTCCAAACCATGACCAATAGCTCTCATGACCATGATATTCACACAATCAACACTATCTTGCCTCTTGTCCCTGACCAACCTCCTCCATCACAGGTAGAAGAAATTTCTTCTCCTATTAGTCCTCCATCTATCTCTCTTATACTGGAGGATGCCTTGACCATACCAATGCCATTAGCCCTACCTTCATCCAAAGACCCTACCTTGCCTACTCCTCAAGCACAAGTAGAAGGCACGATCATCCCTGCCTCCTGCCCTCTTGAGGAGCCACACTCTCTTATTTCTTCTCCACCAGGAGAAGAACCAGTCTCTTCACTTATTTCGACTGAGGAAGACCCAGTCATGGTTTTCTCTTGCCTTTTGCCTTAGATTGCTACATCTCACTCACCTCCATCCATATCTGAACTCAAACCCGCATCTAACCTCACCTCGTACAAAGGTGGCCCTTAACTCAAACCAAAGAAGGCCACTAGACCACACCGGAGAACTCCTCCCCCACCTTACTCATTACCTTCAATCTTGGGCCTGCATCCGTCTACTTTAATAGGAGTTCTTCCCACTCCCATACTTCACAGAGGCAATTCACTTCCATTACTCCCTCAACCCATTAGACATATATCTCCTCCAAACCATCGACCAATGCCTCTTACACCTCTCAAACTAAATTCATCAACCCCCACTGCAATAAAACATCTAGACCCATTAGCAGGTTCATATACCTTGTTGTTACAGAAATTATTGCAGTCCTCTTGCATCAACCTCCTGCCTCTTAAGCCATATCAATCTCTTGGACCAAAACCACCCTGGTTCGATGACACTCATATTTGTGCGTATCATCGTACACCTGGGCATGACACTGAGCATTGTTGTGCCCTCAAGGTCATCATTCGCCAATGTTTGGGGAATGACACCTTTCTTCTCGACCACATTATCAACAAGCCTTCAACACCACCCCATTCATCAACTCTCAGATCAAGACCATCTTGGTTCAACAACTCTAAGTTCTGCCACTATCATCACACTCTGGGACATGACACTGATCATTGTTGCGCTCTCAAAGCTGTCACTCATCAACACTGGAAAAAGGATTCCCTTCTCATCAAGATCCTCTTGACCTCTTCTTCGACAAATCATCAATACCAACCCATGCTTCTCAAACCTCATTGCCTAAATCAGGATCTCCACGCCAAACTTTGGTTCCTTTGCCACCTTTAACCCCCTTATTCGACATCAATACAGTCCATCTGACCACTAAGCCTCAACCAACCTTAACCAATCTATCCAACATTCTCCCTAAGCAACTGGGGGAATCCAACCTTATCCTAACCTTGACCAAACATTTGACCAACTTTGACCAGACATTTGACCAAACTTTGACCAAGTCTCGACCAACCATCAATCAACCTTATTATCATGACCCCGACCAGCAGCAACCAAACCTCGACCAAACTTCAATCATCAAACATCAACCAACCAAGCACCTATCACTTCTTCAAACCGTCATCAATCATCATGACCAATCTCGAAGAGGCAAATGGGGCAAGTCCGCTCTTAATTGACTCAGACCTTTTATCATAATGCACTAGCATGGCCCAAGGACTTATCAGAACCTGACCCCTTTTTATGCCTTGCATCCATGACCATTCTTTTGTTAGTCAAGCACTCATCCACTTGACATTTTACTTGAGCTCATCCCTTGAGTAACCCCATCCTCTTAATCCCTATACCTTTCAACCCTATTCCCTTAAACAAGTCCTATGTCAACCCCTTTTATCAAGCAGTAATGCTTTGTCCTAATAAAAGGGAACCCTTAAAATTCTACAGGCTCGTCCATGGCTAAAAGATAGTCAACAATTATATCAAAAATAACATATCATACCAGGTCATAAAACTCTCTAAGTGTAGACTGCTCCCTCGAAGGACAGCTACATAATTGTTGTATTACTAGACTGCTCCCTTGAAGGATAGCCAGGCCAACATATCAAACATTTAAAGCAAAGTATAGACCACTCCCTCGAAGGATGGCTATGACTAACTCTTGCTACAGACATCACTCTTTTTTGAAGCTTCTCACATCGATCAGCTTCACATATATGACCACCAAGCAAACAACATCCCTATGCAGACTTCTCGCTTCGATCAGTTTGCACCAAAAAAAAAAAATACAAATGACTGACATGCTATCAAGTCATGGACATGCCTATAGTCATTCTCAGGTCACCTATATAAGGGGAAAATTTATTCCTGCCACAAATGGGTTACCCCCTCCTCTCCTATCACCTCACCCGCTCAAGGGACTTCGAGCTCACTTAACGTCAAGTGATTCGATTACTTCTCTAGCACAACCATGGTCAATGACGTAATGCATAAACGGGGCTTTTATTCTAACAACCCCTATCTATGCTTTCATTTTGGTCCTTGTCAATGAAAGAGCAATGTGCCTTTCACTCCTTTACACTTTGGTCACATTCAACCAAACATTTTCAAACCAACAACATGACATCATCATCATCCTAGTCCATTTCACATAGTTTCTATGGACACCAATACACATGGAAACTATCAACCACACAATTTATGTCAAGCATAAACCATTACTTGCTGAAGCATAAATAGACCTCAATTTATTTTTAGCATACATCCATCACAAATATGGTAAATTGCTATGGATGAAAGACCACTCACCAATGTTATAGAATACACCATTTGGAAAAGGCTGTAACATCTTTTTCTCCTCATCATTTTGACCTTGACCTCGACCAAGACCAGTCCAATCCACCTCTTTGACCCTCTGTCTAAACTACATTGGTCTGAGGCCCTTCACACAAGGGCTATGTAGGCAGCACTCAGTCTTCTGAGGTTAGCTCGACCATTCCTTTGTCCACTGAACTGCTCGTTCGTCTCTCTCAAGACGTCGACCTTTCATTTTCCATCATGACCAATCAACCAACCCTGCCAATGTCAAAGTCATTTTTGACTCCTCATGGGGCACATTTGAGATCACTTATATCTCAACCTGACTAGCAACCATGGAGATCACGCCTATCTCCACAGACCCTGCCCACTTTCGAGACAACTCTATCTTGGTTTTGTTTGCACGTATGCTACCTCACAAATAGATAGTAAAATTGTTCGCAGACCATATTTTTGGACCCTCACAAGTATAGGATCGCAAGCCAGTTGATCCACACTACTTGTGACATTTTCGTGTTTCTAGGAGCACTTCTTGAGCTTGGGATACCTAGAACACGATGACCATTTGGAGCTATAACTTAGATTGAATAACCCGATCAGCTACGACTAAATGCTGGGGCCCAGTTATTTCAATTTTGGCACTCGTCGACCCTTGACCTATGACATTTGACCTATCTGTCCCATGAAGTGGTATGCGGGCAATCACGACTTTTACAACATTTTCACTCACTCTTTCTCTTTCTCATCCACCTTTTGTCAAATCGGCACCCGACATTAGGTTCCCTTCCCTTGACTCCCACTTTGAGGGGGAATACCTCATCCATACATCAGGGCAATCCACATCATCTCATACCTGGGGAAACCCACTCCTATTTTTGTCTTGCAGTTCATCTAGAACAACCAACAAGACAAAAAGGGGCAAATGTAGACACCAAAATCATGTCTACCCCTTGGTCCTTTCTCCCTCCTATTCCCCCCTTGGTCCATTCCTAACCCATTCCTAACCCATACAATTACTAATTTAAAATAATAAACTTATTTTGAATTAATAACCCCCTCCTTTGACACATCACCCATGACACCTCACCTAGGACACCTCGCCTTGGACCATTTCCCACCCTATGACTCACCCAAGACCTATTCTTACTCCTTTCCAACTTCCTAACCAACTCTCATGTGTATTTAGCCTAACCTTCGACCAATTCTCCAATGGATTAGCACCTAGTGGATGGAGAACGGGCTTGATGGCCCTTTTACGCGTTCTTCAGCTGTTGATGTTTGTCAACTGTCGGCCAACGCCGACGGGATCACCGACGTCGATTTACTTAAATCAGCTTCTAACCTCTTTTTTGGCTAATCACATTCCTAATCACAAACTTCTAATCACAAACTCTGAATCTCGAGAGCTAATCATGAATCTAGAATCTGGAGTCTTCGACCATCCGTCAATCTGCCAATCTCTCAGCCAAGCTTCTCACTCTCTCCCTCAGGTGCAGCAATAGGAATTCTGCCTTCAGCAACTCCATCAACAATAGGGCTTTCACACCAGCAGCACCAACAATAGGGACACCAGTCTACAACACTCCTTTAGTGGGCCATAGGTAAGTATTCTGTTTGTACTTTCATTATGTTTTCTAGTCATTTGCTTCTAAGTATTATGAACTAGATTCAACACTTCCTATCCCCATACTAGCCTAGACCTAAATCCTTATTTCCCTATCTCTCTATTGGCCTCCTCTACCCTTCTATCCATTTGACATTCTGTCCATTATCCCAGACCTTTGCACAAACTCTCAGACCATTAACTAAAACCAGACTCTCAGACCCAGACCCCCAGACCATTCAACCAAGCCCAAAACTCAGTCTCAGACCCATCCACAGACCCTTTCCATAGGCCACAGACCCGACCAGACCCCATCCAAAGACCACTACCCCAATTGACGCCAGTCGCAGAGACCATTGCCCCAATCGACGTTGGCAGACCTCAACAACTGACACCGATAGGACCACCGATGCCAGCGACTGTGACCAGTCTGACAGCATCTAACTGTGACCAGTCCGATAGCATCTTTCAGGTAAGCCTTTGCTTCCATTTTCATTTTCAATATTTTATCACTTTCAGTCTTTTAACATTCTGCTATTTATCAGACATCTTTTTATCGACTAGTGGGTTGATATCCCTTAAGGAAGTCTTCATACTTCTGGGATCAAGCTTTCGCTTGGCAACCCACCATCTTCTTATTTAACGCCCTCTTTTATCCAAGTCTCTTTTCTTTGCAGGTGTCATTCCTCCACAGCCAAAGAGGAGTTCTCACAGCATCTGGATTATGATGCACACGACTATATCCAAGTACATACAAGCCTCAGACCATCTCTTAGTTTCTTATTCTTCTCTTGAATGTAGAAAGCGAAATTAGAATAGAAACAGGTAGGGTGAAGGGAGTAGCTAGAGAGGCAAAAAAAGAGGATCTAAGCTCAACATGCAAAGGAATTAAAGGAAGAAAGGGATGCACTTGAAGTAATAAACCTAACCAAATTTTGTGCATTAAAGAAAAGGTGTGGAGGATATGAGGAAGAAAACAAGGAGATGTATGTAAAAGTGGTAAAACAAGTGATCACTCTCTAAGGAGGTGGAGGTTGAATGGGAGAAAACAATAGAGATACAATAAGGGATGAGGTGAAGGTGGACAAAGAGATGGATGGATAGATAGGTATATAAAATAATGAGGTCATAGATAAAGATAAAGGTGGAGAAAGATGGAAGGAACCAAGCATGGACATATAGGAGGAAAAAAAAGAAGGTCAGGAAGAGCAAGGAATGTCATCAAGGGAGATGAAAAAATGAAATGAAATGAAATGGAGAAAAGAGAAGAAAAATAAAAGGTAGAAGATGCGAGAGTGAGGGATGCACTAAAGAATGACATATTAGAGAATTAAAAAGGATGAGGAGAGAAGTGTAATAGTCATGAAGGGTAAGGGGAGGATGAGAAATATGGGTGGCCATCAAAGGTTTGAAAATAAGTCTAAAAAGAACCAAGGATACAATAGTTTGGTGATGAAAGTGAAAAATAAGTCAATAAATGGAAGAGAAAGAAATAGGAGGAAAAAGGAGTGAATTGAGGACATAAAAAGTAGACAGGAGAGTGAAAAAGTAGGTGGTATCTTGACCAAGTAATCATGGATGATGATAGTCAAGGAGAGGAATAACAAAACAAAGTAGATGTTGGTTTTAGAGATGAGAATGGGATGGAAAATGGGAAAGGAGTGAAGAATAATGAGGGCAAGAAAAGGATGGGTGGAAAGAAGGTGAAGAGATAACATATGTATCAATCAACTTGTTAGAAGAGATTGACAAGTTGAATGGGTGATTACAAGAGATTAAAAAGCTAAAGAGGTGATGAGGTGGTGAAGAAATAGGGGAACACAATAAAAGGGAATGAGATGAAAATAAGGGATGTAAATCAGGGATGATAAGAAAAAGAATGAGGTAGGGATATAAAGCATGAACACTCACATAGATGCAAAAGATAAGTGAGTAATGAGATAGAAAGAGGAAAATAGGAATGAAATGTGCAAAAGGCAAGAAGAGATTATAAGAAAAGGGTAATAAAGGAAGGATTCTCAAAGGATACAGACCCAATTAGAAGCTAGTTGTGGAGGAAAAAAAATGGAAAAGGTATGAAGAGTGTCAAATTGACAAAGAGTGGTTGCACACATTAAAAAAAAATGGGATGCTAAAAGAAATAGAAGAAATAGGAAACATGCTAGATTGAAAAGATGGGAAAGAGGAAAATAAGAACTGAAAATTGGAATGAAGGTGCTTTAGAAGTAGTAAAAGGGTAGTAAGAAGGTGATAACAAAGAAGAGGAGAGAAAAGTGTCTATTAGTGTGTAAGGGAACATGATGATGTGGAATCGAGGAGAAAAAGAGAATGATAAAGAGGTTATGATAGGTTGTCTAGGACAAGGGGAAATGATGAAGATGGTGGAAGAAGACAAAGGGGATAAAGGGCACAATTGGTAAGAAGTTGAGAGAGGGACAAAAAACATGAAAAGTGGGTGGAGGAGTATGCCATAAAGCCACCACCTATTATACTTCATGGCATACTCCTCCACCCACTTCAATAGATCTAATCCAAAGAAGAGGTGCCTTTATGAGGAGGTTGCACCTTCTAAAATTATGTGAGGGTAGAAGCCTAGAGATAACATCTATCACTATGAGCCTATTTTTAGGAAATAGGCTTCTATCAAGATTTGCATAGTCACTTTGGCCATGGTTCATCTTGGCTATGAGCCAAGTTTTAAGGGTAGTAGTGAAGTGACTACATACTTAGAATTTATTTGATGGATAAGTAGATTCTACAAGGTCTAAAATTGGTAGCATGGTGAGTGATTAAGGATGGACCATGCCTGACCCAAGAGCTACATGGGTAGGCTAGATGAAAGATAGTCATGTTTGCATCCTCTGTCCCTATTCAATAAAACCATTGACTTGGGGTTCCACTTAAAAGAGGCCTTAGTAGTAGGGAGATATGTGGTCTAGGATATTGGTTATATAGTTGGATCAAATAGGGGAGATTTTACATGATAAGAATTTGGGAGTTACCACCACTAATAATAGTGGCAGTTTCAAAGGCATTATCATTATAGCAGCCCATGGTTGGAAGCCAATTTACATCAACTAGGCTAAAGGTGAAAATGATGCAAATAACCACCAGGCCCAAAAAGACCACAAGAATACAAATTAGGGAAAGACATTGAATGTGGATCAGATGATAAGGGTGACAAAAATATATCAGGATGGTGCATAATAGATTTATCAAGATGACAAATTAGATCGAGGGTGATGTGTCTATATGAAAAGGTAAGTAGACATGAATATTTTAAGTGGGAAGACTATTTAAGGGAATCAATGACATCATATGCCCTTCCCCATTGGTGGAATGGAGAATCATGTCAACGAGGAAGAATGATCGGGTATTCTATTTAAAGAATCATGATAAGGACAAGTGTTTATCATTGAGTTTTTTGGTTTTGCAAGTTATAAAGAGTGTAGAGAACTATACAAATTTTAAGATGGTGAACAATGGGAATAATGGTGGAGATAATCAACAACCCTCATGACCTAAAATAATCAATATGGTGAGTGTGTAGATCTACTAAATACTATAACATGTAGTGGCAATAATGGAAGTACTATTAGATCAATAATAAGAAGAAAGGCACCCATGACCTAAGCTTGAGCCTAAACTCTTACCTCTATAGTGGTCAAAAAGGAAAGAATTTCATTACAAAATATATAGGGATGGAGAACATGATTATTGACCTATCTTTGGAGGGAACCCTCACTATCTAAGGGGATGTGCACTGAGGCAACAACTGATAGCACCTATGCAAGTAGAACAATCAGAGTAGAGGGATGCAATGGCTATGACAGGTGAGTAGGGTGAATGACCCAAAATGGAATATGGTTCTCACTTTGTGGGGATGAATACAAAAGAGGATAATAGAGTACACCCTTTAACAACTGCTAAGATAAGGAATGTTACAAATGATAGTTTAAGGAAAAATCAAGTAGAAGGATGGCTAAACATAAATTCAGAGTTACCAGACAATCAACCTAGTGCTTAGGTAGGAAAATAATGTATGTAGGGACAGTGTCGATAGTCCAATAATTTTGTAAATTATATGAATTTCCTCATACCCTAAATAAAATATTGTATTGTTTGTTGTAAACATGTAAAAAATGTGTTGGATGTCATTGGTCAAATGTTATCATGTTTAAGGTTGTGTGGATAATTATGAATGTTATGGTTATGGTTATGATTGGTATGGTTATGGTGGTTATAATCTCACTTGATGTAAAAATAATAATTATTATTTTTGCAACACTAGATGGTAAAATTCATGATGAAAACATCAACCAAGAACATTAAGATAATAATATGGCATGATGTTTTGTTTTTGATAAGGACTAAAAATAAAACTAAAGTGGGATCATCTTAATGAATATAAGCCATTAAAATTATACACATGAGCAATCATGAGTTGATAAAAAAAAGGTATTTTGATCACAAGGTGTCAAGTAAGCTCTAAATCACCTGATTTATAGATAGTCTAAAGGGAAGATGAGTGATAGGTGGTGTGAAGGGTAATGGGTGATATGTATGATAAACTCATGTGAATTATTTTTCCCCTTCTATAGGTGGTCTATAATTATATGGCATATGCTAGATATATACTGATGAATATGAGAAGTATACATGTGAAAGCCAATTATGGCTTCCAACTTATTATGTTGCTTGAGAGTTGATTGTGGCTTTAGATTTTGTTGTGATAGTGGGTCTTTTGCTTTATTATTATATATGGGAAGTTGATCGATGCAGGAAGCTTCTAGGAAATTTATCTACTATTGACAATGATAACTTAGCCATCCTTTAAGGGAGTGGTCTAAGATTATTGGATTTGTTTAATTCTCTTGATAGCTATCCTTCAAGGGAGTAGTCTACCTTATATTTTACAATTTTTATTTTGTTTTTGGACAACTTTCTTTTGAGGGAATAGTTTGCAATGCTTAATATATTGACCCAAATAATATTTTGGCATCCAAATTATTTTTGGATGCAATATTTTTAGACATGGACAAGTCTAATTAGGTTAAGAGGTTTACCTTTATGAAGGCAATATTTTAACACAAGAAGGATAATGATATGAAAAGGTGTGGTTTTTGAGAGATAATGACCATGGGATTCCATCTTGTTAGAGACAAAAATTATCCATGAGAAACATATTATGGGTAAAGCTATGGTACCCAAATTTAGGATTAGGCTATGAATATGATGGTTAATCACATGGTTCTATGTTGTAATCAACTATCCTCAAAAGGAGAGGAGAAAGATGGGTGAAGGTTAAAATATCATAATCAATGGATGAGGTTAAGTTAGACAAAAGGAGTGAGCTTGAGCCTTATTTAATATAAAAATGGATGTAGATGTGAAGGATTGAAGGGCTCGGGTTTTGGTTTACCTTTGAGAGAGGAAAAATAATAAGCTCCTGATCTATACTTATGGGTAATGATATAGGGTCCAAGCTAATTTAAAACAAACTTACCTCGTTTACTCTTCTCCATGTTTGTCACATGTTGGTTTTCCTTTATAATAAGGTATCAGATATTTAATTTCCATTATTTGAGGTGTTTTTTATAAGTGTGTTTGATATGCTCTTGATAGATATAGAGGTGGGTGAGGGCTGCTAAACAATGCTCATCAAGAATCTCAAGTTGAGCTAAATGGTGCTAAAAAAAATATTCCTCAGAAATAAGGTCTTGTAAAGATATGTGAAGAGATGGGATTTGGAATTTAGAAGGCAAGATTACCTCTATTCCAAAGACTAGAGAGAAAGGGGTAGCACCCATAGAGGTTTGAATGCTAGTGCGATAGGCCCATAAAGTGAATGGGATGTGCAAGTGCCAATCCTACCTTAAAGCACTGATAACTTCAGTTAGTATTTTGTTGAGGGTTTTGTTGGAGGATTTTTCCTATCCATTTTCTTGTGGATGGTAAGGCAAATAAAATATTAAATTAATTCCAAATGCATCACATAAGCCTTGGACTTGATTATTTTTTAAGGATTTTCCATTATCAATGATGATATTATGAGGAACACTAGAGCAGTAGATGATATGATGGTTGATAAAGTTGAAAATATTTTTTGCTTTGGTTAAGAGAAGAGGAATAGCTTCCACCCATTTGGTGAAATACTCAATGGTTGTGATGATGGAGCTATGCCACTGTGAAGAATGGGGGTTAATTTCCCCAATGAGATTGAGCCCTCATTGAGAGAAAGGCCAAAAGTCCTTAGATACCTGAAGGCTATTGGCTAACACATTATCTAAATTAGCATGCTATTAACATTTAACACAATTTTTTACATAATAAAAATAGTTTTGGTTGAGGGTGGGCCAATAGTAGCCAAGGTAAAGGATATGTTTAGCAACCGCTAGACCGTTAAAGTGTCCCCCATAGATCTCATCATGTGTTTTTTTGATAGCATGGGAAGCTTCATGATTGCATAGGAAACACAGAAGGAGACCATCAAAACCATGTTTTAAAAGGATCACCCATAGTATGTTGTAATGAGAGGTACTCTGAATAAAGGCTCTTTAAGCATTCCTAGAGAGGTTGGGAGGAATAATGCTTAGTTTGAGGTAGTTGAAAGTTTGGTCATACGAAATGTTGGATGGGAATTCATCCACACTAAAAATGGTAGGGAGATATGATTGGTTATAGGAAGGAGTTGTAAGATGATTAATAGTGATAATGATTTTACAATTAAAAGGTTGAGAAGGGATCTGGGAAGCAAGGCAAACCATCGTATCTATGAATTAGTTGGTAGATCAAGGAAAAGATTGGATTAGGTAATGTTTGAATGATGCTAAGAGTTTGTCAACTAAAATTTTATAATTTTGTAAGACATAATTCTTACATTGATAGGATCTATTAACCTAGTTGAACACAAGCTAGAAATCACCAAAGACATGGATTGTCTTAATTCCTAAGGCTAGAGTAGTTTGGAGACCTATCACTAGGGCTTCATACTCAACCATATTATTAGTGAATTCAAAGTCAAGTTTGAAAGAGAAGAAAGGGTTCACCATTGAGGTAAATGAGAATAAATCTAGCACCCCCTCCTTATTGACACTTTGAGCCATCAAATAACATGGTCATTTGGTAGGTTATGCCATCTTATTGAAAGAGACTCATGATAAACTCATTTAGAAAGGCAAGAGGAGGTGGTTGGTTGTTTGTTAAAGGATATTTATCCAATTTTTTGGTAATGATCTACCCTTTAATCAAATTTTACTAGAGGAATTAAAGTTCAAATTTAGCTAGGATCATGAGCCACTTAGCCATACATTGATTTTGGTATGGTTTAGAGAGCATGTACTTGAGTGGGTTGGTATTAGTGATGACATAGGTTTATGGTTAAGAAGGTCGTGGAAAAGTTTGGTGGCCACAAAGGTTAATACTAAGCAAATTTTCTTGGTATGTGTATATTGAATCTCATATTCTACAAGCATATGAATAATGTAGTATACGACTTGCTCTTTATGTTGTTCATCTCAGTGAGCCAACATTATCCCTAGGGAATGGTTGGTGGTAGAGATATAGAGGTAATAAGAA
Source organism: Torreya grandis (assembly GCA_037957365.1). NCBI lineage: Eukaryota > Viridiplantae > Streptophyta > Pinopsida > Cupressales > Taxaceae > Torreya > Torreya grandis. Next base: position 3,874,921 of record JARHVA010001019.1, read on the forward strand.
TGGTTATCCTTAGGAGGTATGAGGATAGGTGGTGACAAAAGGTACTATTTTAGGAAATGAAATGACTTTTGATAATCACCATTGCATTTGAAAGAGATATACTTCTTTAGAAGGTGATAAAAAGGTTGGCCCTGGTCTAAAAATTGGTTAATAAAATGGCAAATGAATTGAAGTTTTCCCTATAGGCTACAGAGCTATTTAAGGTTGGTTGGAGGAGGCATGTCCAAAATTGCTCTAACTCTAGCAGGGTCTACATTGATTCTATGAAGAGAGATGATAAAGCCAAGAAGATTTCCTGAAAGGACCCCAAAAATGCATTTATTAGGGTTAAGGTGAACTTGATAATAGATGAGGCATTAAAATATGACTATAAGAATAGTCAAGTGATCTTTCAGAGTTTAGATTTCCTGAGAAGGTCATCCACATAGTCTTCTATAATCTTATGGATACTATCATGGAAGATATAAGTTATGGCATGTTGGTAGGTTAACCCAATGTTATTTAACCTAAAAGGTATGACTCTATAGGAAAAATTTCCCAAAGAGGTGGTAAAGGTTGTTTTATGATGATCTTTAGGAGCAATCAAGATCTGGTTATAACCCAAAAACCTATCCATAAGAGATCACATCTTATGGTTGATTGTAAGATCAACAAGTTATTCAATGATAGGTAGAGGAAAGTCATCTTTAGGGTAGCCATGTTTAAGGTCATGAAATTCCATAGAAATGTGTAAACCCCCTATGACTTTGGTGATAGATACAATATTTGAGACCCATTGGGGGTAGTCAATGGGTTGAATGAAGTTTAAAGATAAGAGACGTTGAAGCTCTTCATTGACGAGAAGGGTTATGCGAGGATACATGCATCAAAGTTTTTATTTAATAGGATTTTCATCATGATGAGTGACTATATTATGGGTAATAATGGTGGGGTCAATCTTAGGCATATCGCTGTAAGACCAAGAGAATGTTATGTTGTGGTCTTGGAGAAAAGAGGATAAGTTTTGAAGTTCTTTGGAATTTAGTGATTATCCCAATTTGATAATGTGGGGGTTATCTAGAGTACCCAAATTGATATCCATGGTGGATTCATTTGACATAGTTGAGGCCTCAGGAGGAAGGGATTTGTTGATAGAATAATCCCCTACACCAAGGTAGGTAAGAATGGAATCATCATCTTGATGTTGGATGGTGTTGATAGTAGGAGAATCATTCTCTACCATTTCAAGGTGTATGAGTGGAAAGACTTTGGTTTGGCCACCTTTTGGTAGATGAGAGGGCCTAAAATAATAGCATTGACTAGAAAAAAAGTTAGGGGGGATGATGTCAGGATCTTCAGGTTGGAAAAAAGGTTGGGTTTGTGAGGATGGAATATCTTCCTCCATGGTGGCAATGGGTTTGGGTGAATTTATGGGTTCTTCAGGTGGTTCATACCTAAGGCCAAATGAATCATGATATTTTAAAGTTTTGATATGGGGTAACTCATAAGGCCCATATTCATAGTGACCAAGGCTAAATCCTTTATAAACACATCTATGAAGATATAACTTAGCAAACTCTATTTTGCTAAGATAGGAAAAGTTAGAGATAAATAGTTGGATAGATGAAGTAGTGGTATGGGCTAGAAGTGGTCAATCAAGTTCCATATAAATGAAATTTGTTTAATGGTTAGTGAGCCCAAAGGGGATGTTGGTTCTAATGTTAAGGTCATAGGAAGGGTCATGTTTGATATTTCCATATTCTTGGGGAGTAGAGAAAGCATCTAGGGCTAAGAGTCTATATTCATCGAGGGAAAGATGTTAGAATGTGGTTTTCATGAGATTCTCTATGAGAATCTAGGAAGAAGGGATAAATGAGCAAGTAAAAGCTTCATCAACATTTGGTGTGGCAGTGTCATAAGTTTTGGTTGGTTGGGTTGTGTCATTAAAAAATGGGTTTAAGGTGGATGAAAGAGGAGTAAGGATGTTATTAGGCATATATGTCATATTAAAAGATGTGAAAAGACTAGGGTCAGCCTGGGTAGTCATAACTTCCCCTTCATGCTCAGATTTGACAAATCAATGTAAGGTAGAAGGGACACAACTCATGGCATGAATCCAAGGGCACTTGAGTAAAAAATTGTATTTTAATTATCCTTATATAACATAAAAAAGTTTGGGAATGGTACAAAACCCTACATAGATATGGAGGATAACTATGCCCCAAGATAGTAGCCATGGTATCATTAAAAGAATGAAAGACCACTATGCTTTTAGACATGATGTTTGTGGGTAAGTACGTCTGGTCATAGCCATGGGAGGAGATAATATTAATGTTATATTCTCCATCAATCATCACCATTTTGATGTAGGTTTGATTAATTGTATGCCTTAATGAAGATGGGGGATCGAGATCATTTAGATGAATAGAAGGTATTTCTGAATTTTTGAAGGTGACAAAGTTGAAAGTAAGAAAGGCACCAACAAAAGTGTCTAGAGATTAATGGTCATTGGGTTTGACCTCAATGGATTACAAGGATTATATGAGTGCTTGGAGGTGATGGGGAGAGGTAGATAATAACTCATATAAGCTCATTTTTACTAGAGTTTGATGAAGCTACTTGAGGATAGCTTTTTGGATGGATATTACATATGGGTTAGGGTATGAAGGGTTAGATGGGGAGGCACCTAAGATAGACACTTTGGGTTTTTTTTTATGATAGATATGGTTGGGTATTGTTTTATTGGGAGTTTGGGGAGGGATAAGTCTAATTAATGGATGTCTTAGCCTTCCCTTTATCTTTTTGTTCGACCTGAGATCAGGTAACCATGTGAGTAGTGTGGATAAGGGGGTTTTCTAGGTTTGGTGGTTGCTTTGGTTCCTCCTCTTTACTTTTGGGTGAGAATAAAGATTTGATATGTTGAGTTTGTGGTTGGATTGGCAATGGGGATGAAGGAGGTTATTTGATAATAAATCATCATCTTCCTATAGGCTATAAACAAGTGCTTGGAGAGATTTACAATTTTATGTGTTATGTCCTAGTGCCCTATGGTATGCACATATCAAGTTATGATTGAACCAATAGGGTTTATTAAATAAAGGGTTAAAGAGTTTGAATGTGTGGTAATCTCAAGAAAGTACGTTGTAATGACCATTAGATAATGGTTAAGTAAGATTCAGACTAAAGGTGGTAAAGGTTTAATGATTTTTATTTTGGGTGTTAAAGTATAAGGTTGTGTGGACATAGATTTGGTGGTAGGTATCTTGGGTAAAGTGGTATGATTGGTTGATTATTTTGGTTTAGGCAAGATAGTTAACGAGTTGGACGTAGAGGAGGGCAAGGTAAGTAACTTAGGAATTGTCAGTGTAGTGAGGAAAGGTGTCTTAGAAAGCAAGTATGAAGGTTTGACCAATAAAGGTGGTAGGTTTTTGATAAAAATTATGAACTTCATGTTCAAGGTAGAGGGATGAGGACCCAAAATAGAGGGCAAGGTTGAGGGACGTAAAATTTGGGGTTTTAGGCCTTTTGGTGGTTTTACTTCTTTGGTCTTTTTAGTTGTGGTTTTAGAGGGGAATTGGTCACTCTAGTTGTCTTGGTGGGTTTAGGTGTTTGAGGGTCAATTAATTTAGAGGAGGTTTTAGTTGGGTGCGTGGAGGTTTTATCTAGTTTAGAAGGGCTAGGCTGGTCTACCAAAGAAGGGGTTAGAAATTCTAGTTTGGTTCCCTTACCTTTGTCTTTACCTCTGATAGAAAGTTCTAAAATTAGAGGTTGGGTAGATGAAGTCATCTTATCTTGTGAGATAGCTTGCAAATAATGGGTTGATGGTTCTATGATAGGGGAGGTAGGTGTGGTATCATCCAATAATGGTGTGGGTATGGTGGATTCCTTTGTTTTGTTGTTTAAATGAATAGAAGGAAATATTTTTCCTTCTATTAGGGTAATGGGGAAAGAGGTATTTATGGTAATGTTTTCTTCAACAATGGGTTTGTTAGTAAGCACACTAATAGTATGTGCCTCATGAGATGGGTATAGTTTATTATCATGATAAGGGATAGAAGGAGCATTATTATGAAAAGGCTTGTAGAATATGTCAAGGGTCTATTTTGATAGTGCATTGGGATTTTCCAACATAAGCTTCCCCTTGTCAATGAGGGATTAGACAAGGTATTTGAAGTTGTTGCACCTATTGATGTCATAGCCTATGAATCAATAGAAGGTGTAATGGTCATTCTCATTACAGCAACATGGTATGGGGTGATAAGCATCAAACTATAAGGGTCATTTAATTGGTGGAAGTTGGATGATATTGGATTTTAGTAAATTTTCCAAAATAGAAGGATATGGCTCCCCAAGTAGAGTTAATTGCTTATGATTATTCCAAGTGTTGTTCCTTTGGTTTTAGTTTGAATAATTAGAAGAGTCAAAGGTTTGGTTCCTTGGGTTCTATTAGTTGGTAAATGGCAGTGGTGCAGCTTTGAGGATAATGGCATTGGTGGTTGTTTTGTTTTTAGTGTTGGGATTGTTTTAGTTGTTTAGTTTGGAAGAAAATGGCTCATTGGGTTTATAAGTTGAGTTCTTGCTCTTCAAATTTAACCTTCCTTCATTAACGTCTCTATTCTCTAATTTTTGAGCCATGGTAAAAGCTTCATCAAAGGTATAAAAGCTTTAGACATGTAATGTGGATGAAATATGTTTTGTGCATGCCTAGGTCAAGAGCTATATAAGCTCAAGTTGAAGAAATAAAAAGGAAAGTTGGTTGATTAGGCTCCTCTAATGAGCCATAAAATCAAAAATAGATTCATCTTTGAATTTTTAAATGGAATAAAGGTTGATAATATAAAATTTCTTGGATATATTAATCAAAAAGTGATCCAAGAAGTTTTGGGAAAATTAGATGAAAGAGAGGATGGAATGTTCGAGTATGGCACTATACCAATACAATTTTGGTCTAGATAATGACATAGGAAAGGTACTGAGGAGAAGAGCATCACCATTGGTAATCAAGTAGTATGAATGCCTAAATGCTCTTAAATGTTATTGAGGGTCTTCTTTATTGTTAAACTTGGTAAATTTTGAAAGTTCCCATTGGGCTAGATAAGGTATGATGGGGACCAAAGGGTGAATAAACTCATTTCAAATTTGATCATAAGATATAAGATTATGGGTTCTAGAGATGGATGACTTACGGGTAGTCATCTTGTCCATGATAAAATTCATGAAGTCTACTTGAGGTTGTTTGGATGTAGTTATATGGTATGTTTTGTTGAGGTTGGGCAATGTGTGAATAGCTAGTAGATGTTTGAGATGACTCCACATATTAGTATGTGGTCTTTTGAGGTTGGATGGAAGATGTATATTAGCATGTGGATTTTAATGGTTGGGTATAGGTAGGTGGTTAGATATTAGGCATATGTCCTTATGGGTTATGAAGATAGTTAAAGGTTGTGTGTTAGGTTAGAGCAGTGGTTGGGTTAGTGGTTGATGGAAGGGTGGTGACTTTTGTGTGGATTGGTGGTAACATGTAGGGTATGGACACTATAAGGATTAGAAGTGGAGAAGTTTTTGATGGATTTTAGGTAACTAGAGGAAGATGATTAGCACTAGAGGTAGGCACTCCTATTGTGGTGGAGTGATTAGTAAGATATATAAGGGTAGTGGTAGTTTGGGTTGGTGGGTCAATTTTGAGGGAGTTATTAGTTGATGATAATGTTTGGGTAACTAAATGTTTAGTATTTCCCATGGTAGTGGAGGTATTCCCCATGAGGTGGAGAGGCATGCCATAAGGTAGCTTTATGGGTGGGGTCGAAACTAGGATTTGTAAGACATGATTCTTAGGTACTGTTATAAGGCTGCATGATTATTGTCTAAGAAAGTGGTAAAATCCACATCTCCTAAGACTAACCAAGTAGGATTTCTTAGAGAGTGAGGGGAGTCAGAGGTTTATAAATGTGTTATAAGATGAAGAGGTGGAATTTTGTGATGGTTGATTTGGTGGTGGGTTTTGTTCTTCAAGGTCTTTTTACTGTTGGTGAGTGAGAACGATATGAAATGATAAGAAAAGGATGATACATTCTCACACCTAAAAAAGAGATAAATAAAAATTCTCAAGTCAAACATTGCATTCACTAAGAGTGCATTAAATCCTAGGATTCTTGTTAATCTCTCTTTTGGCTTATGTCTTAAAAAAGTGTGAAGAGGAAATTGGCTTGAATAGGTCCTAAAAAAGGTAGTCTATGTTTGGTTTTAGGTTATGTTTAGGCACTAAATAGAAGTCTATATTGGTTTGAGTACATGTCCTAATACTTGGGGCTTGTTCCTCTCATGTCATAATCTGGTAGCCAGTGTGGGTTTTTAGCCAATATGTATCAATTTTTAGAGTTTACACTCAGCCAGATAATTAAGTTGGATATCCCCTCAGTGATTAAATCCAAATAAGATAACTGGGAAAGGATACAGTGATCCACCAAGTGATGAAATCCTAGTCATGCCTTGTCTTAAGTGTGTTTTGATGTTTTATTATGTAGGTGGTTTGGTTTATGTAACATTTTTGAACTATGATTAATTCATAATGCTTTTAATTAAACTAGGTGAGTTAAAATCAAGCAAGCAGTCAATGGATGCACTCAATTTTAACCAATTTTTTTTTTTTGATTTATTTAAATGAAGATAAGAAAAATAAAATTCACCTAAATGCAACATGACAATTCAATCCTAATCCTAAGTCGAATGCTCTTTTCTTTCTTTTTAAAAATTTAATAAAATTTAATTTTCTAGAAAATGCAACTAAAACTTTTTTTTTCTTTTTTTATGTAAAGAAAGAAGCTTAATTTTATAATAATTAAACTAAAATAATTTCACTAATTCAATTATATATGTCTTAATAACCCCAAAAAAAATCAAAAGTCCCACTGGGCATGCCAAAATGTTTCTATCTATTTTTTGTTAGTTCTTAAGTGTGAAAAGAAGAAATTAGTTAAGAAGGATGTGTAGAAGAATACATGTTGAATGCATGCATGTTAAATATAGAATTTGTGAGAAATACTCTTTTGTTAGGGAAGAATGACTTGAAATAATAAATCACTACCACAAAACTTGTTGGTTATATAAGTAGTTGGGTGGATTGCCTAGCGTGAGCTAGATCTTAGAAGCAAAATCTTTTTAGGAGGCTATCAATCTACCTACTTTTAACACTTAAATTTTTGACTAAAAAGAAAATATACTTGAATTTAAAATATGAAATAATTGAAATTAAAAATAATTAAATAATATAAAATAACTAAATTAAAAAAATAAATTTAAGTGCTTTTAAAATAATGACTAAATAGAGCAACTAATGCTAAAAATTAGTCAAATCAAGTTATAGTTTTGGTTTGTAAATTTAACAAGGGATTAAAGAAAGGTGGTTTGTTTGGTTGATTAATGGTAAAATTAATGAAAAGGTAAAGTTTCAAATGGGATAAATGGGTGAATGGTTGATGAGATAAGAAGGTAGGTAGTTAAGATAGCAAAATGGGAAGAGGATAAGGAGGGTAAAAGTGGTAATGGTGTGAATGGATAAAAGATGGCAAGGGAGCAAATGGATTGAGATAATGAAATGACAAAGGGAGAAAACTGATAAGTGGGGATGAAGAGATTAAAAATCCAAGGGGATGATAAAATAAAATTGAAGAAACAAAATAAATATTACCTTCCAAGCTTGAAGAAGAATGTTGTTGTTGTTGAAGATGTCTTGAGGCAATTTGGGCAAAACTTCATTGCTTTGAGTTCTTTTCCTCCAAGATGTGGATGACCTCAAAAATGGTGACCTCTTTCAAAGACCTAAAATAATATCTTAATAGCCAAAGCCTAACTTTGAACTTTACCTTGGGTGAAGAAGAGGGGGTATTTATAGCATTTGTTGTGAAGAATCATGCCAAAAGAGGGAATAGTAGAAGTATGGTGACATTTTCCATATGTTACATGAATAAGTCAAAATATGAGGTTGGTGTGATTATCACCTAGATCATGGGTCCCCTATTTGGGTTGGTGTGTCTCTTACCTTCCACATGAATCTAATTTTGAATAGGAATCATACACATGGGTATAAATGAGGCCAAAGACTTTTCACCACCTTTTCTTGTCTTCATCCAAGCACTTAAAGATATGACACACAAAATGTGGTGCCATTTTACATGTGGGTGCATGAATGAGTCAAAATATGAGGGTGGTGGTATTTCAACCTTTATCATGGGTCTCCCATTTTGGTTAAAAAGTCAAAAATGGGTGCCCTTTGTCTTTTACAAAGCACTAAATAGGTAGGTATCTCATTTTAAAGGAAAATTTCATGTGTGAAGGACAAATACATGTTAAATGATGGCCTTGTAAGGGAATATTTACCATATTTCAAGGGGGGACCCTTGTGATGCTTAAATGAGGTCATCTAACACCTTGGGAAAGGGTCCTAGGTGGGGTATGATGTCTTACATCAAACCACCTCACTTATAAGCCATGTCACTTGCCAAATCACTTGTTATATCAGCTTCCATATCACTTACCATGTCATCATGAATAGTGATAGTGGATCCCATGGTGAATAGTAATTTTGAATAGTGCTATGTGACTAGAATAATAGTGATTTGGTTAGGTTAAGAGGGGTTTGTTAAGGGTTAAGAAGGTTTATGGGGTCTTTAGGGGGTCCTAAGGCATTTAGTCATTGAAAACTATAAGTGTGCAATTTTCTAGTGCCTACACATAGAGTTTGGTCAAATGTATGGTGATGAAATTCAAAATCCCAACCCCTAATGACTAAACTAATGTGTGGGGATGATTTCCACATCACATGTTATCCTAAACTCAATGGTATAACACATAAGAAAACAAGATTAATTTATTCAATTAATTAACTATGTGAGGAAATTAAAAATAAAATAAACAAGTCACATACACACAAGATATATACAAACAAGAAGATTAAAATGTGTGATTTAGGCACTCCTCCTATAATCACAAGGGTTATAAAATTAGATTTAGTGCCTTTGTCTTGAAAGGTCCTACAAGAAATGGATTAGTAGTTTGAAGTCAAGCAAAACTACCTATTTACTACAAAACCACACAAACACAGTTAGTGTAAAGCAATATCACCTCCAAAGACTAAAATATTATGACTTTTATGAAAAGTCACTAATCTTGAATCATGATATTATGTATTAGTAGCTAATCATGATAGTTATCCATACAAATCCCACAAAACCATAGATGGTTAGATAATATCACTACTTCTTATACAACAATGCAAATTTTCAATTAGAGATATTATATAAGAATAAAAAGAATTTATAGTTCTAATTTTTAGACTAAAAATATAGATGTTCAAGAAATATTTATAGACTACTATTGTAGAAATTAAAAACTTTGATAGACCAATATAGGATTTTAACTCTTTAAAAAGTTGATGTAAGATGTATGATTATGTAAGAGCTTAACAAACTTATGTGAGACACTAAAAGAGAGTATTTTAAACCTTTTTCCTAATAGTTAAAGTAGGCACTAAGGCCTAATGATATATTTTTTAACACTTTTATTCCAAATGGCTAATTAAAACACAAAATTGCTTATTTAATATCAATATCACTTATTTTATTACAAAGCCACTAATTCACAAATAGTGATATTGATGAGAGTTAAAAAATGATCAATGATAGTAGTTTTGGGATCCTCTATAGATAGTTCCTATTTTCCTCTTCTTGTTGGTAGGCAAGAATTCACATAGAAACTAGTTAAAAGCTAGTTAACAAAAAATACCCTAGTACTTGGACTAATTAAAAAAGCTACATTTTTTTACGAAAGGGATTTTTAAGACCAATTATTTTCATACAAATAAAAATTAATTTAGATAAACCGACAATTAGTAGGTCAAAAAAATAGTAGGCTAACTTAACAGATTTCAAAGAAAATAAAAAATTATGATTTACGAGTGTAATATCACTATTTTTATGGCAAATCCACTATTTTCAAAGTTGTAATTTTGTGCCTTGGTACTTAGGTGATTAAAGTATAACCAGTCCTTCTTTCCTTAAAAAATATCACTCCTACAAGAAATAAATATGTGATATAGACCCACATATGTTTAATATTAATGTAGAACTATTCATTTTTATTATAAAATAGAAACCTTTAAAACCACAACTAAAAGGACAAAATAATAGATTTTAGTACAATATCATGATTTGTAAATTATCAGGATTGTGGCAAAGCCAAAACCTACCAAAGGAGAAAATTTTAGTGGTTAATGTAATGGTCAAGATAATATCATTTAATTCTTAATAAAACCACTACTACAATATCTCTATTTGCAGGTCAATATCGCTGAATACTTGTACGTGAAGTTTTTAACTAATTCTAGAGTTTGTTCTTCATCCAGTCATGATTACAAGTCACCTAATCACTTATAACAAGAAAAACGTATTAAATTAAAGGTGGATGTCCCACTTCAGTCACTAATGTGTGATTGTATTTTGAGTTTTTTGCAAAATTACTATATTTAGTAATAAAAACTTGAAAACACAAACAACATCAAAGGAGGGAATAAAGAAATAATCAAATAGTTAAAATGGAATTTTTACCATCCTTTTATCACTTAGAACCTCTCCAAGATCTCCAAGCTAATTTTAATATAAAAATGGTTAGATGTGGATTGCTTGACTTGAGCTTTCAAGTGACTCCAATGGTTTCCTTGGCTTGTTTGATGGCTTGAGAAGAGTGTGAAGATGTTTGATAATGGTTGGCTATGAGAGTATAATGGAGGCTTATTGATTTATAAGCTATCTTGGCCATATCCCAAGTATGGTTTATATAGTATGGTCTAGGATAGTTTAGGGAATTTTAAATTAGTTTAGAAGCCTCTAGTTTAAAGACTTCTAGAAGTTTGGAGGAGCATCCCTAGTTCTAGAGGTTTCTTGATTAGTTTAGGGATAATGGAGGTTTAAGTGGGAGTTAAATATTTTTAAAGTTCATAGGGATGTAGGAAAGGTTAGGATGGTAGGGTATCTAGGTGGTAGGTAAATAAAATGGAATTTTAAATTATCAAGTGGGCTAGTGGGTAGATTAGTAGCTAAGAAGGTTAGTTAGTGGGTTAATAGGGTAGTTAATTGGTTTAGAAGGGTATGGTAAGGTTCATGGGATGTAGGGAATTTATTTTAGGAATTATGATATTAGTTAATTGGTTAGGGATATGATTATGGGTTAAATTAGTGGGTTTGGTAGAATTATTAGGACAGGTAGATTTAGGTCCATACATTTGTAATAAAAAATAAACATATAAATTTTTTTTTTTTTAAAAATTAATGTTAAGTATAAAGTGTCTTTAGGTTTATAGGGATATGATATAGTTTTATATCATTGAAATTTTAAAATATAATTTAGATATATGGACGTAATCTAGGTGTCATGGTTGTTAAAATAAGTCATTGTATGTCATCATTGATAATGACAAAATTCAAAATTTCCATTTGTAATAGATGCATTTTTAGGAGAGCTTGACATCCAAATAATATGTCAGTATTTTAGGGGGTGTTTCATAAAATAATTATATGAAATTAAGCTTCAAAGATTCATTTTATTGATTAATCAACATTACCTTGTAGGTTAGACGCAACATAGTTAGGAGGTTTCATCAGTGACCTTAAGTTAGCCACTAAGGGGTTACAAAATACAATAATGATAACAACTTCTGAGCCAAATTGACTAACCTTGAGAATAGTTTCTAATTTTAGAGGTGATCATCTATACTTCTTGTAATCAGGTGGAAACAATTGTATGTAATTATTATAAATGTGACATTGAGGACATAGTCCTCAATATTCATTTTCTTATTTTTATGGTAAAAAATAAATTAAAAAAAACACTATAAAGATATGAATTAGAGAGAAAAAGTTTACAATGTATCCTCTACTGAATACGTGTATGTGATTTTATAGTGATCATCCCATCACCACAGGAAGAGAAAACATTAACATTTGGGATCATGTATGTAGTTCATTATTAGAAGTATGTGATTTAATGATTAGTAACCTAACACTCTCTACAATTGGAAGCATGAATAATTATATGTTCATGTATATAGGTGATCAAAACAACAATTATCATGAGTAGCATGAGTGCATAACTAAAATATGTGATGATATATGTTTATATTTCCAATTCACATGGTGTGTTCCTCACCCTATGTTTACACTAGGTGGAATGCTATACATATCAATTAGTGCATCATATTATTGTATTTGGTTATAATAATTTTTGAAATTTTGTGTGGGTGTGATTTGTTTCAAAAACTCATGTGAATAGGATATTTGAGTGATTTTATGGATTGTTTTAGTTATTATTGATAAGGCTTGACTCTTTAAGCCTATTAATATGTATCATCCTTTATTAAATAATGATAACAAAGTATTATTATGTAAGCTTAGATGCAATTTTATATGTAACATCAAATCTATATATATATATATATAATTATATCAAAGGAAATCATTATATTGATGGAAACACTATTATTATGTCATAAGTTAGATGGAGTAGTACCCTTGTTTTATCTTGTGATGTGCCACCCATTATTAGAGTAATAAAAACTATCATATGATATTAAAAACATTTTTTCTTGGGATAACCTGATGATAGGGAAATTTATATAATTTGAAACATGTATGTATGAGATTTTTCCCATATACATGCATATAGAAACACCATTACAAATAACATAGCATTTTCCCATAGTTAGGCATTTGATACAAGGGCCTTTAGTGAGATCTCAGGGTGGTTATTCAAGATTAGATTTAGTGAGGATGGGGAATATAATGTGTAATCCATACATAGGTACAAAAAATGCATGGAAATCTTAGCCATTGATATTTAGAGATTAGGGTATAGCTAAGGGACTTTTTATAGTGGGTGTTTCCACTCTTATGTGATTAGATTATAGGATAGTTTGGACTACCACTCTTAGGATAACATATAGAATTACCAAATTATAGTGAAAGACATGATAGGGAACCATTCATTTCTATAGAACATGGACCACAGGCGTGTATCCTCATTTGGAGACATTGAAAAAATGCTTAACATTAGAGAAGAGACAAAGGGAGAGAGTGGTGGTGGTAGCAATAATAGATGTGTAAATGATAATTTATGACATATTTCCATGGTGAGTTTAAGTTAGGACAATCCTATGAGAGAGGAGGCTACCTTAGCTAAGGAGAAACCCATAGAGGATAGACCCCATTTTTTTGGATGGGAGTGAAGACTATGGAGTCCAAGTACATTATACTTGGGACCCATAAGACTTCATATTATAGATATTTTAGCTAGGTATCCTAATTAGTAATCCATACACATGAAGTTGTGACCCTAAGATATGTTTTTAGAGGGGAACATGGGAGTTGGGTAGATGTCATGGGAGTTAGAGGAGTATGTGGTCCTTAAAGGTAGGCAATATAAAGAGGTCGTTAGTGATGAACTAGAGTATACAAGTAATAAAAATGTGTTATTGCCATTATATTTATCATAATTAAAGATAATCATGGTAAAATGTAAGATAATGATGGAAGTATGTTTCAATTTTATTTATAATGTAAATAATTTTAGTTTTATGTGTTTTTTTGTTGATACAATAGTGGAGTGGATCTCTTTTATTGATTCTATATGAAATGAGGTACTATATGGAGGTGTTATCATAACATGTCACTATAATTATTTAGTGGCCTTTTTAGATGATAAAAAAGTGGGAGCCTTTAGGATTATAGGTGTGGTTTTGCAATAACTATATTGGTAGTGGTAAGATCTATGTCCTTCCTCTTTTGCAATAATATTCATAATCATGGATGATGATTTGATTTGACAAATTATATATATAGAACAAACCATAGTGAGGGAGATGGAAACATATTTGGCCATCATTAATGTTGGGACTGAGGGAGATGGAAACATATTTGGCCATCATTAATGTTGGGACTGAGAGAGAACACATGAATGGTGCACACATTTTGGAGTTAGAGTATGTGGTGCAAGGACTGCATTCTAGAAATCAATCTTTGGAAGTATACCTTAGAGAGGATACACACTTCCAAAGTGTATCCCCTTTCTTCATATAGGTGTAGGAGGTATATGATATTTCATATACTTTGATTTATAAAACATATATATATATATATATATATATATATATAATTTACATTTTATTTGATATTATTGTCTATATGCATGTATTTTTTACTATTGATCTGGTTTGATGCTGTAGTAGTGTAGCATGATGGTATGATGTTTTTTTTATTAGTAAATATTGGGATTATATTAGGGCCCACATCCTTTTTAGAATTCAATAAAAATAATGAAAGTATGGAAGGAAGAAGGCATAAGGCATAAGGGGAAAAGAGGATTAATTTACAATATCATCATCAAACAACTCAAAAAACATCAAGAGAAATAAGAGAAGCCAATAATAAAGCCATTAACATCCATCACAAGAGACAAAGAAAAATAAATATCCTTAACCCATAAACATGTCAACAAAGGAAACACAGAGGTGAGTCCACATGATTGTAGAATAAGAAATCTTCCCTTTCAAATAATTCTTAGTTTTTCATAGAAATAATATGGGAAAGGTTCAACCTATTACTTTGGACAAAAAGTGTCACCAATGAATATAATCTCTGAGAAGGAAGATGAATTTTCAACATGCCTCTTTAAAAATATAAAATCATTGAGAATAAAATAAAATAAGATCTAAAGCCAAAGATCCATATATATGTGCCAAAAATAATCATCCCAACCATGACCATCAACTTGGATCAAATTTATTCAAGAAGATATGAAAACATATTCTAACTCTTCATACATCCACTAGCCACCTCTTATGTACTAGAAGAGAACATACATGAAACCAATAACTTCCCAAATATAGGAAAATATTAAGAGAATAAGATAAGTTTAGAGGAGAAAAGGTGAAGCATAAACTTTTCCCATAAAAAAAATGGTCCAAAATGAGTATAGATAAGGAGAGATAAGTCAAGTAAAATGACACCAAAACTAACCAAAAATATTATCAAACTAAGAAATAAGGGATGCTATTCACAAATATAGGAACACATCTTTAAATGAAGAGAACCACAAAGGGTAGAGAACAAGTATACACTTCAAAATTAACACCATTATATCCAAAAGAAAGAAAATTTAGTTTTAATACCTGAGGTTCATCAACTCAAACCAAAAACTATTAAATTAGACCCTCTTGAGCCAAGTTTATGTGAGAAGATAACTTTTATGAGTATTAACACCTACAACTAATGACAAGATAATCTAGATGGATAGAGATGGAAAAATTCATAATGAGGATAAAGAAGAGGGAAATAGTAATAATAAAGAGGAACTAGGAACCAATCCCCAAAGAAAATAAAGACAACTTAAGGGGGATATAATAAATATATCCATGATAAAAAACATAGGCACAGACACAATTAGCTTTAATGCCCAAATTATAAGAAATGATGTTGACCTTTACTACAACACTCCAACCATAACTCAATGACCTTCAAGAACCAAAGTCTAGTGAAGAATATTTCCCTTTGTAGCCTCACATCTAATAAGATTCATGATCATGAAAAAATATAATTACAATAATGAGGTTAAAAATAAGAAAAAGTGGTGAGATGTAATAATTTGAATAATTTGAGGAAAGAACATCCTTAATCACTGAGTAGGGGCCAGTGACAAAAAACAAGAGTAGTATCCAACAACCTAGAATAGGATCAAGGAACCAAAAAAAGTCTTGGTAGGATCTATAATGGAGCACATACCCTAAAAAATAATGCTCCATGTGATCAAAGAATACCATAATAAGATGATATAGTATATAAGGAGTGAAAACTAGTTAGAGTAGGGATTATATGTAAAGACAAGGGCCCGAATGTAGAGTAGATATTATTGAGATCATAATCCTCCGTACAAGAAAAAAATATCCATAAAATCAAAATTAATGATACCAAAACAAGATAAAGAAGTTGACCAAAAAAATAATCCAATAATAATTATGAATAAAGTATACACCTAAAGAGGAAGTCCAATAACACTATACAAAAACGTAAAACCCTTTCTCAAGGTTAAGAAGAAGTGGATGAAAGCAATATGGCACTAGAGACCAAAAAATTGGCAATGGAGGGGAAAAGAAAGGATAGATGTAATGGAACATTGATAGGTAATAGTTGGATCCATAGCTAGAAGGCACCATTTTTCAATCCCTTTCTCATAATTATGATGACATCATTTATATGATATATGTTTCATTTTTCAATTTAAAAAATGTGAGAATTGATATGTCTTAAATTTAAAGAAGTAATGGAAAAGTGTAAAATTAGAATGTGGTAAAAATGTGACATATAATGCAACTAGATAAAAAGGATAATGAGGGAACTATTTTTCAATCCATTTCTCATAATTATGATGACATCATATTATATGATATATGTTTCATTTTTAGATTTAAAAAATGTGAGAATTGATATGTCTTAAATTTAAATAAGTAATCAAAAAGTGTAAAATTAGAATGTGGTAAAAATGTGACATATAATGCAACTAGATAAAAAAGTCATGATAAAATGATAATAAAAATGAAACATCTAATGAACTATATAGGATAATCTAAGAAAATAAAATATGTGATAAAATTATAATCAAAGTAAGACATTTATTGTAACTAGATAGGAAATATAAGAAAATGATAGATATGATAAAATGAAAGCAAAGAAACACATTAAAACCAAGTCAATGCTTTAGCTAGAATTTATTAATAGAATAACAATACCACCTAATGCAAAAAATAATATTAAAAAATGATGTAGATGTATGTGTGATATATCAATAGATGTGATATTGGGATGAATGTATAGTTAAATCCCCAAGGTCTTACAATATTAAATTGACCAACCTTTAGCTAGATCTAGAAAAAAGAGTCAAATATGAGGCATGATATAGAATAGTAATATAAATAAGAGGGATGTTTTCAATTAGAAATAGCATATGTAAAGGATAAATTAGGAATATTTGTGGAGGTAAAATGTGAATTGTCATGAGGGTGATGTAAAATCTAATAAAGTTAAAACAATTTAATCAATTATCAAAGACTAAGATGTTTTGACATCAAAAAGTTTTAGGAACCTTATTGTGTAAAGATAAAACTTGGAATAATTATTGAAATATATAGATATATAATATGAAGGATTGTGAATGAAATTTAAAGGTTCTTACCTTATCAAGGCATGTTCCCATTCCTTAGGACCCCACTGAAACCATTCTCCAACTACAAGGATTGGGTACTTTCATGAAAAGGTAGGTGGCATGAAAAATAAATACATGGCCTCTAAGGCCAATCAAATAGACTACTAAACTCAAATATACCTTTGTCTCTACCATGTGGTCAATTTTAGAGTTTGAGATTTAAATAATATAGGGGGAATGCCAATGATTTGAGCACATATTTTTTGTTTGTGAATAAATTTTGAAATTTTACATTTTGTATTTTTGCCTTTTGTATTTTCACCTTTTGACTGATTTTTTATTTTTTATTTTTCAATTTAA